>OY776131.1:39764731-40217231 GCA_963675135.1 Galeopsis tetrahit
ATCGAACATCTTGTTCGAAATTTTTTCCTTAACAAACACAAATTGTTCGAAAAAAAACAATGAACAAACTCAAATTAAAAACCCTAATATCTAGAAATATGCTATTTTTCCTAACACCTAAACTTACCGGCGATAGCGTGCGCCGCGGTAATGCGACGAGACAAAACGTGGATGGGGAGGGAGAAGGTGGGCGACAGCGGCCTTGGGCGAAAAAAGGGAAGGAGTAGGTGGACGTGGCGCGACGGGGAGGGGCGCGAACGGACACCACTTGAGTTGGGTGCGAACGGCCAATGATGGCTTGGAGAGACGGTGGCGGCGAGGGTTGTAGACGCCCACTGGAGACATTTTTTTTTTTTACAGGGAAGGGGAGGCGACGACCGACGATGGCTTGGAGAGACTGCGGCGACGAGGGTTGCAGACGCCCACTGGAGACAATTTTTTTTTTTACAGGGGAGGGGAGGCGACGGTCGTGCGTGGAGGGGATGGGGCGGCCGCGGAACAGAGGGGGTGGGCGCCGACGGAGGAGTGGAGAGGGAGGAGAGGTGGGTGTGCGCTGGAAAATGAGAGAGGAAGAGGCTTTTAATTAGGGTGTAGGAGGGAAGGGGTATTTTAGAGTTTTCCACGTGGGTGTTCTCAACTTACGACGGGTGTTCTCAACAAGTGGGTGTCCTCAATAGGTTGGTGTGTGTATATAACCGCGCCAATCTTCTATTCACTTGACCCATTTCAATAACAAACAATGGGCTCAATTTTTTATCTTTGATTTTCGGCCCAACAACAATGTCATAGGGCCAAGGATTTAATTTCTTTCCTTTTATTTTACTTCTTCCTTATGCAACCCAAAAGAATTAACTTTCATTCTCATCAAAATGCTCCATTTTATCTGAATTAAATCAGAAAATAAAAATATCAAGGTAATTGAAAATACAAAATAATGAGTTGGAAAGATACACTAAAATACCAATTTAATTCACAAAGAATATTCAATTAAAAGCACAAAACTATGCAATAAATCCGACTCATCACTGAACAAACTTTGGTGTTGAAGATTATATTTTGAATGCAACAATATCAAATATGTCTGTTAAAATGTTGAGAAACAATGTTTGCTTGATGATTGGGTAAAAGCAGAAAAAAGAGCTCAAATGGCAATGGAAGAAAATGATCAAGAAAGCAAAGAATTGACCCCTAACGTCGGAAGTGGAAATTGAAGAATCGGACCAACGATGGCAACGTCAACGAGGTAAGTTGTTGATGTAAGAGAAGAATGTGGACTTTGGTTTCAAGTTTTGATCATAAAATTTGTAAGGTTGTATTTGGATGAAGGAATTTGATTTGAGAAGAGATTTCAAATTAAAAGATTTTAAAATATATGGATTTCAAATTTTAACTAAAAAAATATGGACTCAAATCTAAGTATTTAAAATTCATTCATATACTTTTTAAGTGGAGTGAATTTGGATTGTAAATTTATAATTCATTACTTAATTTCATCCATCAAAATGAAGCCTAAGTTCATTTTTTTAAATTAAATTAAATTTCTTCCCCAACCCCACTCCTAATTATTACTATTATTTTGTATATTTTAATTTGTTTATGTTATGTAATACAATATTCAAATTTGTAATTATAAGTTTATAACTTGTAATTTGTAAACTTGTATAAGTTCATTGATTTGTATAATTTGCATTGATATTAGATATATATATATTTAAATTGATGAATTGAATGATTCAATTTCATATTTTATTTTATTTTTTAGAGTGAAAAAAATTTGACCGAAGCGGCGATTTAAAAATCTTAATCAGTTCAGTTCTAAACTGAAATTTTTCAAATATCGAAATCGATTATTTAATATCTGTGCATGTCATAATACAGGGATAATTGTTCATTTTTGGGGTACGACTTTACCACCACTGACCCTTGATTATTTGAAAATGTGAGGATCAAACTATAGAGAAACAATGAATAGGAAAATTATAATTTCATTGAGTGAATTTAAAGTGTTTACAAGAGAGGTATTTATACATACAAAATGTATCTATATTTACAATATATGAATAAATATTTACATCAAATATTCTAAAAGATAAGGATAAATCATAATATTAAAAGATACAAATCTTTATAATATTATATTCCTAATACGCCCCCTCAAGATGGAGCACCGTAGGAGAGTCCAATCTTGGTCATAAGTAGTTGCAGTCGAGCACGAGGTAATGGCTTGGTGAGAGCATCAGCAAGTTGGTCTGCAGACGAAACATGTGAGACTCTAAGCTGAGATGTCTTGATCAAATCTCGAACAAAATGAAAATCAATTGCAATATGCTTCATTCGAGAATGAAAGTCAGGATTTGAACAAAGATAAGTGGCCCCAATATTATCACAGTAGATAACAGGAAGAGTCGGAACTGAGAAACACAATTCATGAAATAAGGACTTTAACCATTGAACTTCAGAGGCAGCGGAGGCAATGGCACGATACTCGGCTTCCGTGGAAGAACGAGCAACTGATTTTTGTTTCTTTGAAGACCATGAAATAGGATTAGCCCCAAGAAATACAATGTAAGCACTTGTAGAAGTACGATCATCACTGTTACCGGCCCAATCAGCATCAGTAAAACAATGTAGAGATGAGGAAGGTTCAGGTTTCAAGGTTATTCCTACATCTCGAGTCCCATTTAAATAACGAAGAAGACGTTTAATTGCACCCCAATGAGTAGTGGTTGGAGCATGCATAAACTGAGATAACTTGTGAACAGCAAATGCAATATCAGGTCTGGTGAGTTGGAGATATTGAAGACTACCGAGTACTTGACGAAATTGAGTGGCATCAGCAGGAGGTGTCCCATCCGAAAGAGTGAGACGAGCTGAGGTGGATAGTGGAGTCTGAACTGGTTTGGAGGTGATCATGTTATACCGAGTAAGGAGATCAACCACATACTTTCGTTGGGAAAGAAAGCATGATTTCTTGGTACGAAAAACTTCCACACCTAGGAAGTAGGAAAGAGGGCCCAAATCTTTCACTGAAAATTTTGTACCAAGGTCCGTAGCCACTCGAGTGAGGAAGGGAATATTATTTCCTGTGAGAATCAGATCATCAACATACACAAGGAAATATGCAATAACACCAGATTTATTGTACACAAAAAGAGACTCATCAGACTTTGTGTGAATAAATCCAATCCCTTCCAAGAACGTCCTAAGAGCATAATACCAAGTACGAGGTGCTTGTTTTAAACCATAAATGGACTTATGCAGTTTACAAACAAAGGACATAAAAGTTTTATCAACAAAACCAGGGGGTTGTGCCATGTAGACTGTGTCAGACAGGGTACCATGAAGAAAAGCATTATTCACATCAAACTGTTGAAGGGGCCAATTTCGAGTAACTGCAATACTGAGAACAGCTCGAACAGTTGAAGGTTTGACAACAGGACTGAAGGTTTCAAAGAAATCAACACCCGGACGCTGATGAAAACCTTTGGCCACAAGGCGTGCTTTAAATTTGTCTAGGGACCCGTCAGGCTTGCGTTTGATGCGAAAGACCCACTTGGAGCCAACTATATTTTGAGACTCATCAGGGGGAACCAAATCCCAAGTTCCATTCCTGAGAAGAGCATCAAACTCGGAGGACATGGCTTCCCTCCACCGTTCATCTTTCAAGGCCTGGGAAACACAACTTGGTTCAGTATCAGAAGGTAAAGCCGATGTAAGACAATACCTTGGATTGGGCTTGAAGATCTTGTTTTGAGACCGAGTGACCATACTGGATCTGTGCAAGGCCGGAGGTGGTGAAGGTGGTGCGGGGGGTCGCGGAGGAGCGTTTGGCGGCACAAGAGCAGCTGGAGGCTGGATAGGGTGGGTGAGAGGTGGGTTTTCGGTATTTGGGGTGATGGGGGGTGTATTTATCATTTCGGGGGGTGCATTGGGATTTTGGGTCGGAGCAGTGGGTGTATTTATCGAAACAGGAGGTGTGTTCAGCGGAACAGTGGGTGTAACAGGGGGAGGGGGTGCATTTATCAATTCAGTGGGTGTATCAGGAGTGGGGGTGTATATATCAGTTCTGGGGGTGTAACTGTCAGATCAGTGGGTGCAGGAGGTGTATCTACCAGAATAGTGGGTGTGTCAGAAACTGAATTGATTTTGGCAAAGGGAAAGGTGTGTTCAACAAATTGAACATGGCGAGAGGTATATATTTTGTGGGTGGTAAGATCTAGGCATAGATAGGCACTTTGAGTGATGGAATATCCAATGAAAACACATGGCATGGAACGAGGGTCTAATTTGTGAGCAGTGTAGGGGCGGAGCCAAGGGTAGCATAAGCACCCAAAAACTCGAAGTTTGGATAGGTTAGGTGGTTGTTTTAAAAGGCATTGGAAGGAAGAAAGCATGTTTAAGTTGACTTTAGGAAGGCGATTTATGATGTAGGTAGCTGCACAAACCGCATAAGGCCAGTATGTGAGGGGCATGGAGGCGTGGTGTAGTAGGGCTAAGGCTGTATCAACAACTTGTCTGTGACGACGTTCAGACATGCCATTGTGCTCGGGAGTATGGGGTGGGGTGGTGAGGTGGGATATGCCATGGTTTTGGAGAAACGAGCGAAGAGCAATAAACTCTCCCCCATTATCTGTGTAAAGAGTTTTAATTTTGGTGTTGTAGTAATTTTCAACAATGGATTTAAAGGTCGAGAAGGTGGATAGGACATCCGATTTGCGTTTTAGGGGGTAGATCCACATGTATTTACTGAAATGGTCAACAAATATGACATAATACTTAAAACCATCATGAGATATGACCGGAGATGACCATACATCGGAAAAGATAATTTCAAGGGGTGTATGTAAAACGATACTAGATTCATTAAATGGTAGTTTGTGACTCTTAATACAATGACAAGAATCACAACTAAACAAATTTGCAGGATTACTAGGTAAACGAAATTTAGACAAAGTATGGGATAAAATTTTGAGAGATGGGTGACCTAAACGGGAATGTCAAATCGGAAGAGGAAGACGGTCGGAAATGAATGTGGTAGGTGAGGGTTTGGATGCTCGTGCCGGCCATACGTAAAGATTATCAATGCGACTCCCCACGAGGAGAACGCTCCCCGTACGACCATCTCGCACCTGAAAAGAAGTCGAACCAAAAATGACATCAACATTATTATCTCGGCATAAGGTTGAAACAGAAATTAAATTCTTTGCCATTTGTGGAACAACTAATACATTCGAGAATTTCAACATACCAAAATTGTGAAAAGATAAAGAACCGATATGAGAAATATGTAATCCGTTACCGTCACCAATAACTATGGTGTCAGAACCGAAATAGGGTGAATGTAGAGATAGATTTTGTAGATCAGCCGTGACATGATGGGATGCACCGGAGTCCAGGATCCAAGGGATGGAGTGTGTATGTGATATAGCCGAGTGGACGGAGGAGGTGTATGTACCAGTAGGGTGGGTGTGTATACTGGGTGGGGTGTATGTAGTAGTGGAGTGGGTGCGTAGATGCGGGGGGTGTATTTATCAGAGTTGGGGGTGTATGCTGCAGTGGAGTAGTGGGTCTGGCCCACCTGGGCAGCAAGTGAGTATGCAGTGTCGGAGGGAGTGCATAGATGATAGGGGGTGTATTTACCAGAGTTGGGGGTGCATGTAGAAGGGTAGTGGTGGATCTGGCCCATCTAGCCTATCTGTGCAGCAAGGGAGGAGGAATTAATTGATTGATATTGGAGGCTGTGATTAAAGAATTAAGAAATTCCGTAGGCGGTTATGGAGGGAGGTTGTTTGAAGATTGAAGAGGAGTGGGGAAGAAGACAAAGCTTCTTGGGAACCGTGGGTTTGTTCGGTGATGGAACCGAACGACGGCTAAGGATGGATCGGGGCGTGAGCCAATTGACTCGTTGATACCATATAGAGAAACAATGAATAGGGAAATTATAATTTCATTGAGTGAATTTAAAGTGTTTACAATAGAGGTATTTATAGATACAAAATGTATCTATATTTACAAGATATGAATAAATATTTACATCAAATATTCTAAGATAAGGATAAATCATAATATTAAAAGATACAAATCTTTATAATATTATATTCCTAATACAAACACGTCCAAAAAAGAGAATGTAAATTGAAGCTTCTGAGGAGGCATAAGTTATTTCCAATAATTAAAAAAAAAATAACATATACTCCCTCCGTCCTACAATTACTTTCACACTTTCCTTTTCGGGACGTACCACAATAACTTTCACACCCTTAAAATGGAAAACCCTTTATAAACTCCACCCTCACAATATCCTCAATTTTACACAAATGTCATTACTTTTTCTCCACATTTACACAAAAGTCAACTCATTTATTTACTTTATACATAAGGGTTTACAAAATTATCCCTCAAAATTTCCACTAAATTCACTTTTCTTATTTTGTGTGCCACTTCACATGTGAAAGTAATCACGGGACGGAGGGAGTATCTTCATAGCTTTTATTTTAAATATATGAACAATGACTTGACTAAATCCACCTATCATTTCTTGGAAAATTAATAATGATGGAGAATTATACAACCTGGTTGGCTCAAGTCATCAAAATTTAATTTTCAGCGAAGAAGAAAAACTCTCACTCTATTTTAATGTTCCTTATAAACGTAAGATAACTTGATCAAATCCACCTATCATTTTAAAGTGTAATGAAAGCCATAATTTTAATGTTATCGCGTCTAAAATTTGATTGATATATTTAAATCACTTAAAATTCGATTATACATATTTATTTTGTAAGGTTATAATATTAAGTCAAACAATTATCTTAATCAGGTTTACTAAAATTTAATGATGAACTAAGCAATACTCCATTTACACGAAAATTAAGAAACATAGTATAAAATATATATGATTAATTACAAATTAAATCACCATTTCCATTCATTTGCAAATTAATCTAAACCTTTAAATAATTACAAATAAATCATCAACTTTAAATATGATTGTAATTTAGATTTCTTGACAGATTTATGTGTACCCGAATCTAGCGTAATTTGGACTTTTTACTGACAGGGCATCTCCTTAATGAAACAACATTATTTTTTAATTCGATCTATTCTCAAAACGTCCGATTCGGGCACAAATGAGGCTGTCAAGAAATTTAATTTGCAACAATATTTAAAGTTTGTGATTTATTTGTAATTATTTAAAAGTTTAGATTAAAGGCAAAAACTTGTGTGAGACCGTCTCAAGGATCTTTTTCTGTGAGACCGTCTCACGGATCTTTTTCTGTGAGACGGATCCCTTTTAATCCATATTTCAAAATTTTGGATAGGATAACCCATATTTTTTTTTCCAGATTTTGGTTTGTAAAAAAAGTGATAATGTTTAAGTGAAAAGTGATAATATTTTTAACAAAAGTGACTGTCACTTTTTACTTAAACACTATCACCTTTTGCTCAAACATTATTACTTTTTATATATGAGGCCGTCTCACGGATCTCATTCTGTGAGACAGTCTCACCCAAGACTAGCCCTAGATTAAATTACAAATGAGTGAAAGGTGATAATTTAATTTGTAATAAACCCTATAAAATATGTAGTGATTAGTTGAGGTAGAGCGAGATGGAAGAAGAAAAGGTAGAGAGACGTCATAATGGGTAAGTGATAAACTTATAATGAGACAGAGAAATGTCTTTTAACGTACAAAATATCAACCCCGTGCACCTTGAGCATGAAAATTTGTAAAGAGTTATGAAATTAATTCATTTATATTAATACTTTACACCCCCTACTCGTGGGCCAAATTATTGCATATACCCTTTACGAAGTCAGGGTAATTTGAACTCGGGTCGTGAGTAAGCTTAAACTCTATGAAAGAATTTCATTCCATGATCTAAAAGTCCGAATCTATAAAAATGTGGTAAATTAATTAATTTATATTAATGTCCATTGTTATAAGCTACAAAGCCATTTAAATGTTTACATCATGAATTGTTTACATGAAATCATTAAGATGTAGAGTCCATTGTATGGAAAATTCGCATGAATCAGTTGTTTTATTCCACAGAAATGCTCAAATCCTAAATACTTTTCCGGGCGAATCTTCAACTTCGAATTATAAAACGTACACAATAAGTTCCATATTTTATGTTGGACAAATTATTTTATCTATGAGTAATGCACATTTGTACTTATATTCATTATTTTACTGTATTTCTAAAATAAAATAACAAAAAGAAAGAGAAAACTTGTACACGAGGGAGGGAGTATTTTCTTTGTGGAATTGTCTACAAAAATATTACCGTAGATGCCCTTTATCAGCTACACTAGTTAAGTGTATAAAAACCAATTCAAAACTCTAACTAGTTACAAACCAAATAACCCATAGAAAGAGCTAGCTATTAACATTAATTTGTTATAGATGAGTTGCATATCTTTTATCACCATCCTTTCCATATTGTTCATCACTACATGGCCTACTTTTGCAGCTCATACTCCAAACAAAAGCAACTTTGAAACCTACATTGTTCATGTTGAGGAGCCTGATGCACAACTTACCTCTGAAACAACAGAGGATATACGAGGCGCTGGTACAAAACATTCCTCCTGGATACAATAACACAAAGTTCAAATGAGGGAGAAGCGCGTATCGTTTACTCGTACCACAACGTTTTCAACGGATTCGCAGCTCGATTATCACCCGACGAGGCCAAGGCAATGGAAAAGAAGAAGGGCTTCATATCTGCACGACCGGAGAAGGAACTTTCCTTGCATACAACCAATTCCCCCAACTTCTTGAGCTTGAATCAGAACACGGGCTTATGGAAAGACTCCAATTATGGTAAAGGTGTCATCATCGGAGTCATGGACACGGGATATTCCCCGAACACCCTTCGTTTAGCGACGAAGGGATGCCACCTCCACCTGCCAAATGGAAGGGCAAGTGTGAATTCAACCGCACAAGTTGCAACAACAAAATCATCGGGCGAGGTACTTCAGCAGTTTAGACGAAAGCCCACTTGACGACAACGGCCATGGTACTCACACGGCGAGCACAGCAGCAGGAGCTTTCGTGAAGGGAGCGAATGTTTTTGGCAATGCAAACGGCACGGCCTCTGGCATCGCGCCACTCGCCCACCTCGCCGTTTACAAAGTATGCTGCTCTGAGAGCAAAGTACTTGCCGGGATGGACGCTGCTATTGAAGATGGAGTAGATATACTCTCCATATCTCTTGGCACAATTACAAATAACCTGTTCCAAGATTTCATAGCCATGGGAGCTTTTAGCGCTATGGAAAAGGGAATCCTGGTTTCCTGCTCAGCAGGAAACTTGGGTCCCCTGAAATACAGTTTAAGCAACGAGGCTCCCTGGATTCTCAAGGTGGGTGCAAGTACAACAGACAGGAGACTAACAGCAACGGCTATTCTCGGAAACAACGAAAAGTTCTACGGTGAATCGGCCTCTCGACTACAGGACTTCCCACGGAAGCTGATGCCTCTGGTTTATGCAGGGAGCCTCAACACTAGTGATCCTTTTGCAGCATATTGTGGGGGTGATTCATTGAACCAAAGTGACATTCGGGGGAAGATAGTGGCGTGTGAACTAGGTGGAGGATTAACAAGGATCGAGAAAGGGGAAGCAGTTAAAAATGGTGGTGGCTACGGCATGATTGTGTTGAATAACATACGGTATGCAAACACTACTCTTTCAGATGCGCATGTCCTTCCAGCGACGCACGTAAGTTATGCAGACGGTTTGAAGATCAAAGCTTACATCAATTCAACACAAACACCTACTGCCACAATTCATCTTGAAGGTAATTTGTTAGTTGTTTTGCATTTTGTGTTGACCATCTCTCCCCTTGCGGATAGATGTAAGTAAATATGTTGACTACTCGTCGCTGATTGGTCTTCTGTTCGCCTATTGACTGGTTGTCTCTTGAATGATGATGTGGACTATGACTTTGACTTTTCAACTATTGACTCTTTGACTGGATATAACAGGTACTATGATTGGTGATGAACGGGCACCAGTGGTAGCTGCGTTTTCGTCAAGAGGGCCCAACTTCGCAAGTCCAGGAATTCTAAAGCCAGATATTTTAGGCCCCGGGGTGAACATTCTTGCAGCCTGGCCAACCTCAGTCGAAAACAACACCAACACAAAATCCACATTCAATATAATTTCAGGTACCTCTATGTCCTGCCCACACCTTACCGGCGTAGCAGCGTTGCTCAAAAGCACACATCCTGAATGGTCACCCGCAGCAATTAAATCAGCTATTATGACAACTGCTGACGTTGTAAATCTTGCGCAAAATCCAATCGAGGACGAAACATTCCAACCGGCTAGCGTATTTGCCACGGGGTCGGGCCACGTCAATCCGACACGTGCTAATTGATAGGACATAATGATGTCATCTTATCTGTAGTTAATTCATCCCCATAATTTATTCAGAAGTGATCTAGTGAAGGTCTTGATTGCAGAAGAGATGATCTTAAGATCTGAAGAAGGTCTGACTTATTCATTTTGATAACTCACCCATCGAACTTCAGTTCTGAAATTGACCTCATGTGATGATGCTACGGTCCTAGAAGTAACTCGACGAATGAGTTCTTTTAGATAATCCTTTTGGCCTAGACAGCTCACTCAAGTGGTCCCCTTGTACTATGTGTACCTTCTCTGTAAAATACTCAAAATATCTTCTGAAAATCAGATTTCTCTTATTCAAAAATAACAGAATGGCAGTAAAGGACAATGAGGTGGCATGGTCCCCCCGATTTAAAACCCTAATTTCTGTAATTACAACATTGCCCTCAAGTCTTGAAGGTATAAATAGTATCATTTCCACATTTGTAAAGGTTAACTCACTTTTCCCAAAAGAACTCTCTCTCTCTTTTTTCACTATCTTCATACATTCATTCACTGACTTGAGCGTCGGAGGGCCGTCGCCGGAACCCTTTCCGGCCCGGTTTTGCTGCAGGTTCACGTTTTCCGGACCTTCATCCAAACATCCCAACAAATATCAAAAGGATTCTCGAAGGACTTGAATAGGTATTGCATTTTATCTATTTTTAGAGTGGTTCATATCTGAACTCACTTTTGTTTCATCAAATGGCGCCGTCTGTGGGAAACCGAGCTGAGGCGTGAGGTTTCTTTATATATCTGTTTTTCTCAAAAAAAAAAATGTACAATAAGGTTCTCGCAAAGAACTTGCATAATGTACCTAGTCTGAATGGTTGGTTGTTTCTTCTTCTTACTTGAATAGTCATGGACGATCAAGTGTCTAAAAATCTGAATGAAGCATTTGAGGGAGTGGCTATTGCTCCTGATAAGGGCGTAGCGGACAATACTCTCACACCAGAAGGAGCACCTACGATTCCATCCTCTTCTATGGGCCCCGTTATCACAATGACAGTGGAAAGCTTGAGAGAGTTAATTAACTCGGAGGTGGCACGAGCTTTAGCTAACAGAGAAGTCCCCACCATAGGCACTCCTATCACTCCAGGAACTATTAATGTCGCAGAACAGCCTCCCAATCCGAAAAAAGCCGTCCCTCATCCAGATCCGAAAATTGTCTCTCCTGAAGAAGAATCAACAGAGGTGGTATCTGTCCCACCTCCTGGAGCTCCGAGTCCAAGAAAGAGGAAGGAGAGAGCAGCACCTCCAGTGGTGAGAGAGGAGGAGGACAGCTCAGAGGAGGAGTATGTTCAGTCCTCAGCTCAAGATACCATGAATACTGAGATTATTGCTTTGAGAAAGGAGATGGAAGAGATGAGAAAGATGTGTGGAAAAGCCGTTACCTCTGGAGGCAGAGGAGCTAGTTTGCCTTTCTCACCAGAGATTCTTTCAGATCCTTTGCCAAGGAACTTCAAGACATTATCGTATGAGTACAATGGCACATCTGACCCCCAAGAACATCTCTTACGGTTCCAGAATGGTGCCATACTTCACCAATACACTGACGGGGTCATGTGTCGGGTCTTTCTGACGACTTTGACAAAAGCAGCCCAACAGTGGTTCGCCCAGCTACTGCCTAATTCCATTCGCTCCTTTGAAGAGATGAGCTCGTTGTTTCTGCATCAGTTCGCAAGTGCTCGCAGACAAGTGAAAACTTCTTTGTCTTTGATGAGTCTGAAGCAGAGGACAGGTGAAGGGTTGAGGACTTATTTGAGTAGATTCAACAGAGCAGCTCTGGAGGTCCCTAATGCCACAGGAGAGGTGAAGCTCAATGCTCTCACCCAAGGATTGATAGAAGGAGATTTGTTCAAATCATTGGCTAAACGTCCGCCTCTGACCTTTGATGAATTGTTAGCCAGAGCTGAGAAATACATTAACTTGGAGGAAATCCAGAGCACCAAGAGAGGAGAGGATAAGTCTTCCGGTGTGAAAAGAGAGGTCAGAGGAGAGAAGAGAAGGAGGTATGAAGAGAAGGGATTCAGATCTGACGCTAGATCCTTTAGTCACTACACTCCTCTAACCAAACCACATTCGCAGCTGCTAGAGGTAGTGCAAAACCAGCCTGGTTTCAAATTCCCTTATTCAGCCAAAGGAGGGCCCAAGAATCTCAGATCTGCCACATTCTGTAAGTATCATAATGATTACGGTCATGATACAGATCAGTGTCGTCATCTGAGAGATGCTATCGAAAGGATGATTAGAGAAGGGCAGTTGGCCGAATATGTGAGAGCTGAAAGAGATAAGCAATATGGAAAAAGAGATGATAGAGGAAAGGGCAAGGAACCAGCTGGTCCAGCTCCAAAAGATGTTCCTCCTCCTAAGAGAGGTAACATAACAATGATCACTGGTGGGCCAGCCAATGGAGATTCTAACAGGGCTCGTAAAGCTTTCATTAGAGAGGCAAGCACTTGGGGAGCAGAAGTGCACAAAGTAACGGAGGTGAGTGGGATGCCCGATATTCATTTCGGACCTGAAGACATGGGAAATATTATGCAGCCCCATAGTGATGCTCTCGTGATCACAGCAGAAATTGGAGGCTATGATGTGGCCCGGGTTTTCATTGATACTGGCAGCTCGTGCGATATAATATTCAAAGAGTGCTTTGAAAAAATGGATCTGAATGTCAAGGTGGTCCCAGTCAAGACGGCCTTGTACGGATTTGTGGGAGGAGCGATCCAGCCTCTGGGACAAGTTACTCTGCAGTTGAGGATCGGAGAATATCCAGTGCAGAAAGTTAGAATGGTGGACTTTCTGATTGTTGACGTTCCCTCTTCATATAATGTCATCATTGGAAGACCTGCACTCAACTCATTGCAAGCAGTAGTATCTACGTATCATATGAAGATGAAATTCCCTGTGGGGGAAGATGTAGGAGAAGTCTCTGGAGACCAGACTAGTTCCAGGAGGTGTTACGTAGATACCATAGTCAAAGCGGATAGAGCATTCAAAGGAGATCAAGGCCGTGGAGATGATCCAAATGGTAAGAGGATGAAAGCTGAGGAGATGATGGAAGAGGATCCACATATGCAGATCCGTCCAGAAGAGGAAACCATAGTAGTGGAACTCCTTCCACACAAGATCGGATGTTCTACAAAAATCGGAACTCAAATGAACCATGAGATATCACAGAGCTTGATCCGTTGCTTGAGAAACAATGCAGATATCTTTGCCTTCCACTCTGCAGATCTTACGGGAATTGACACCGCGTTGGCTATGCACAGCCTCAACGTAAATCCAGAAGAGAAACCAATAAAACAAAAACTGAGAAGGTTCGAAGCTGAGAAGGATAAGATCATAATGGAGGAGGTAGAGAAATTGTTGATGGCCAAGCACATTGTGGAGATCCAGTTCCCAGAGTGGCTGTCTAATGCAGTTATGGTCTCTAAAGGAGCTGGAAAATGGAGGATGTGTATTGATTTTAGAGATCTTAACAAGGCTTGCCCTAAAGATCACTACCCTCTTCCCCGGATTGATCAACTCGTTGATTCCACATCTGGTTGTGAGCTACTCTCCATGATGGATGCCTATCAGGGGTATCATCAGATACGAATGGACCCGAGAGACGTATCCAAAACTAGCTTTGTGGTATGCTGCGGCACATATGGATATGTGGATATGCCCTTTGGGCTAAAGAATGCTGGAGCTACTTATCAGAGGATGGTAGATTTGGTTTTTAAAGAGCAAATTGGTAGGAGTATGGAAGTGTATGTGGATGATATGCTAGTCAAAACTCTGAAAGAAGCAGATCACATTCGAGATCTAGAGGAGATTTTCCAGGTGATACGGAAAAGTGGAATGAAGCTTAATCCAACAAAATGCACCTTTGGTGTACAGTCGGGTAAGTTCTTGGGTTACATGGTGACTCCCCGAGGGATTGAAGTAAACAAGGAGAAAGTGAGGGCAGTTCTGGAGATGCAAGAACCTCGAAACGTAAGAGAAATTCAGAGACTGAATGGTCGTATTGCAGCACTAAGTCGCTTCATCTCTCGGTCAGCTGAGAGAAGTCTCCCCTTCTTTAAAATTTTAAGAAAGGGAGCTCAATTTGAATGGACTGAAGAGTGTGGAAAAGCATTTGAAGAGCTAAAGATCCATCTCTCCACTTTACCTCTACTAACTAAGCCTGTTAGAGGAGAAAGTTTATTTTTGTATTTCTCTGTAGGAGAACAGTCGCTGAGCTCTGTTCTCCTACGGGAAGAGGGAGGTCATCAAAGGCCCATATATTATGTGAGTAAAATGTTACAAGGACCAGAAGAGAGATATTCAGAACTGGAGAAATCAGCGCTAGCGGTAATGGTGACAGCTAGGAGGCTTAGACCTTACTTCTTAGCCCACAGGGTGGTAGTAAGAACCAATCTTCCGCTAAGACAGACAATGGGGCGACCAGATCTGTCAGGGCGAATGGTGAAATGGGCTGTGGAGATAGGAGAATACGATATAGAGTTCAAACCCAGAACTGCTATTAAAGCACAAGCCTTGGTGGATTTCATCCAAGAAACCACTCGTCCTTTAGAGTTAAAGGAATGGAGAGCATATGTAGATGGTTCATCTACCATATCTCGGAGTGGTGCGGGGATTGTAATCATATCTCCAACAGGAGAGGAATTACAGTTTGCTGTCAGATTAGGCTTCAAAGCCTCCAACAACGAATCTGAATATGAAGCTTTGGCTAGAGTAATGAAGATGTTGGCTGACTTGGGGGCCCAAAAGGTGAGGATCTTCTTTGATTCCCAGCTAGTAACCCAACAGGTTGCTGGATCATATGAAGTGAAGGATGAGAAGATGATCAAGTATGCTAGAGTAATTGAAGGCATGAGGTCTAGGTTCACTGAGTTCAGTTTGGAACAGATTCCCAGAGCCGAGAACATGAAAGTTGATTATTTGGCTAAATTAGCCAGTTCTACAGAAGAAGGAGTCAAGGGATCAATTACTCTGCTGGCAACAGAGGATAAAATGACAGATCTAGAGGTTCTCTCTGTTGTGCAAGCAATAGAGAGAGAAGTTTGGAGAGCTCCCATCGAACATTACTTAAAAACAGGGGAAAGGCTAGAAGGACCTGAAATGCCTAAGAGAGCTATATATGCAAGGTACTGCTTAATCGGAGGAGATCTATACAAGAGGTCATTTTCACACCCGTATCTGAAATGTATTTCAGATGAGGAAGGAGACTATGTTATCCGAGAGATACATGGGGGGTGTGGAGGAAGTCACACAGGGTTCAGAGATGTGGTGCGACGCATTCTCAGAGCTGGGTACTACTGGCCAAAGATGTTGAGAGATGCTAAGGAATTGATTCAGAAATGTGACAAGTGTCAGAAGCATGGGCCACTTATCCATGTTCCAGGAGAGGAGCTGGGGATTATGTACTCTCCTTGTCCCTTTGATAAATGGGGAGTAGACATTGTTGGGAAATTTCCAGAGGCATCAGGAAAGAGAGTATTCTTGATTGTAGCCATCGATTACTTCAGTAAATGGGTTGAGGCTAAAGCATTGGCCAAAATAGATGAAGATAATATTCAGAAATTTCTATGGAAGAATATTTGCTGCAGATTCGGAATACCTCGAGTATTAGTCTCTGACAATGGTACTCAATTTTGTGGGAGGCAGATCCGAGAATGGTGCTTATCAATGAAGATAGAACAGAGGTTCACGTCCGTGGCTCATCCTCAAGCCAATGGACAAGTAGAGGTCACTAACCGAACTATTGTGGAGGGAATTAGAACAAGATTGGAAAAGAAAAAAGGAGCATGGCCAGAGGAGTTGGATTCAGTCTTATGGTCCTATCGAACCAGTCCCAGAACTGCAACGGGAGAGACCCCATTTAACCTAGTGTATGGAGCAGCGGTTGTAATCCCAGTGGAGATTGGATCTGAATCTCAGCGTATCCAGAACTACGATGAGGTGCAGAACTCAGTTCTGATGAAAGAGAATCTGGATCTGTTGGAAGAGGAGAGAGAAATAGCTCGCCTCAGATCTGAAGTTTACAAGAGTCAAGTGCGAGCTAGGTATAACAAACGAGTTAAAGCTAGAAAGCTCGAAGCAGGGGATATGGTCTTAAGGAGAGCAGATGCTTTGAAACCAACAAAAAATCTAGATCCAAACTGGGAAGGACCTTATATAGTAAGCAAAGTACTGAAAGGAGGAGCATATAAGCTCATGAATGAAGAAGGAAAAGAAGTAGCTCGTCCGTGGAATATCAGCAACTTAAAGAAATACTACAGTTAGAAGAATGAAGCAGACCTGAGCTGGAGGATTTCTTTACTTTACCTAAATGAGATTCGGTTGAATCATGTAATATTTTCCATTTGCTATTTCAATGAAACAGAGAACTAGTGAGATGCAGTTCTCTTCTACGAGTATCTTTATACAATTTAAACTCTTCGGAGTATAAATAACTCTTAGGAGTATAAATAACTCTTCGGAGTATAAATAATTCTTAGGAGTATAAATAACTCTTAGGAGTATAAATAACTCTCCGGAGTATAAAAACGCAGAATCTGAACTCTTCGGAGTATAAATAACTCCCCGGAGTATAAAATTTCAACATCTACAACTTTTCGGAACACAAACAAATCCAGAACTCAAAGAAAGAAGGATACAAACAAAAACAGAAGAAGAGCATAACCGGAGTAAAAGATTTGAATACGAGTTGAGAGAAGACTCTCAACTCAGATCTGAAGTTAAAATCTTGAAATAATTTTCCTCAGAAAATTTTTTCAAGGGGATGAATACGAGTTGAGAGAAGACTCTCAACTCAGATCTGAAGTTAAAATCTTGAAATAATTTTCCTCAGAAAATTTTTTCAAGGGGATGAATACGAGTTGAGAGAAGACTCTCAACTCAGATCTGAAGTTAAAATCTTGAAATAATTTTCCTCAGAAAATTTTTTCAAGGGGATGAATACGAGTTGAGAGAAGACTCTCAACTCAGATCTGAAGTTAAAATCTTGAAATAATTTTCCTCAGAATTTTTTTTCAAGGGGATGAATACGAGTTGAGAGAAGACTCTCAACTCAGATCTGAAGTTAAAATCTTGAAATAATTTTCCTTAGAAATTTTTTTCAAAAAAGATGATGGACAAGAGTTGAGAGAAGACTCTCAACTCAGATCTGAAGATTAAATCTTGAAATAATTTTCCTTAGAAATTTTTTTCAAAAAAGATGATGGACGAGAGTTGAGAGAAGACTCTCAACTCAGATCTGAAGATTAAGTCTTGAAATAATTTTCCTTAGAAATTTTTTTTCAAAAAAGATGATGGACAAGAGTTGAGAGAAGACTCTCAACTCAGATCTGAAGATTAAGTCTTGAAATAATTTTCCTTAGAAAATTTTTTCAAAAAAGATGATGGACGAGAGTTGAGAGAAGACTCTCAACTCAGATCTGAAGATTAAGTCTTGAAATAATTTTCCTTAGAAATTTTTTTTCAAAAAAGATGATGGACAAGAGTTGAGAGAAGACTCTCAACTCAGATCTGAAGATTAAGTCTTGAAATAATTTTCCTTAGAAATTTTTTTCAAAAAAGATGATGGACGAGAGTTGAGAGAAGACTCTCAACTCAGATCTGAAGATTAAGTCTTGAAATAATTTTCCTTAGAAATTTTTTTCAAAAAAGATGATGGACAAGAGTTGAGAGAAGACTCTCAACTCAGATCTGAAGATTAAATCTTGAAATAATTTTCCTTAGAAATTTTTTTCAAAAAAGATGATGGACGAGAGTTGAGAGAAGACTCTCAACTCAGATCTGAAGATTAAGTCTTGAAATAATTTTCCTTACTTAAGAAAATTTCTTAAGGGAAATTTTTCAACAAAAGTAACATAACAATAGAAAAGGAAATTACAGAACATCTTCATTAAAAGTTCAGAAAAAGTACAAGATCATTCAAAAAATACAAAAACAAAACAAAGTACAAGGTAAATTGAAGAAAACACTAAACTAAGAAGGAGTGATCCTATCATCTGCAGCGTTGGGGATAGTAGAGTGAGCCAGATTTTCCATTGGAGCAGCGGCTGAAGAGGCAGTAACTGTTGAGGAAGTGGCTATGGGGGCAGGTGGAGCTGAAGGAACAGTTTGAGAAGATGGAGCTGAGGATACTGAAGAAAACAAATCATAAACGAGATTCTCAGCAGTAGGTAAATCCATATCAAAGGAGCTGTTGAGGCAGAGTTCACGAACAGCCTTTTCCATGACTGGCAACCACCAAGCATGATCATAGCTCATCTTCTCATCTCCTTTGAAAGCAGGAGAGACCTTCAAATTCTTCTTAGCCCAGGGCCTGTTAAAAGGGCCAATACACCCCATATCTTGAGCTTGAAGAACGGCAGCATTGAAGCCATGGTGGAGATAATGAAGGATATGGGGACCCATATCACGAACGGAAGCAGAATTGAGGTGATAAGCCTTCAATAATCCATGATGAAGATCATGAAGAAATTTCTGACCTGCAGGAGTGTTGAACAATTTCTGGCGACAGGTATTAACGCCAGTTCTGAAACCTTCTAATCGTCTCTCTTCCACTTCTTTGATCAGACGAGCCTCCATTTCAGTCTCTCTTTTCTTTGACTCAACCAAGTCATCACTCATATCTTGCATTCGCCTCTTCAAAGATTCTACTTCTGCAGTCAAAAGACTCACGTTCAGAACCGACTCTTGCAGTTCGGTATCTTTCTGGACAAGGTCCTCTCTGAGCTGATCCACATCGGCAAACTCTTGATATTTCTTCACCAAAATACCATGCTTGGATATCAGCTGAAATAGATTAGAAAAGGTGAGTGCAGATTACATTTTGAGCTTGCTAGTACCCTTTATAAAGAAAAGGAAAGCATACGTACTTGAGTTATGGATTCGGACATATCTGTGTGAAGTTGAGAAATAGAAACGTCTTGATGAAGAAATATGTCATCAGTAGTAGGGACAGAGGTGACAAAGGACAAGCTAGCCGAACCCTTGAGTTCAGAAACGGCTTTGGGCAATTCTAGAGTGAAAAAGTCCTTAGAAGACCTACGGACTTGAGCTCGGGGACTGTCATTGTCTCGAGAGGATTTGCGAGACTTTAATCTCTTGGAAGGTGGGTCTGGAGAAAGATCGATTTCGACACGTTTACCTTTGTCTTTGGTAGAAAGCGCAACATCAGAAGTGATAGGAACAGCTTCTGGGATGGGGGATCTAGCAGGAGAAGATTGCTCCTCATCAGCATCAACAGCAATAGTCACCTCCTCTTCGGATCCTTCAGGAAGATTTACTCGATCGAGGAACTCAAAATCCATTTCTGTAGAAAAATATAGCAGTTCTGATGTTAGCAAGAAGTGAAGGAAATTAATATGGTAAGAAGTCATTTCTTCAAAGGAAATAAGCATACCGGCTCTGGGGATTAGAGCCGCCCCGAGACTGTCTAACCCAAATTCAACTAACACCCCTGGGTTCCTAAGCATCTCAACCACTTTAAAGACATGTTTCCTTCTAGCCTCCATTCTACTCAGATCTCTCATAAGAAGCCTCTCAGGTTTAGAAAGGATAGATTTGTGAAAGCGAAAGTAATCAGGAATTTGGCCTTTCCATCCAGTAGGAAAGGGCCAACCTCCTCTCTTCGGAGTTACCCAAAAATATTTAGGTTTCCACTTCCCATCTACGGAGTTAGGTTTTTTCAAAAATTTAGCGGGCCCCCCTGGGCGAGAACTAAAATAAAAGAAGCCATCTTTCAATTTCATCTCATGGCATGCTACAAACTTCTCAGCAGAAGTCTCGTGGCCATAATGTTTCATCAGAACAAAGAAAGCCAAGGCAGTTCTGATGGAGGAGGGATTAATTTGGCTCATAGAGATCTTGTAGTGTTTACAAACTTGAATTAAGAAAGGACATAAAGGGAAGCGAATTCCTGCATCTATTTGGGCCTTAAAAAATGCTAGGGAAGGATGTTTGGCGAAGTTGGGGCGTTCGTTAGGATTAGGAAGGTCAATAAGAAGGTCTGAAGGGTTATGAAGTTTTCTCTTGATATCCTTCAGTTCTGAAAGACTCAAGGTGCTCTCTCGGCAAACAGAATTCCATTCAGGATTAAGTAAATCTTGAGATGAGGGTGCACGAAGAGGACGAGAGCGCATGTCGGAAACAGGAGTGGAAGAAGGACGCGAAGAAGAGGGGTGTGTTCCAGACATGAAACTCGAATCTAGATAAGAAGGGGAGAGCTGGTGGGTTAGAGGATCTGTAAAACCAGATCTGAGAAGTTCTTCTGGTGTTTGAAGATTCGAATGATGAATCCCAGAACTGGATTGCTTTCCAGAGTCAGAGAAAGTAGAAGAAGGTGTCGGAGCTGAGCCTGACATACCCCAGAAAAGAAATAAAAGGAAAAGAGATGAGAATTACCTCGCTGTGACGATATCGGATCTAAAGAAGGTAAATCGGAGAAGCTCGCCGGAAACAAGATCGGAAGTTTAGAGAGAGAAATACTTGCGGCGGAGTAAAAGATGAAATCCTTTACTCAAAGTGCCAAAGCAGCGAAAATAAATGAACCTTATTCCCCTTTTATACCCATAAGAAAAAGGACGGTTGATATTCCTAAAACGACACGTGTCTGGTCGCGATCTAAGGAGATTGAAAAGTAAAAAACAAATGGAGGTCTCAGATTGAAAGTAAGAAACCCTGTAATTCGAAAAAGGTAAGAAGGAAAAGAAGCGGGAAAACAATTCGCTTTAGAGTATCAGACCTGAGAAGAAAATCTGATAACTCTAAATCGAGGGGGGAGTAGATGATAGGACATAATGATGTCATCTTATCTGTAGTTAATTCATCCCCATAATTTATTCAGAAGTGATCTAGTGAAGGTCTTGATTGCAGAAGAGATGATCTTAAGATCTGAAGAAGGTCTGACTTATTCATTTTGATAACTCACCCATCGAACTTCAGTTCTGAAATTGACCTCATGTGATGATGCTACGGTCCTAGAAGTAACTCGACGAATGAGTTCTTTTAGATAATCCTTTTGGCCTAGACAGCTCACTCAAGTGGTCCCCTTATACTATGTGTACCTTCTCTGTAAAATACTCAAAATATCTCCTGAAAATCAGATTTCTCTTATTCAAAAATAACAGAATGGCAGTAAAGGACAATGAGGTGGCATGGTCCCCCCGATTTAAAACCCTAATTTCTGTAATTACAACATTGCCCTCAAGTCTTGAAGGTATAAATAGTATCATTTCCACATTTGTAAAGGTTAACTCACTTTTCCCAAAAGAACTCTCTCTCTCTTTTTTCACTATCTTCATACATTCATTCACTGACTTGAGCGTCGGAGGGCCGTCGCCGGAACCCTTTCCGGCCCGGTTTTGCTGCAGGTTCACGTTTTCCGGACCTTCATCCAAACATCCCAACAAATATCAAAAGGATTCTCGAAGGACTTGAATAGGTATTGCATTTTATCTATTTTTAGAGTGGTTCATATCTGAACTCACTTTTGTTTCATCACTAATGATCCAGGACTCGTCTACGACATCCAACCCAAAGATTACATCTCTTATCTGTGTGGTTTAAACTACACAAACAGGGAAGTCGGGCTCTTTCTACAGCACAAGGTGAATTGCTCCCTTGAATCGAGTATACCAGAGGCACAGCTAAGCTATCCCTCATTTGCTCTCACTTTCAGAACTCAGTCGACACCACAGACGTACACCAGGACAGTAACAAATGTGGGTGATCCCAACTCGTCGTACGAGGTTGAGATCGTCACGCCACCCGGCATTGATGTTCTTGTTCAGCCCACCAGGCTCAATTTTACGGAGGTGAACAAGAAAATGCAGTACAGTGTGACTTTCACCAGAATAGCATTCAAGTTGAAGGTTTCTTGAAATGGAATTCGAATAAGCACTCTGTTAGGAGCCCTATAGCTGTTATACTGTAGTGATGAATCTCAAGATCTTTGAAATAATCACTAAACTATGTTATTATCAGTGGCAGTCGTGGATTATGTAATTATAACTTTAAATTTATGCTATTATGTCGCCTGTTTGTTTGTGTATCCGTACGTTGGGACATCGTATAAACACACAAAATTGAGCTACAATCTTACATGGCCAAAGAGTTAGTATAGCATAAAAGATGAATATAGGTTTAGATGAAATAGTCCATCTATCCCAATACTATCATATCTAGCAAACACGTCCTAAAAGAGAGAAACCGCGTGATTTGTTTTATATGAAAAGAAAAGTGATAATGAAACTTTGTCAATTTTCATTTTTCTATATCTAGGTTCATACTGCAACTATATACTTCCAGAAGCTTTGAAAACGACTACCATTGATCGTGATGCAAAATATGGAGATTCAGAGAACGAAAAGAAGAGTCTGAGAAACTCCCTGAGCTGCTTCTCTTCGATATCTATGCACCACAAAGACAGAGAAGTGTCGATATCATCACTCTTCTTGCACTCACATTACAAAGGCTGTTTACCTCCTTGGGAGCTGAAGAAATCCAGAAGTAAATCTGCGAAACCAGAATAGAAACTAAGGCCATCATTTTTTGTTTCTTTCATTTCATTGGGGGTTCCTAAATTGTCTTTTTTATTTTTTGAAATTAAATTCTGATGTATTTAGCTCGGAGCCTTGGAGGGTAAAACAATTTCTAATTTGTATTCTTTTCCCTCCATCCTGTAATGTAACGTGTATTCGTCTATTACATGTGCTTGTTTTGGGCATAATTATGCCTTGATCAAACTTTACAGGTATGGAAAAGAGTGGTTTGGTACCGTATATCAAAAATATATTTTCATATAGTATGTTGTATTGGAAATTTAGGTATGTAAAATTTCATATGGTTATCATGCTGAAAATTTTCTCTACATAAAATATTTGATTTAAAGAAATTACTTACTGATATCATATCAAAAATTTTGTATACTGAATTTTTAAATGAGTATCGATATGTACCATCCCATATCGAAATTGTAGTATATTGTTTCATACAAAAAATTTGTTTTATATATTTTTCCCACCCTTGGTATGCTTGTTTTGGGATTCATCAAGATGGACCAGGGACTATGTGATGCACATCATGTTTTGTTTTGAGTTATAAGCTTTGGATTTCAATTTCTCAATAGAATTTAAATCGAGAAAAATCTTTTTTTTTTTTTGATTGGAGAAAAATCTATATACCTGGATTATTACTCTTTCCAATAAAAATACATTTTATACACATATTATCATCATGCTTACACATTAATTTAATAGTATAAAAATAAAATTTCAAACCCATCAAAATTCTAAAATAAACACATGTTATTAATCAAAAGGATTCTTAAATTCAAAAAATAAAAAAATAGACTTCCCGCATACTTATAATTCAAAAATAAACATACCAAAACATTTTAAAAACACCAAACAATGGTGGGGATCGAAGGTCAAAACGTTTGTAGCTCAATTGAGTTCTCTGTTTTTTTTTTTATGCATTGAAGATAGTTTAATTGCTTTGAAAATACAAGTTTCTCCTATTAAAGATGTTATTTATTACATGAAGAGACGTACTAGTATGATGAAAACATGGAAAATATTTTGCAGATCTTTTGGTGTGCATCTAAAAAAATAAAAATTCTCTTGATATGTCAACTTGATAGAATTTCATATATAAATTGTTGAACGAGTCTATGGATTATAAAGATGTTTTATGTGCTTTTTTTGCTCAAAAAATTGTGATTTTTGTTTATTTCCCCAATATTGATATTGAGGTCCATGCATAAAAATCTGTAAAAATTTGGAAATTTTTAATGATAGCTATTTTTTACTTGTTTAAAGTTTATCATCCTGTTTCTCATGTTGCTCTTGAATATTGCGTTAATTGCATGGGTTTTAAAAGAAAATATGCATGAACCAATGTTAAATGGTGTGGTTTTTTCTATGATGGAAAAATGGTTGAAATGATTTCAGTGTATTCTCTAAATATTTTTAGTTGTTAAAGTATATGATCCGAAATATAAGTTAAATGGTGTAATTGATTTGTTGGCATTTTATTATTATATTTTATATCCCGAGTCGGAGGAGCAGTTCGACTGTACTCAATGTGATCATAATTCATAACTAGTATTTTCTCTGTCCAATTTTATTATGATCACTTCTTCGGACACGAATTTTAATGAATATTGATTAGTTTATTTATAAAGTAGATAAATTAGGGTATGATGGGATGTTGTGTGGTCCATTTATAGATAAAATGATTGTTTATGAATAAAGTTAATGACAATTTGAGTAAATAAATGATAGTTGAAGGGTTAAAGGGTGGAGATAAAATAGTGTGAATACTAAATAGTAAATTTTCTAAATAAGGTATGAGAATAATAAAATTGGAAAACCTGAAAAGAAAAGTGAGAATTGTAAAATTGAACGGAGAGAGTATTAAACAAGATTTTGTTAGAGAGAATTCACGTTCACGCCCGAATACAAATGTCAATCGTGATTCATTTTCATCTTCGAGTGTTTATCATACAACTGCTCGTAACTATAAGTCTATAATAGTCCCCTTATTTGTAATACTTCAAGTTATCTTGAATCTTGTAAACAAAAAGAGCATGATCATCATCATATAACTTGAACATTATGTATCGAATTTGAATCCTACAATGGATTTTGCACCCAATGAAGATGTAGAACCATTTAACATACTAAAGTGGTGGTCGAGCAGGACAAATTTATATTCGGTATTGTCAATGCTTGCAAGGAAAACTTTTTCAACTCCCGTCTCAACTGTTGCACTTGAACAAACTTTTAGTATTGGAGGTTATACTTTAAATGCAACAAAATTAAATATGTCCGTTGAAAATGTAGAGTTTGTACTTTGTAACTTTTAAGTTGTAAACTTGTATAAGCTCATTAAGTTGTATAATATGTATTGATATTAGTGTTATGAAATTGTATACACTTAGCAATTCCTCACAAATGATAAAA
Source organism: Galeopsis tetrahit (assembly GCA_963675135.1). NCBI lineage: Eukaryota > Viridiplantae > Streptophyta > Magnoliopsida > Lamiales > Lamiaceae > Galeopsis > Galeopsis tetrahit. The sequence goes on from OY776131.1 coordinate 39,790,095, forward strand.
CAAGACAACTAGAAACGCAATAAATTGAAACAAATAAAGAACTCAAAGAAAAACACAGGATTTACGTGGTTCGATCAAATGATCTACGTCCACGGAGGATAGAAGCAGGGCCGGTCCTAGAAATATCTGGGCCTGAATCGAATTTTATAAAATGGCCCCATCTCTTTATATTTTTTTTTATTCTATACGTACGAACTTATAAAACATAATGTAAAATAATTTTTAAAGAACTAACAATATATAAATTTTAAAGGACTAACAATATACATTTTTTTTACACATTTTAGAATTTCTAATTTTTAATTAATAGATTTTTTAAGATTTTAAGTTATTTAATTTTAAGAGATTTTTCAGATTTTTAATGCAATTATTATATTTTTTAGAAAATTTAATTAGATTTTTAGAATTTTTTATTTAGACAATTTTAGATTTTTTTTTATTTTTTATACGAGTAATTTTTAATTTTAATGAGATTTTTAGAAAATTTTAATATTATTTTTAATTTTCAAATTTAATGGATGTAAATTGAACTATTTGCTCGAAATCTCAATTTTTCGAAATGATGTAAAATGGGCACTTTAAGACGTAAATTGAAAAATTGAAAACTTAAAAGATATAAATTGAATTAGACATTTGTTGAGACTTTTTTCACCTAGGTTTTCCTTCCATTCTCCTTCATTAATTTTTTTTACGTGCAATTCTCTTTATGCCTCTTATATATATAATTATATTAATATTTTATATTATAATATATATATAAAAAGATGTCTTAAAAAATGGGTCCCTAAAAAAATAAATTATGGGCCTGAATCGACCGCCTCGTTGGCCTTACATTAGGACCGGGGCCTGGATAGAAGACTTTTTTCACTAATCACGAATGAAAGATTACAGATTACAAGTATTCACAAAGTTTGATCTTTCTCTCGTAGAATATTCACAAAGTCCTACGAAACTCAATACTCTCATTACCCACAATCTATGCACTTGATGGTGTATTTATAGATGTACAATGTTATTGATAAATAATATTGAAGTAAGAAAATATATCACCTCTATTGTCTTCAAATCTTTCAATTCCACAAACAATAAAATGAAATATTAAATTGAAATCTATCTATGGAATGAAAGAACAAATTAAAGCTAACTATCTATTGAGTGAAGTGGAGTGGGGAGAGTTTTCTCCCCAATAGGAGCTGCCCTCTGTTTTCGCCAATAATGCTCTTTGCGTGCGTATCCCCCAGTTGAATTCGCTACTGTGTAGTGCGTCCCCAATTAATTAAAATGGACATGGGATTTTCTCCCCAAATTGATATTGATGGGCCCAAGATGAATTGAATAAGGGTTGGGGTATATACCCCTCCAGCTTTGATAGATATACTCCCCCGATACATGTACTCCCCTCAAAATATGTGTAAGATAGATGCACTCCCCCTAAATTGTTTATACCCTTATCTCTTATAATTGCATATGATAAATACACCCCCTCTAAAAACCTAATTTTTCCTACATTTTCCCCAAACTTCATCTTCTTCTTCATTTTTTCTAAACCCTACATCTTTCTCAAACAACTTACCGCCGCCGCCCACCGCCTACTGCCCCAGCCGCCGCCCGCCGCCCGCCGCCTACCGCCCCAGCCTCTCCCACTCTCGTTCTCTATATTTTTTTTTTATTTCTGTTAGTTCTCTCTCTCTGCGCCATGGAGGTCCGCCGTCCTGCCCCCTCCGCGCCTCATCCCAGCGTCCCCTCTCCGTGGCGGCCGAACCAGGTTAGTTTTTTTTTTCCTTCTTTCGTTCCTTCGGCTGTCGACGGCTACTCCCTCTTCTTCTTCTTTTTTTTTTTTTTTTTTTTTGACGAGATATTGTCGACCATACACTTTGTGGTCGATAAATTGTTGTCGACCACAATATGTATGGTCGACAAGATCTTGTTGAAAAGGAAGTTTTTAAAAAAAAAATCATTCGGTAAAATGTTGTCGACTGGAGTGATTTTCATCAACAATCCATGGTCGACGATATACACTATGGTCGACAAACCAGTGTCGATCGACACTGGTTGGTCGAAAAAAATGTTGTTTTTTTTTCCTTCATTTTTTTAGATTTATTTGACCGTCGGTGGCGGCCGAAGGTGGACGGATGGCTGTCGGCGGCTGCTGGAGGTGGAGGGATGGCCGACGGCTACGACGGCTGTTTTATTTGAAATTAGGGTTAGGGTTAAAAATTAGGGGAGTGTATCTATCTCACATATTTTACTAAAAGGGCAAATATGGTATTTTACTTACATATTTAATTAATACAATGGAAGAGGGGAGTGTATTAAACAAAGCTGGAGGGGTATATACCCCAACCCATTGAATAAGTGGCATGCTGATGGAAATTGTTGTGGGCTTCTTCAATGAATGGCCCAACTTGCCTTTTCTTTCCACTTTGATCACACGTGAATTGAGTATTGGCTTGACATTATTGTGGCATCAATTAATTAAATGGGCATAATACTCAATACTTCCAACAATTAATTAAATGTGCCATCAATTAAATTGTTGGCCCAAATAATTTCCCTCTTTTATATTTTCTCCTCTAGACTCTTTCTCGATTCATTCCTTCAATTGACGTCACAAAATAATTGAGACGTGTTTTGCTTCAAAAGTGCTTTTTTTCCTATAAAAATAGCAGACAACACTCTTTCTCCAAATCAAGTGCAATTAATCAATTTAGTGTAAATAATGCATGAAATCCTACAAAATTATGCAAATTAAACACATGAATTTTAAGCAATTTTCACACTAATCAGGGATATCCCATTACCTTCTCATTAGTATCAGCATCTCTGCTGATATAAGTTTCTTATGACCTGGTTCAAGGTACCACAGTCTATAGCCTTTGACACCTTTAGGATAGCCAATGAATATACATTTCAGAGCCCTGGGCTCAACCTTATCCTGTCTAATATGGGCATAAGCTTGATATCCAAACACTTTAAGTTTTGAATAATCACTCAGCTTGTCATACCAGGTCTCATCTGGGGTTTTACCTTCTAAAGTAAATGAGGGTGTTTTGTTTATTAGGTAACATGCAGTGCACACTGCTTCTCCCCAAAAGCTTTTAGGCAATTTAGCTTCAGCTAACATGCATTTGACCCGTTCTAAAATAGTTCTGTTCATTCTCTCTGCTAATCCATTTTGTTGTGGATTAAGAGGGACAGTTCTATGTCTAGTAATGCCCCTCTCTTTACAAAATTCATTGAATTCAGCCGATAGATACTCAAGGCCATTATTTGTCCTTAAATGTTTTAAGGACTTTCCTTTTTTGTTCTCTATCTCAAGTAGCCATTCTTTGAATTTTGTAAAGGCCTCACTCTTCTGTTTGAGAATGAACACCCAAACTTTTCTAGAATAGTCATCTATTATGGACATGAAGTACTTACCTCCACCAATGGTTTCGGTTCTTAATGGTCGCCACACATCAGAATGAACATAATCCAACATCTCCTTTGTGGTATGCTCACCCTTCTAGAATGACTTCTTCTTGGCCTTGCCAAGAATACACAGCTCACAAAACTCCAGGTTCTTGAATGTCTTCTGGTGGAATGCCCCCTTCTTGGATAACTCCATCAAACCTTTCTCTCCCACATGTGCTAGCCTCTAGTATGTCAAAGCATAGCATCAACAGAACTCATGGTAACATCAGCAACCCCTGTGATCGTCTCACCAATCAAAGAATATAACCCATTGGACTTCTTCCCTTCATCACTATTCTATCAGCTTTGGTAACCAGCAGACATCCTCTTTCTGTCTTGAATTCATAACTCAAAGCATTTAGTGTGCCAAGAGATACTCCCTCCGTCCCAAAGAAACTTTCACACCTACTTTTTCGGTCATTTAGAAACTCTACCCATACAATATCTAAAATATTATATTTAATGTCATTATTTTTATGGTACATACATACACAAAAGTCAACTCACTTATTTATTTTTTTATAAAATTATATCTCAAAATTCTATTTATTATAATATTTTTAAAAAAGGGGTTGAACAGTAAGTATGAAAGTTAATGCAGGACAGAGGGAGTATAAGGTTTCTCTTTAAATCTGGAACAAATCTGACATTGGTTATGATCACATGTTTATCATTAAACATCTTCACCCTCACAGTGTCAATCCTTCTCACTGTACAGCTTTCATCATTTCCCAAAAGAATTGAACCACCATCCATCATCTCAAGGTTTTGAAACCAAGATTTGGTGGGACACATGTGAAATGAACATCCAGAATCCAACACTCATTCATTAACAAGTTTGCTATTTGTTATGCTCATCACTTCTGCACTATCATATCATTTTGCCTCTACTACATCAGCTTTAGCAGCATCAGTATACTTCTTGTGCTCATGGCAATCTTTTATGTAATGCCCTTCTTTATGGCATTTGTAGCAAGCTTTATTCTTGACTACATATCCATTTTTCTTCTGAGCTGGCTTGGCATGGTGCTTCTTGCCTTGCCCTCCTTTCTTGTCATTCTTGAGTTTGATATTAAGACCCTTAGCATGGTTCTTGGTCTTCTTGGTTGAGTTTGCCACATGTAAACTCTTAGTTTTTAGAATAGACTCTCTTTGAATTTTATCTTACCCTCCTTGGTAATCAGCAGAGCATCTTTGAAGCTGTCATATGAAGGTGGTATTGTCTCCAAGAGTAGAAAAGACTTCTTGTGATCATCTAGGGTAACTCCAACATTCTCAAGATCATCAAGTGCCTGTATGAACTCTATTAACTGCTCATCAAGGGTTTTATCATCTGACATCTTGAAATTGTTGAGCTTCCTTTCCATAAACATCTGGTTTGACAAAGATTGTGTCAAGTACAGATCATCTAGTGTCTCAAATACTGCAGCAACATCCTTCTCCTTCATAACCTCTCTGAAAACATTATCTCTCAAACTTAGAACAACAATGTTGTAAGCTTTTTCCATAAGTTCCCTTTCTTGGCCTTGTTTGCCTCAGATGTAGCAGGGTCAATTGAACTAAGAGCATCCTTTAGCCCATGGTGTGACAGCAGAACCTTCATCTTGGCTTTCCATAAACCAAAATTTGTCTTACCATTGAATTTCTATATCTCCAACTTCACAGAACCCATTTCTTGATTCTTGCCTTTATCTTTCGGTTTCCCACAGACGGCGCCAATTATTATGGAATTGTATACACTTAGCAATTCCTCACAAATTATAAAACAAGACAACTAGAAACGCAATGAATTGAAACGAATAAAGAACTCAAAGAAAAATACGGGATTTACGTAGTTCGATCAAATGATCTACGTCCACGGAGGATATAAGACTATCTTCACTAATCACGAATGAAAGATTACAGATTACAAGTATTCACAAAGCTTGATCTCTCTCTCGTATAATATTCACAAAGTCCTACGAAACTCAATACTCTCAGTACCCTCAATCTATGCACTTGATGGTGTATTTATAGATGTACAATGCTATTGATAATTGACACTAACTAACTAACTGAATCAATAGAAATAACTAACTCTAAAAACTGGAAATCAGCAGACTTGACCTCAGTTGATCTGCTATCAGCTGAGTTGGCTTCAGCAGACTTGAACCCAACTGATCTGATCAAACGACTTGCTACTTTTCTTATATATAGAATCAGATCACATATCAATATTGCATTAATTTCAATAATTAGATTTATATATTTAAATTAATGAATGACTCAATTTCAATTTAAGTTAGTATTTTTTTCTTAATGTAATTTTTAAATTCAATTTTGTACCTTATTTTCTACTAAAGAAAATGAGGGGAAAATCGATCAAAGTGAAGGTTCAGAAATTGTAACCAATTCGATTTCAATTTGAAAGTTTAAAAAATTGAAACCGGCGATTTTAATCGGGTACGAACCCTATGAGTTGGATATAAAGTATAAACAAATAAAAATTGATTATTTGTAAACGTGGGATCAAACACGTCCAAAAAAAGAGAGCGAATTGAAGCTTCTTAATCGGAGGCGGCATAAGTTATTTCCAATTAAAACAAAAACGTCTATCTTAATAGCTTTTATTTTAAATATATGAACAATGACTTGACTATATAATTATATATATCCACCTATCATTTCATGGACTCAAGTGGAAAATTAATAATGATGGATAATTATACAACCTGGTTGACTCAAGTCATCAAAATTTAATATTTCAGCCCATCCAAGAAGAAGAAAAACTCACTCTATTTGAATGTTCTTTATAAACGAAGGTCATGTTTAATATTTACTGCAGATTAATCTAAGATTAGAATGATATCTAAATTTTACTTATTTTAGTGCATAATTTACTCATAATTTTAGCTATCAAATAATTTATAAGGGTTGAGATATAGTTAATCTACCCTTAATTTTAGCTATCAAACATGACCGTAAGATATCGTTCGTCTAGATTGGAGACACGGCAAAATTATTGTTGTATTTTATTTTCGTCTTTTATTTTACTTATTTATGTTTTGTAAATTTATAATATTAAGACAAACACTTATCTTAATCAGGTTTATGGAAATTTAACGATGAACTAAGCAATACTCCATTCGTCCGGCCATTGACTTCATCTTTACTTTTTTTTCTAGAGATTAAAAAACATAGTATAAAAATGTGTAGTGGTTAGTTGAGGTAGAGAGATAGAAGAAGTAAAAGTAGAGAGATATGAATGAAAAAAAGGTAAAGAGAAATAGTGAATTTTATCATTTAACAAAAATTAAAAAATTTGACGGGACGTCTAAAATAATTAAGCGAGAAATTTATGGTGAGACGAAGAAACATCTTTTAACATACAAAATATCACCTTCTGCACCTTGAGCACGCAAACTTGTAAAGAGTTGTGAAATTAATTCATTTATATTTATTCTTAACACTCCCCCTACTCGTGGACCAAATTATTGCATATACCCTCTGGGGAGTCGTTCAATGAGAGGACAATTTAAGAAGGGTAAAGTTATTTTCAGCAGAATTTGAACGAATTTGAACTCAAACCGTAAGTAAACTTAATTTCTATTATCCGTGAAAGAATTTCATCTCATAATCTAAAAAGTTCGAAATGGGTAAAATTAATTAATTTATATTAATCTCTAATCTCAATTGTTATAAGCTACAAACTATAAAGCCTTTAAATGTTTACATGAATTGTTAGAAGCTACAAAACCGTTAAATGTTTACATTAAATTATTAAAGATGTAGCGTCCATTGTGTGGAAATTTCGCATGAATCACATGATTATCAGTGTGCTATTATTCCACAGAAATGCCAAACCAATCAAAATCCTAAATACATTTCCGGGCGAATCTTCAACTTCAAATTACTACTATAAATTTAGGAAAAAGACGAGAGCTACATATATAATAGACATTTGCTATTTACTCATTATTTTTGGAATTGCCTACAAAGATATTATCGTGTATACCCTTGGTCGCCTACACAAATTAAGTGTATAAGAACCAAACCAAAACTCTAACTACTGACAAACCAAATAACCCAAACACAGAAACGACGAAAGACAACATGAATTTTTCATTGTCGTAGTTGTTTTTCGTTTGTTGTTTATTCAGAAGTTGTCTTAGGATCGGCCTTTTCGCAAACAATGAATTTTGTTGTCGTAGATCATTTTTCATAAGGGGTCTTAATTTATAACAACGTAAAATTCTCTTTATTGTAGATTATTGATACAACAATTCTTAATTTATAACAAGAAAGTTTTGTTGTCGTAGACAACGGGTCTGAATTTATAACAACAAATTTTCACCATTGTCAGGATTGAGTATCCTTATGGAGAGGGCAACAGAAGAAGGAATGTACAAAGCGGTAGAAATCGGACGGGAAAAAATCAGAATCTCACATCTACAGTTTGCGGATGACACAATCCTCATGGGGGACGCAAGTTTGGAGAACGCATGGGTCATGAGACGAGTACTACGAAATATGGAATTGATGTCGGGTTTGAAAATAAATTTTGGGAAATGCTCGGTCATTGGCGTAAACGTGGAGGACACTATCCTGAATAATATGGCGGAGGTCCTAGGATGCAGAGTTGATACCATTCCTTTCACATACTTAGGAATGAGAGTCGGATCGAATCACAGGAGAACAGTGGAATGGACCTCGATTGTGGGGAAAATAAAAAACAGGCTAGCACAATGGGATGACAAGAAGATCTCGATGGGCGGCAGGATCACGTTGTTAAATTCGGTTATCTCTTCTCTTCCGACATACTATCTGTCTTTCTACCATATACCAAAAAAACCATGAGTGAGATTGTGAGGCTACAACGTAATTTTCTTTGGGGGGGAGGGAGTAATGGGAAAAGAGTAGCATGGATCGATTGGAAAAGAGTCTGTAATACGAAACAACTAGGTGGGCTAGGGGTTAGAGATATTGGAATTTTTAACAAAACTCTACTAGGGAAGTGGGGATGGAGATATCTACATGAAAAAAACAGTTTGTGGGTTAGGGTTTTGAGATCTAGATATGGGAACGCCTGGGGAGATGGCTTCGGCCTATTCCCAACAGGGGGGTTGGGAGGGTATCACTATGGTGGAGGGATATTTTAAAAATGATAGGAGAGGGTAATGGGGGCTGGTTTCATGAAAATCTCTCGAAGGTACTAGGGGATGGGAGAAATACTTTCTTTTGGGAGGAGAACTGGACGGGGGAGGGAACTTTTAAAGATAGATTTAGGAGATTGTACCAGATTAGCATAGACAAGGGGAAAACAGTGGGGGAAATGGGGGTTTGTGAGGGAGAGTCATGGAATTGGACATGGAGATGGAGAAGGGCTCTCTTTGATAGGGAACTAACATCTTTTAACGATCTGATATCTGTGATGGACAGGTTCAAACCCAAAGACGGAATAGAGGATTCGTGGAAATGGCTGGCATCAAACACGGGGAAGTTCTCCACAAAAGAAACGTACTCGACCCTTTTCAACCAGAGCCAAGACACTCGACCGGACGACAGGCTGATCCAAGGGTTCAAAAGTATTTGGAAGAGCTTTGCACCCTCAAAAGTCAAAGCTCACGCATGGAGGCTCTTATGGGGAAGACTGCCAACACGATCCAACCTTAAAAGAAGAAACATCCTCAACCAGAACGATGATCTAAGGTGTGTACTATGTGGGGTAAGTGAAGAAACTGAGAAGCATATCTTCCTGGAATGCCCCCAAGCATACCAAGTTTGGATGGACTGTCTGGATTGGCTCAAGATACCGTCAGCACTACCGTCAGAATTACTAGATAATTTCCTTGGTTTTGGAGGCCTCATCAAACGAAGAAACGGGAAGAAGATATTCTCGACCACCAAGGTTAAGGAGGAGCTAAGGGCAAGACTTTGGAGCTGGTTCACAGTCAAATATCCCACTCGAAACACCTCGCCTTTCAAGGACTGGGTGACAGACCCACTTAATTAAGTGCATGGCCTGAGTCACTATGTATTTTAAATGTTTACTGTTTGTCTCTCTGATGAATAAACTTGTACACTGAACTATTCGGGTATTTCTTGTACCCAGTTTTAATACAATTCCTTTTACCGATAAAAAAAAAATAAAGCTTTATTACAAATGGTTAATTTAAAACAACGGAAATCCCCGTTGTCTTACACCATTTATTACAAACATGATTTTATTTTATTTTTTTTTGAACATAAAGGTAAATAACATGATTTTATTTATGATAATGGGTATTCACTGTCGACGACGTAGGACTCTACTTTTCTTTTTCTTTTTTTTTTTTTATGCATGATACATTTTTTTTTTGTAATATTAAAATTTTAAAATGAAATATAAAAGTTCCAACGAGAATAATAAATATGTCGTGTCTTTCATATTCATCACTCATTAAGTAAAAAATTCTTGATGTTTACCATTTAAATAAATTTAATAATTAATCCATTAAAATAACTAACGAAAATAAGATAACAAATAAAAGAGCCTACTACTAATTTCAACATCTGTGTCTTCCATATTCTATCTACCATATATCTCAAAGACAAGTCATTTTTACAATCTGAAATAATATTTAATAAGCATTATTATTGTATAACGAGTGAAATCATACCAATGTTATATGTTTAAATGTATTTGTTTGAAAATCATGGGGTACATACTGAAATAAATCAGAAAATTAATCTAGAAAACTCAATTCTATTACTTTTTCAAAAAATATTCAGAGAGATTTGAATCTCACGCGGCAAAATATGAAGGCCAATCATAATTGTATTGACCACCAAAATTTATGCAGAGGAAAAAGAAAATCAATAAACTATAATTTTGTAAATTTATAAACAAAGCTCATATCGTTCATCTAGATTGGAGACACGACAAAATTATTGTTGTATTTTATTTTCGAGTCTTTTTATTTTACCTATTTATGTTTTGTAAAGTTATAATATTAAGACAAACAATTATCTTAATCAGGTCCCATTCGTGTTACCATTAACTTTAAAGATTAAAAAATATAGTATAAATTGTGTAAGTGGTTACTTGAGGGAGGTAGATAGAAAGGTAACAAAAAAGATATGAATAAGAAAATCTAGAGAAAAATATAGTGGATTTTGTCATTTAATAAAATTGGAAGTTTATAAAGGAGCGTTTAAAATAAGTAAGCGAGAAACTTATGGTTTGACGGAAAATATCTTTTAACATACAAAATATCAACCTCATGCACCTTAAGCACGAAAACTTGTAAAAAGTTGCGGAATTAATTCATTTATATTAATCCTTAACACTTTCCCTTACTCGTGAACAAAATTATTGTATATACCATCTGGGGAGTTGTTCAATGAGTGGACTATTCAATAAAGGGTAAAATGTTTTCAGCGGAAACTCGAGTCGTGAGTAAGCTTAAACTCTATGATAGAATTTTTCAATTTCATCTCATAATCTAAAAGTTCAAACCAGTAGAAATGTGTAAAATTAATTAATTTATATTATGAAGAATTACTATAAGTACATTTAACACCTTTATTTTACATTCTAATTCAAAGAAATTTTAGAATTACTATTAAGTTCAAAATGACAAATATAATTATACAATTATACCCTTTAAGCTTTAAGCTTAAAATTATGATTAGTTAACAATTGTCTGACAATAACCAAAGCCTTTAAATGTTTACATGAATTGATTGAAGCTACAAAATCTTAAATGTTTACATTAAATCATTAAGATATAGGGTCCATTGTATGGAAAATTCGCTGAATCACGCATTATCAGATTGCTATTATTATTCCACAGAAATGCCAAATCAATCAAAATCTTAAATACTTTTCCGGGCGAATCTTCAACTTCAAATTACTATAAATTTAGGAAAAATACGAGAGCTACATAGTACTATATACTCCCTCCATTTTTTAATAAGTGTCCCTTTGACATTTTTCAACAAATTAAGATTATAAAGTGTGGTCCATATTACCCTTCATTAATTATAGTTAATTTTGATATAGAAGTTTTGTTTGATAAAGAATGTGGTCAAGAATGTAGCTAGTATTCATAAACTAAATTAATTTTGGTATAAACAATGTTTATGGAATTTATTTATGAACAATATATATGGTAAATGAATAAGGACAAAATAGTCAAAATTAAATAAAAAAACTCAGAATGACACTTATTTTAAAATTAGTTAAAAAGTCAAAGTGACACTTATTAAAAAACGGAGGAGGGAGTAATAGACATTTGCTATTTATTTTTTTGAAATGGCCTACGAAGATATTACCGTGTATGCCCTTGATAATGGTCGCCTACCCGAATTAAGTGTATAGGAAGAACCAAATCAAAACTCTAACTAGTCACAAACCAAATAACCCAAAACCAAATAAAAGTTCCAACGAGTATAATAAATACGTACTAAAATACAATCATCAGTCATCAAGTACAAAATTCGTAATCATCAACATTACTAACGAATAAAAGAACCTAGCTACTAATTTCAACATCTGTGTCTTCCATATTCTATCTACCATCTCAAAGACAAGTCATTTTTACAATCTCAAGTAATATTTAATAAGCATTATTATTGTATAACAAGAGTGAAATCATACCAATATTATATGTTCAAATTTATTTGTTTGAAAATCATGGGGGTACATACTGAAATAAATCAGAAAATTAATCTAGAAAACTCATTCTATTACTTTTTCAAAAAATATTCGTAGAGATTTGAATCTCCCTCAACAAAATATGAAAGGCCAATCATTTATATTGACCACCAAAAATTATGCAGAGGAAAAAGAAAATCAATAAACTATAATTTTGTAAATTAGAAAAGAAAGAAATAGGGCCCCTTTTAGGTTGCATCATCTTCCCCAATATAACTTCTCTTCTCTAAATAACAATTGGCATAAAGAATAAATTGGTTATAAAACATATAATTGTACTGATAATATTGCAACATACTGGATCATAAATATTTGACAGAGAGTACTCTTAAACTAATTTAATTATGAAATATATATATACATAACTACTACCAATTTATTGAATAGGGTAGTTATGATTCGAATAACAAATATGGATGCAAAGTGTAGCATGCATAATTCAAGATCACAGTAGTATTCTTGAGTATGTTCAAAGATAAGACAATCTGATGCATAATATATACTCTTTTCGTCCCTTCAAATCGAAATTGTTCATTTGATTTTTAAATGTTATAATCCCTAGCCATTAATAATGTTACTATAAGTTACAAAGACTTTGAAAATTCATTAACAAGTAGGGTCCATCCATCGTATGGAAAATTCGCATGAACCACATTATCAAATTGCTATTATTCCACAGAAATGCCAAACCAATCGAAATCCTAATTTCTTTTTTCGGGCGAATCTTCAACTTCTAATTATAAATTTATGAAAAATAAGAAAAACAATGAGACCGTATAATAGATTTTCTAACTTTCTCGTTTCTCCTTTTTGGAAATAAGTTTCATATCAATATCTATTATTTAATCACATTACAAAGATATTACCGAAGATGCCCTTTATCAGCTACACTAGTTACGTGTATAAAAACCAATCCAAAACTCTAACTAGTAACAAACCAAATAACCCATAGAAAGAGCTATGAGTTGCATATCTTTTATCAGCATCCTTTGCATCTTGTTCATCACTACATGGCCTACATTTGCAAACAAAAGCAACTTTGAAACCTACATTGTTCATGTTGAGGAGCCTGATGCACAACTTACCTCTGAAACAGCAGAGGATATACGCAGCGCCTGGTACAAAACATTCCTCCCGGACACAATTACACAAAGTTCAAATGACGGAGAAGCACGCATAGTTTACTCGTACCGCAACGTTTTCAACGGATTCGCAGCTCGATTATCGCCCGACGAGGCCAAGGCAATGGAAAAGAAGAAGGGCTTCATATCCGCACGACCGGAGAAGGAACTTTCCTTGCACACAACCAATTCCCCCAAGTTCTTGGGATTGACTCAGAACACGGGCTTATGGAAAGACTCCAACTACGGTAAAGGTGTCATCATCGGAGTCATGGACACGGGGATATTCCCCGATCACCCTTCATTTAGCGACGAAGGGATGCCACCTCCACCCGCTAAATGGAAAGGCAAGTGTGAATTCAACCACACAAGTTGCAACAACAAAATCATCGGGGCCAGGTACTATTATACAACAATTAATTCTCTACCTTTCTACAACTTCAGACTTTATGAAATGAAATTCTTTTAGGTACTATGGAATTTCATAATAAGAAGGAATTGGATAAAGTGCATATTGAGAGAATTGAGGAATATAGAATTCATATTGAGTAGTAGTAAATGAAATTGAATAGTGAATTAGATGATCATCACTCCTCTGTAAGAGAGAAGGTTTACAAGAGAGGTTATAACTACTAAACTAGAATAACTGCTTTAACTAATACTCTTTCATTACTAAACTAGAAGTTACAACTAGAATAACTGCTTTAACTAATACACTTTCATTACTAAACTAGAAGTTACAACTAGAATAACTGCTTCAACTAATACTCTTTCATTTGTTGGCTTGACTTGTTGTTATTCTTCACAGGTACTTCAGCAGTTTAGACGAAAGCCCACTTGACGACGGCGGCCATGGTACGCACACAGCGAGCACAGCAGCCGGAGCTTTCGTGAAGGGAGCGAATGTTTTTGGCAATGCAAACGGCACGGCCTCTGGAATCGCACCACTCGCCCACCTCGCCATTTACAAAGTATGCTGCTCTGAGAGCAAAGTACTTGCCGGGATGGATGCTGCTATTGAAGATGGAGTAGATATACTTTCAATATCTCTTGGCACACTTACAAATAACTTTTTCCAAGATTTCACAGCCTTGGGTGCTTTTAGCGCCATGGAAAAAGGGATCCTGGTTTCCTGCTCTGCAGGAAACTTCGGCCCCCAGAACTACAGTTTAAACAACGAGGCTCCCTGGATTCTCACAGTGGGTGCAAGTACAACAGACAGGAGACTAACAGCATCAGCTATTCTCGGAAACAACGAAAAGTTCTACGGTGAATCGGCCTCTCGAGTAACGGACCTCCCACGGAAGCTGATGCCTCTGGTGTATGCAGGGAGCCTCAACACTAGTGATCCTTTTGCAGGGTATTGTGGGGGTGATTCATTGAACCAAAGTGACATTCGGGGGAAGATAGTTGCGTGTGAAGTAGGAGGAGGATATACAAACATCGAGAAAGGGGAAGCAGTTAAAAATGGTGGTGGCTACGGCATGATTGTGTTAAATAACATGCGGTATGCAAACACTACTCCTTCAGATGCGCATGTCCTTCCAGCTACACATGTTAGTTATGCAGACGGTTTGAAGATCAAAGCTTACATCAATTCAACACAAACACCTACTGCCACAATTCATCTTGAAGGTAATTTGTTAGTTGTTTTGCATTTTGTGTTGACCATCTCTCCCCTTGCGGATAGATGTAAGTAAATATGTTGACTACTCGTCGCTGATTGGTCTTCTGTTCGCCTATTGACTGGTTGTCTCTTGAATGATGATGTGGACTATGACTTTGACTTTTCAACTATTGACTGAACATAACAGGTACTATGATTGGTGATGAACGGGCACCAGTGGTAGCTGCGTTTTCGTCAAGAGGGCCCACCTTCGCAAGTCCAGGAATTCTAAAGCCAGATATTTTAGGCCCCGGGGTGAACATTCTTGCAGCCTGGCCAACCTCAGTCGAAAACAACACCAACACAAAATCCACATTCAATATAATTTCAGGCACCTCTATGTCCTGCCCACACCTTACCGGCGTAGCAGCGTTGCTCAAAAGCACACACCCCGAATGGTCACCCGCAGCAATTAAATCAGCTATTATGACAACTGCTGACGTCGTAAATCTTGCACAAAATCCAATCGAGGACGAAACGTTCCAACCGGCTAGCCTATTTGCCACGGGGTCAGGCCACGTGAATCCAACACGTGCTAATGATCCAGGACTCGTCTACGACATCCAACCCGAAGATTACATCTCTTATCTGTGTGGCTTAAACTACACGAACAGGGAAGTGGGGTTCTTTCTACAACACAAGGCGAATTGCTCCCTGGAATCAAGCATACCAGAGGCCCAGCTAAACTATCCTTCATTCGCTCTCACTTTCGGAACTCAGTCGACACCACAAACGTACACCAGGACAGTAACAAATGTGGGCGATCCCAACTCGTCGTACGAGGTTGTGATCGTCGCGCCACCTGGCATTGAGGTTCTTGTTCAGCCCACGACGCTCAAGTTCACGGAGCTGAACAAGAAAATGCAGTACCGGGTGACTTTCACCAGAGTAGCATCCGCAGTGAATAACACTCAAGTTGATGGTTTCTTGAAATGGAGTTCGAATAAGCACTCTGTTAGGAGCCCCATAGCTGTTATACTGCAGTGATGAATCCTAAGTATCTTTGAAATAAACACTAAATTATGTTATGTATGAGTGATCAGTGCTTTAAATTAAGTTACACTGGTCTTGTGTTTCCAGTTCGAGTTAATGTCATTTCTGGTTCCGAAACTTAACTCTTATTTCACGTTTAGGCCTGAAAGTACATTTTTACGTTTAGGATTGTGTATGAACTTACTTAATCTTTCTGGTTGAAATGAACAAAATGCTGTGAAAGAGGTTAAAGTTGTAAATTGACAACCTTTCAGAATCTATCCAGTGGTTTCTAGTCCATTTTAGGACAACAATGCCAAACATGTGACTAGAAAATATTTTTACAACTTTCTGTAATTTTTTGTTTCAGATAATGGAAACTGGAAGTGCCAAAAACTACAGCAAAACGTGAAGATGTGGACTGGAGAAAACTGGTACTTAGATGCTAATGTTTCCTGAACTGCTTAAATTAGCTGACAAATTAGACAGCGTTTTTTTTTCGAATTTTAATTTTGTATATAAGTAATAAAATTGAGATAATACTGTACACTTTAGCATTGTTTCTTTAAGTCATATACTCTCAATCATTCAAAACATTTCAGGCAATTTCATCACTATTAATTGTCATTTGCTCTACAATTTTTATTCCCAAGTCCCTCCTATTCAAAATGAGCACACATACTAAGAAAATAAAAGTGCAATAAATTAACGGCACATAATTTGCAAAGAAATTGAAAGATCAAAACTGTCATTTATAAAGGATTAGAGGGAGTATAATATTGCCAGTTTTCATTCACAATGCGAAGAAATTAAAAATAAGTAAAACCTGCATTTATGAATATATTTACAACTCACTATTTCATCACTATAAATAACTAGTTCCCCATCTACAACACTACTATCCTCCTCACTGCCTGAACACTATACTAGTGACCACCAATTTTGGGTGAGTTACAAATTTCTACTCTAGCCCACATTCTTACCTATCTTGGTAACACCACTACAATCAATAAAATGCAAAGCTACAACGAATTATGAAACAAGCTTTGTTCCTCTAAATTACATTTGTTATCATCCTCCTCCGCCTCGGGAAAGCTCCTTTTCAGAAAAATGAAGCAGCCTTCTAAGTCGTAAAACCATGTCACAATGGAAAGGCAAAGCTGATCTCCTGTCTAAATACGCGGGACTAACCGTCATCCACGACAATGCATGGAGCTCTGCTGCTATCGAATCAAGAATTATGTGTGTTTCCACCTCGAAATCTTTGGCATCACCACCCCTTCCTACCTGCTGCTGCTGTTGCTGCTTTTTAACTAATTTGTCTTGGGTGAAGTTATTACCACCTCCGTAATAGTCGACTAAACTGACAGAGAGAATTGATGGCCATTCTTCTTTTGATGGACCACGAGAGTCTCTCCTCATCGAAGGCACGGCTTTTGAAACCAAAAAAGCAGTAGACAACGGGATTGCTGACCCTTTGCTGTGTAGAAGATGGGCAAGAGGAGGGGAGTCTGCAGTGAGACAGGTGGGTAACTGAAGAATGGCAGGAGGTAGAAAGCGCATGCTCGGTGAAGGGTTTAAAATGTAGGATGCTGAGGTGGCGCCCAGGGACTTCACGGGGGTGTATCCTTCCAGATAGCTTGATTGCCCTGATGTTGCACTACCTTGACTTGCCCCTGGAACATTGCATTTTTATGAGCACAAATACATACTCCATAAAACTAGCTTCAACCAACAAAGCAAATAGAGGAACAGAAGCAAAATTAATATTTTAAGAAATTTGTGCATTTAAGAGTTGAACAAGCTTGAAACTTCATTATCGCTCCCTATACCCAACCAAAGGAAAAACAATAGAAGGAAAAAAAGGCAATCTTCAAAGCTAATCATCTCTGTAAAATGGACACACGGGGCAAACTGAAGGGGTGGTGTTACGGACTTTGGCAGGAACTGGATTTGATGCAATCAGTATTTATAGGGAAAAATTTAGAACGAGATCTTCCATACTCTCAATTTCAAATTTCCATACACATTGTTTGTGCATGACATGTAAATCGAAGCTAGAGTACCTAGAGCTTAATAATGTAATGTGAAATCTAACTGAGATCCGACAAGGAAGAGTGGGCACTTACACTTCTCCTATTTCTTGTCATTCATCTTATGCTTTCTCTTTTACCAAATAAAGACTAAAGAAGATGCAAGTAGTAAACATGAAATATAATTAAATGTAAACTCATAATTTTAATATTAGATGTTAACTTAAGTAGAAGAGAACTTTTATTGGAGCTCTTGTTTTATCTTATTAAAAGAGAAGATGCAAATTCGGCTATCGAACAAAATTAGACAATGAGGAGTCTTACCACTAGTAATGGGTCATATATTGGATGTAGCTACATGAAGATGTGTCCATTTTGATAGTTTGCACTCAATTAGTTCTTCAGTTAATTAATCCATCTCAGATGAGAATTGATTCTAAGCATCTACTGGATCTAATAATTCTCTATAACCTTTTGTATCAGACTAAGTACATTCTAGGGAAAAATGTGATACTAATACATAAGCACTTAGGACCAAGTGATGATGATTAAAAAATGCAATGAATCTGATTTCAATAAAAATGTAACAAATGCTGTAAATTGAAACAAGCATACCAGAAGATGTTGAATCTGCTTGATGCACAAGTTGCAAGGAATGATCAATCGAGATTGAAACGAAACTGATACTCTGCACCCACTGCAGTAAACCCTTCGAATTGTCTAATACTGCATGCCCACCCACCAGCTGCTTCCTGGAGGAAGGTTGTCCAAGTCCACCTTTGAAAGTCTTAGAATGAGAACTATACATTTGACTTTGTGAAGAAGGTAGTGGTCTCTCCTGCATTAAACTCATCTCCTGCTGCTGCAAAGAATTTCCATTACTATTGGCAGGCATTCCATCAGGGAAGGATCGCCGGAGCTGCAGAGACCACTTTTTCACCTCAGGACCCCCAGCTGAATATAAAGCTTTCTGCCACTCTGCAGAAAGAAATTCTCTCAAGATCAAAACAGCATAAGCATATGTAGCTTTTAGAGAAAATTAGCAGCCAAATAATCATTGCTTAAGGTTTTTTCCAAATTCTTATGCAATTAGGATGATATCATTGTAGGAACATAATTTTAAACAAAAAAAGTCACCACAAACACTGATATGGGCAAAAACAACTTAGCGGAAACTATAATATTCATGAAAACATGAATTATTCCTTGATAACGTAATTCACCTATCTAATAGTATTATTAACTAAACGGAATCAGATAATCTGGGATAAGCCAAATACTATCCAACATTCCAACAGCAGTTATAAAATATAATCGGGAAGGGGAAAATTAAAAGTCGATATAAGAAATGAGGGGTTAATAAGATACCCTGGCACTCAAGCTCAAAGAAGCATCCGATTCGTGTAATAACAAGATCCCTGGGCTTAGCAATACCAACATCAGGAGAGCAAGCCTGAAGGATCTGGCATCCTTGTTGTAATATTTGGATAAAAAGGGACTGCAGACCTTTTGTGTCTTGCCGACTACTGACTCCTCCAAATGGGTAAACATAACTGTCTAGCAACTCTCCCCTCGAATCTGTCCATATGCACACCATCCAACGCCAGTCCTCAGTCCACCCATAACAACAATGCAGACTCGGTAGTGATTTTTGATGGCCAGATGCAAGACGATCAGAGTCCAGGGAATCATGCTGAGAAACAGGACCATTATCTCCAGATCCTGAAGAAGCAGAACTCTGCACAAAGCTAGTCATAGCATAATCATCTGAAAATAACTTTGATGAATCAACGGAATTCCCCAAAAAAGGTGAATGTCCACGCTCCAAGGAACCAGGCTCTCCAAGAATAAAAAGTGGTTCAAATAAACAACGAATTTCATCCAGTGGAAAAGCATCTCCAGATCTGTTGGGATCAGATCCAAGACCCCCACTCCTTGCTGTCTGCCAGGAGTTGTCCCATGCACCCGGTCTCAAGCTAGCATCAAGCTCACTCTCTCTTTGATGAGGATTTCCTACAATTCGAGAGCCAACACAGTCCTTCCACATACTAGAAACAGATGAAGTCATTTGTGGCATGACTGAATGAGATCTTCCCGGCACAGATAATGATGGTGTTGTTTCACCTGAAGCTCCTCGTGAAATTCGCCGAGCTTTATTATAAACAGTAAAAGCAATTTCCTTCAGAATGATGAGCTCATTGAGCGTAGGACTTGTAACCCTAAAAATAGCATCTACTGTCACAATCTGCAATACCAACTTTGGGATGCTAAATCCTGTAAGAGTCAAAACATTTGAAAAGGACTCATCTACAGAAGCTGGAAAACTCAATGCTTTTGCAACTTGATTATGCATCACAGATCTCCTTTCTTTATCTGAAGATCGAACGACGGATCCAATAGCAATAGAAGATTCAACCACAGTCTGTAGAACTGCAAGAGGCTCCGGGAAGGGGCATACCACATAGACAACCTGATTCCGTGAAGAGGATTAAAAGTCAGCACAACCAAGTGATGGAAATTCTAATAAGAGAAGGATATAAAAGGAGAAAATAGTCCCAAAGAAAAGGAACACTGTGTTTCGCACTCCCAAAAGTTAAATGATCCTAATATTATGTACCATCTCATCTAATATGGAAAGTAAAACCGTCAAAGCATTCATTTTTCGAAATTCTATGATGACTGTGTTATGTACATTCAAGAACATTAAATCCTCAAATAACGAGATAATATAAATATTAGGCATGGTCCTAAAGATCCATGCACATATTTTATAGCTCTTATGGTAATAAATAAGTCCCATTCATGAAAGATCTAGATTTTGATAAAATAAGAAAAATCTGGAACATAATGTGACTATCATTTATGTTGATCTAGCACTAAGTTCAGAAAGAGGACATAATTGGCATTGAGATAAAGCACCCAGATCATTTCTGAACACAAATTGTAGAGAAAGATACTTATGCTAATTGTCAAAACAAAAACATTGCATTAAATTAACCACTCACAGTGCATGGGCCCCCATTTCCTTCTTTGGCATTCACAGTCACAGGTGAACCATATTTTAAGGTTTTGAGAACCTTAGAAAGAGTCTTTAAATAGCTAGTCAGATCCCAGCCATTTGATAGGCAGAGAAAATAATCACTGATCGATCCCAACATAGATGCATTATTGGTATCTATCTTCATTGATTGTGGGCAATCGAGATGAACAAATCCAGGAGATATTTTCCCAGAATCTATCTCCATCTCATTTCCAATACTTTGGGGTGCATGTGTTCCCAGCTTGCAAGTTTCGTAAACTGGGAGAAAACAGAGTAAAAAAAATCATAGCTAGTAGCACTCAGAAAACATCAATAGGATTTAAATTTACAAGCTTGAATTACATGAATATTGCTACAACAATTTAACGTGATTATGGAGAGGCACAGAACTTGACATAAAACCTAAAAAAAGGCCAGAGATTCTGCATCCAGACCTTAGTCAACGTCAATAAATTATGCTAGAAAAAACATATACTGTATCAATTAGCACCAAGGACCACACAGAATATTTTACTCAAGAACACATAATCGGCCTTGAAAGTAAGCTAAAAATATTATGAAATTGCATCATAGATACTTCGCAAAAACTACATAAAAATCACCATAAGCAAAAGAATAATCCAACATGATACTCCAGGCTTATACAAAATAATTAGAACATTCATCAATGGCACTAACCAGTTCCAAGTTGCAGGAAAAAGTCAGTAGCAGCCGTGGTAAGTGGATCTATATTCGGACAGACAACATAGTAGCTCATCTACCATAGAAACAACAAAGAAGTAGATCAGTATAGTATCACAATAAAAGTCGAAGATGTAAAAGTGCAGTTCCCACGCATCAATAACACTGAAGAAGAAAATGGGAAAGAAACTAGACAGCATAAAAGATGGCAAGCTAACAGTTCAGCAGGTCTCACATGTTTTGGAGTTGCATATGGCTCAAGAGGAGCCTTTTCCCAGATTTGTAAGGAACTAGCTGAGGTTTTGAGCCAATCATCTTGGTACCTATAGTAAGAATAACTTGCTGTGTATTATGCACCAAAAACAAAAGGTAGAGTTGCAGATCTGGTGGCATGTAAAATAAGCCTTCAACGTACAGGCTTACACTACAGCGAGTAGAACATAATTATAGCGCCAGACATGTTATACAAATAGCAACAACTACAAGCATCCTACCAACGCAATCTAGTCAATGAAATTGTTACACCAGACCAATAGAGTACTCCAGACAACGTTCGACTCCCCAAACAAGTAGAGGCCACAATGGAAAAATACTAACCACCTATTTCTAGAATCAGATAGGATGTGAAGGCAAAAAAGTTGATTATCCTTGGATTCAAAGCAAAATCAACACGCAGCCAAAGATCTATTAATAGAGGAACATGCTAAGCCAAACTGAATTGTGAGCTACTAGAATAAAGAAGAGTTTTTTGCCGCATTCATTACTATGGTAAACTTCTTCATCCAAGAAATATGTTTTGATGGCAAGACACAGTTTAATCAAAATTTTACTTTACAGCCTTACAGAAACATTGTTCCTCACATCCAAAATTTCCAATCATCCCATGGCTGTCAGGTAAAGGGTAATTAAGTACCAAACTATTAACACTACAAAAATCCAGGAGAAGAATCAAGGAAACAAAGGAGGATGGTGCGCACTCAGAAAAAAATGAAATCGCAACTAACTAGGAACTGGTACTACCTAGGTAAACATTTTCACATAAACATAATCAAATGAGTCCACACATCAATCTGACATGAATCTGAACACTGATAATAATGTTCTCTCCTTTTCTTTTTCATTTTTGGCATAAAAAATAATGTTCTCTTTAAGCCTAGAATTGGTTTTCATGGTGATTTCACCAGGTAGGGCAGTCCTACTATTCGTTAGGAGTTACGACTCTTGAAAAGAATAAATATCTTCAGTAACCGCTAGGAATAGGAACACTCAATAAGTACAAATCTCAATCAGGCATAGATGTTGTTTAACCCTAAAAACAAAATTCCACAGAAAATGCATACTTCTAGGATTACACAGCAAAATTAACTCCAGCTCTGGTCTATAGGAATCTATGCAAGATATACAATTCTCTTCCTCTCATAACTTCAACAGAAGCAGCCAGCAGATAAAATTTTCATAGAAATGAAGAAGCCACCCATACCCAATTATAAAAATATATAGTCAGTATTAGTTCCAAGGTTGTCTTAATACATATGGGACAATGCCCTTTGACATTTCAATAATTTCCTTGCTTCTTGCCAATTTCTAGAAGATCAACAGAAAGGCGAGATATGATCCATATGGCCGAGGCCAACCCCACACTCTGAGATAAAGATTAGTTTGTTTGTTGTTGTTGACAAATTCTAGAAAACCAAACCGTGGATATGTTAACATGAAGCATAATAGTTACCCCGATACTAGTTCTGACTCTACCCCAAACCAATTTTATATCAACCTGAAAAATCACATAGAAACAGTTTCACAGTATAGGATAAATATGAACTACGCCATTCTTCATGCTCAACTTACAATCCACAAAGAAAATATGATATATCACCATAACCAAAGAGAATTTATTGTGATTGCCACGAAAATCAAGTTAATCATGCATACCCAACAAGTATGGAAGGAAATGGAACTACTGCAAGTGTGGGCCGAATCCTTGAGCATTGTTGCTGATCTAACTCCGATACAAAAGTACCTACCTCGTCCCCTCTAGTTCCATCAGCTGTAATGAAAAACTGAATAATTATTTAACAGATCATACACGGTTAAAACGTCATTGCCCTAGAAGCACAATAATACCTTTGAGGGAAGATACTCCACCAGCAGAGGTCAGGGATGGGCTCATGGGTTCTCCACCAACTGATAGAGTTACGGTACTAGAAGAATCGCGCCCTTCACTTGCACTTGCAATAGACTCCGCTGAAAGTCCATCGCCAGCCATTCCTGATTCACTGGATGGGCTACGGCCCCTACACCAATCAGTAACAGAGAGCGGACCATCTACATTGCTAAATGCAGATTTTAGTGCTGTTTTCATGTCCGACTGAAGCAGACTAATTGTTAAAGATGACTGAACCTGAAAAGAAAATAGATTTTCATAAAAATCATTGCATTATCTCAGAAGCTACCACAACATCTTAACAAAGTGCATCTAAATGGCCAGAAGGGCACACGTCCTACTCTATTTGTCATTACGCCAAATTTCCACGAAGAGAACGTCAATTACAAGACTTCATCCAAATAACGTCTAAGATACATAAAACCCATCTTTACATTCAACCATAACAAGCCCAGCAATCACCAAATTCCCACCAGAACTTGTCATCCACTGAAACATTATTATGTCTAACCATAAAAGATATCAATAGCATAAATATCACAATCCTCTCCATCCCCTTGGTCATTTTATGCTCAAATCAAGACCAATACCAAGATTGGTAGCTTTGTCAGCAAAAAAATTAAATATAATCCCATAACAAAAAAGATTTACTTAGCTCTTCTATGAAAATAGCAAATGATGAGATGATTAATAAAAATTATGGGCCCCTGCAGGAAGTAATTTTTTTTCGCACTTCGACCGTAAAATTGCATGCACTCACATGCACCCAGGAAAAAAGAAAAGGTATTCACAACAAATACTCATATCACACACGCCAAGAACTTAGAAGGACTGACAACACAAATAAGAATTGGTAGAGTTAAAACAGCCAGCAGAAAAAGAAAAGAAAAGAAAAAAAAAGGACCATATTTTTTTTCTCTCGAGCAAACTAAGATCTCAATATCAAAAGAATCAGCATGAAGGGACATGAACTCCAACAATGACAGAATCTCACATCGGCTGAGAGTGGATCAACAAGCTCCATGCCAGCAATATCCAGGGAATGTGAAGAAGCCAAAAGTCCTCCACAGCCAGCATGTACCATAGAGGGTCCACAAGAAAAACCACGCCTCAACTGCTCTTGAAGTGCAAGCCAACCATAAGGGCCATCACCACAATCAGCATCGAGAGCCACATCAACAAATGAAGTAGCTTGCTGGACAAGTAACGCAATACCATCAAGAAGTTCCTGAAGCGGCTGTCGTAGTCCATAAGAAAGCATGCTTTCTTCAATGAATGAGTTATGTGATATAGATGGGCAGATCTCCAAGTTGGAGGTACTTGTTTTGGTAACTTTAGGCATTCCAACAGATCGCCAGACACCAACAGGAGCAGTCAAAGGCCCATCTAGAATACCACCATCAATATCACCAGCTATTCTGGCAGGTATCATTTCTTTCTTTTTTAACTCAGATTTGCTGGATGTATTGTCTACCATGGTGCTTGAATCAATGTGAGCAAAATTTGGAGTGCTACTACCAGACAATCCACTCAAGCCAGCAGGTGACAGGTTGCTAGAAGACAGAAGAGTATGTCGTAACCTACACATGGAAGCCTGGCACAACAGGCACTCAATTTCTGTGGCAAAGACAGTCGTTGAAGATGAAGGAAAATTATCTCCTCTTATTGAGCCCCCACTTGCTTTAGCTGAGACAAGCTTGTCATCTGTTTGTCTAAAAACAGAAAATTGTGATGGTGCCACTCCAGTCTCACCTTTAGAAAAGCTATTGTTATTTCCACCAATCTGTTGCTTTCTTCGTTCAACGTGTGTGTAATATTTCTTTGATTTTATATATGAACCAAAGCCGTTCCTTTCTGCATGTGTTTTCATACTTGCAGGCAAGATGGCCTTCTCATCAGATCCATCACAACAGGGGGAAGAAGGAGGTGTTGCAGAATATACATAATTGTTTGAGCTCGATGCAGAATCCACTTTGCAGGATTTTGGAATGTATGGGCTTCGGAAAATAACAGAGGAGATTTCACTCTTAGGGGTTTCCACACCCCCGTATTCTGGAGCAAATGTCATCATTGCTTCGGCCTTTACAACATGATCAAACTCAGCGCTGAAAGGTGGCGGACTGTAGATGACCTGACCAGGAGCAGAGCTCTTAGTACGTTCTTCATTTTTGCCTGATATATCTTCCACAGATGCAGGAGCTGGTTGGTGGTTAAAGCTATCAAAGGTTGGAAAACCTGCAGGTAAAATCATCTGATCTGACACATCCATCATGTTGCTTGGACTACTACACAGCTCTCCACCATCAGCTGTAGGGAACATTACAGCTAGAGACTCGGCACCTCCAGGAGGCTTCATTGTATAACATGGAAAAAACGAGGTTTTAATGCAAATAATGACAAGGATAATAATGAAACTAAAAAGGGACATACTGATTAAAGAAAATTTGTAAATAAATAGATAATATTCACAGAAAAAAATATATTATACTACAAGTTAGGACCACCAACAATTGAAACAATATAACATCATCATGGATCAAGAGCATTTGAAACCTTTTCACCACAAATTGATGAGGGGAACACCAACAGCAAAATTAAGTGAAACTATAACTGGATGTTGAACTTTTCAAAGAGAAACCTAAATTAAGACTCTGCAGTCCAAGATCCTGGTTAATTCCACAGTTTATATGCATTAAAAAAGGTCAGCAGTTTATTTCTTCTTAAAAAAGGCCAGCACAGTCTTGGAGGTAACATAGTCAATCGTTTGACACCTTTGATCACTTAAGAAACAGTTTGTAAATAGACAAGCGAGGGAAATTCTTCAAACCTCTTCCTGCTATCACATATACATGGTCTGGAAACTTCTTAGCTCTAAAATCACCAATTCGCGGTACTCAATCGTGGTTTCCTTCTATAATACTAACATATAATCTTTCAGGAAGTAGTTTTCTTTATGCTTCAGACTTCAGAGCATAAAATAACTTTTAAAAAAGATAATGATTATTTTAATATTTAACATCGGTGACAACTATATAAGGTATTCTCAAGCATAAAAGCTAGAGATTGATAGCTAAATATACTGAAAATAAGAGAAAAAAAGACGTAAATTACCTCCCCAAAAGGCAAAGCATCATTTTCAAAGAAGTCACCAAAATCACCAAACTCTGACAGTAGGGCTTGAATATCCATTCCTATGCCCCGATCATCATCATCCCATCCCCATTGAGATCCAATTTGTTCATTTGCTGCCCCGGTAATGGACATATTGACTTCCATGGTATCATAATCCGTCATGGAAGGATTTAAAACCATGCCCGCTTGACCAAATGACTCTGATGCCCCAGCTCGTGGCCTTTTAGAACCCTGAGCAGGATATAAAAAGTGAATTATTTAAATCATAAGACAAAATCTATTTATCTCCAGTGGAAGGACACTGGTTTTCTTGATATTCCTATTCGATACCGCACCAAATGTACTAGTGTCTAAAGATGATAAATTTCTAAAGTAAATTTTAAAAATATACAGCAAAAAGGCCAAGAGATGAAGCAATATATCTCTACAATCGACAACATTCAATGCACAGCATTAAAAAAAAAAAAAGACAACAAAAAATGAAGGGAAGAGTTACTGAATTAACTCAATAAAAGTTAGCTTTATAGAAACTTGGACTTTTCAAGCTCCTCGGTATAAAAGAAGTACCAATTTATGGCCATCGCTCTGCATATGACCCAACGTAGATAAACCAGACTGTCTGGACATTAAAGAATCTGCATCTGCCTCAAGATCACCAGCTCCCAGGGTCTTGCGATCAGAGTCACTGGAGGAACTGCTTATGCTGCAGTTGCTACTACAATTACTGTTACTACTGCTACGATATCCATGCTGAGAACGAGTTCCACTTGGTTCCACAGAAGATCCACCCCTTGAATCAACCTTGTCATCACTGTCAAAATCAAAACTTAGTGCTCACCGAGACTCAGGGATGGATCTAAAATAGAAGGGCAGGAAAATGGTATAGTAAATAGATAAGGAAGTTTTGGCCTAACCAATGCATAAAAAGTGATGCCCCAGACAATGATGGACCAACCCAATTTTGCAGCCAGAATCTGGAGATTATATAGATATATTAGTTGACCATGCAAGAAAGTATCAATGAGGACATAAACAATATGGTGCAACTTTAACCAATGTACATGAAACATATTAAATACGGAGTAACACATTTTACGGGCAGATGGCGTATCAGGAAAATGTTAATGATTATTATACTTCACATCACACGTATTTGATGCAAGATATTTGTTGCTGCTATTTTCCATTTAAGGTATTTGGTATATCGAGTAAAGTCCATACTATTGACCCCTAGAAACCAATCAAGCCATCAGCGTTCTCTTAGATTTAGTCATGCTTTTGGCGCATCAAATCAAATGCAAAGAGATTTTTCTCAATAGTTGAAATTTTACAAACTAATTCCATAAATTGGATATTTGGGGGTCTGAACAAATAGAAAAATTAAAACATGTTGGCCAGAAGGCTATATATGACACTTTATGCGAGTATAATTTTCCAATAATTAAAGCAGTTACAGTCACAAGGTTAATATGCCAGATTAATCTACCACAATGTTGCATTACAATATGCCACCTGTCAACAAAAGAATACCTCTTCAGAGATGATCTGGCAAAAGACGTCTGCATAATTGGAACAAGGACAGCCTCGGTTGGATAAACAAACATTTTCTCACAAACTGGAAGCTTGCTTGTAGGCCACCTCTGAGAGCATAGTCCGCTAGCTGGGGAATCAGTACCATTAGGCTGAGAATTGTTGTTTAGCGAGTTCACACTTTTCTGAATCATCTTGTCATGGCAACCAAGGGTCACTTCAACATAGCAGTTTTGTCCCCTTAGTTGAGCAGGTCGTCCAGACCCTTGAGAAACATGGTGGTAGGGAAGACCTACAATTCCATTTGAACCTCTAAACTTCCCAGAGCTGTCCAAATACACCCAAAGGTAAAATAAACAAAACACCAACCTCAAATCTTGAATTTAAAAAGACAGGAGAAATATGAATCATGTTCAAAGGACTTCAAATGTCAACAAGCAGAAGAATATGAAGCAACTACAACATTAAGAGCAAGGCACATGAATACACATAGAAGTGAAGTTCACCAACCTCAGATAAACTTGCTTCACAAGATCGCCAGGATAATATCCTGTAAGCTTACCACACATTCCATGAGGGGAGGCAACAACTGCAAAAGCAAGCATCACCGCTAATATCAGGGGTTATATACTTATATAATTTTCAGGCTGCAAAGATCATGTCAGCTTGATATATTTGAAATGCAGAGAGAGATAAAAATCGGCTTCCACAAAACATGCATTGTACATAAGGATTGCTTCTATCTCCACGCGCACACACACACCTCCCTGATTTTAGGAGTGTTTTACTTCTCAAGATTATTAAAGAGGGGGAGTGAGAGGAATCTACCAATTATTTTTGTCCAAGTCGGATTCAGAAATCATAAGAGTGTTTACTTCTTGAGATTAATAAAGAGGGCGAGTAAGAAAAGTGGCAGCAAGTTTGAGATTCTTGAGTGCCTGATTCTTTGATTTAGTGTTTTTATCCATTATCAAATAAGTGGCAGCAACATGAAAGCATTGCCCTTAATGCAGCGCCAAACAACAGGTGGAGCATTTAATTTGAAGGCATCAAAGCACTGAACTCAGCTAATCTATCTACTCGAGCTTTACCAACTCATACAGAAGAAAAATAAAAGGAAGACCTCACTTGTGCAAGTTTGACAACAGCAAAAAATCAGAGATTGTACCAAAACAAACCTGAAATTCGGTCATTGGACCGCCCAAAAGAACTGCTGAGAAATGGTTCGATGTCACCACTTGAAAGCGCTCGAACATGCCTATAAGAGAGCAAATAAAAATCGGTTTAAAGAGTCGGTACGGCATCTATTAACTAGATGTCCAGACCAAATATAGACACCACAACAGTGTCCCAGAGCTATTTAAAAAGTACAGATAGTTTTAAAAAAAATGACAATGTAAAAGAGATGCTAACTTAGAAGATATGATAACATGAACGAATATTGTTTCTTCTGTTGCAGCAAAGATAAACTCAGCCACAGGTTGACCCCTCCTGCAAAACACCAAAGGAAGTACTGAGTAATATTTAATAGTATTGATCCAAAGTAATTTATTATAAAACAATAAGAAAATACTCATGGAAAAGCCAGTTCACTATACTGCAACTAAAAAAACTGTCCATCTAAATGCTTCACTAAAATGCACATCAAAGATGTCATAATAAGCTGGAGTTTAATGTGGCTGCAAGTTATTAAATATAAGAAAGCTCCAAACCCACTACATAAAATTCTTAAAATAAAAAATCTTGTTCAATAAAAATAATAATTCCCAAATTCAAACAAAAAGTAGAACCAATATGGTTTCTAAAAACAGACCTAAATAATTCTTCATTTTGTGTGAATGGGTGATACTTTGAAAATGCATCTCCAAAACGTACATATGAAAGCCCTCTAAGAGCTCTGTCAAAAGAAATAAAAGAATTGTTAGCTAGAGATAACATGTGTCAACCAATCACAAGAAACACATGGCATAACCTTTCTATACAGTTTCTTAAAGCCTGTGATATGGCAGCTGCGACTTCTTCTGAGTCACCAGGAGCCACCCAAAGTCCAGAAGCAAGAACTGCCATGGAAATTTATAAAATTAAAATTAGCAACCAAATCCACCATTAAATAATCTAGGGGTAAATCATATTTATTAACAGTATGGGAAGTTAAATATATGATTAACTTTCAATGAGATCATTGCTGAAGACAATTTACCTCTCAGTCTAGCAACTGCTTTCTGAGCCTTCTCAGCGACGGAGGAATATTGACCCGGAAGAAAAAGCCAAAGTTTGATCTTTTCATCTGTGCAATAAAACAAGTAGGGAGCAGTGAGAAAACAATAGTTGCTATTGTTTCAAAATGTCATATGAAATATTTACCAGGATTGTGCAGACCCTGGGAAGGGTCCCAAGGTCCCACAAAAGAATTTGTCCATGCGCTGAGAAACCCTTCCTTCTGCAGCTGTAGATGTGCTGAAAGCACCGCTGATGTTGCTGCATCTTTCGGGTCCACTTTCACACTTTGTAGAAATTGAGACAAAGAGATGAATTAGAGAATACCAAAAGCCCAATATGCATGAGTCCTACTGATCCCATTAAAAGGCATAGACAAAAACATATGAACATGTCCTCAATTCATGCAGTCGATTTTGTTCCTTATTCATTCCGGAAAAAAACAAAAACAAAAAAAATGTTCCTTATTTAATAAACATTCTTATACAAAACTGTATGGTAGCCTGGTAAGTTAAAAGTTAAAACAACATTGTTCAGGTGACTTGGCCACTTCAATTAATCAAGTTAATTAATATATTGAAAGACCTTTCTCAATATTCCTTTCAATAATTCAATAATACTGGCAACAAAAGATCAACACCACACCTCTTATCAGGCAGCGAGTTGAAATCAAATTCATTGGGAAGAAACTGAAACCAAGATATCTGATGCAAACCACCCTGGAAAAAGGTTGAAATAAGTTATCACATCTGTCAATAGATGAATATGAAATAGAATCCTAGTGCCACAGAAATCTCCATAATATAAGAAAATAATAAATTACTATCATAACTAATGATAATCAATTTTAAAAAAATACTCGCAAAACGACAAAGTTAATCTATGGACAAGGGAAAGATTTATAATCTATGGCGTAAAATAATTATTGTTTGCAGCATGCCTAGATCAGCAGCAAAGCTCCCAGACACTGGAAACAGGCCAAAATCAGGTGGTAAATAGCTGGTTTTACGGACAGGTGGAACTGAATAGAAACGACATACACTTACATCACACGAAATCTATGATACTGTCCAGTCTAACGGCTTGGAGTTATGGTACGTAGCATTGGTGGCCAACTTACTCAATTATCAAGCCACATAATAGATCAACAGAAATCATGCACATACTGTTGGCTATTCAAATTTGAGTAGAAAACAACAATGAAATGTATATTGACCAACAGATATTGTGCAGCAGAATTATTGTGCAAGAAGATAACCAAGAGAGAACCCCCTGGAGTTGGAAAATTAATTTACTTATGCAACTAGAATGTAAACGATCGAGGGATTCTGTAACAGAACATAACTACAAGAAACTTACGATTTTGAAGATATTTGTCCACATTCGTGATTTGCCTCCCGTTCTGGCAAATTTTCTTCAACCTCCGCCAAAGTTAATAGACTTTAAAAAGGCATGTCGACTCTGGGAAAACTGGACACCAGAACAGAAATCAGTATATTAGCACTTCATTTTCGGCAATCTCGATAAATGAAAATAACAATTCATTCGATGGAAGTTTTACTTAAACCCTTGTAATCACTCATGCAGGTCACTAGAACAATTATAAAAATTATTAGTATTATCGAACAGTAAATGCCCGATCTGATAGACACAGCGCAAATTCCGTCAGTGAAAGCACATATAAAAATGCATACCTTCTATCAACAATAAATTATCAAAAAGGTCATGGCAGCCGATTATAAACAGAAACTATTTGATGGCTCGAATCAGGAATAAAATAAAATAAATTAATCCCCCTAAATCGAGAGAGAGGGGGATGGAGATACAGTTGTGCGGCGGCGGAGACTGGCGGAACCCACCGCAGGAATTTCGGAAATGAATTGTTGCAGGGGAGTTGGTGTGTGTGCGAGTGCGTGAGAATTTTGAGACGCAGTCGGAGTGCAACTTAAATCGAGATAGTATTTTTTTTTTTTTTTCTCGTGTTTTTTTAACAGGCAAATCGAGATAGTGGGAGCGGTCTTCTGAATTTCTAGATCATTTTATTTATTATTGACTGTCATTTTAAGCAAATCTGTGAAGGTGCTTATTTGTGGAAATTAAAATTCTAGCAAATCAGTGAAAGTGCATATTTATGGAAATATACTCTTTGTAGATATATTTTTTTCCGTTATTAATTAATAAGTATTATTAAAAGCAAATAATTGTGGAACGAAGGAAGTATTAGACAAAAAACATGATATGTGCATTGGCTTTGTTAAATTGAAATTTAAGGTAAACTAATGTCTTAATGAAATGATACGTGAGTTTTCATTTTTGAAGTGGAAAATAATATTGTTCGAAATACAGTGGTAAGAATATAGCTAGGGTTTTAAAATCGTACTTGACAGAAAGAAGAGATAGAATTCGTTTGTCTCGAATAATCGTTTCGCTTTACCAATAAAAGAGTTGTGTTAGCTCTTTGATTTTATTGATTGTTTAAGTTGTCCGGACAGTCGTTGAAGCCATTTACTTTAAAGGAATGAGTCTTGAATGAGTTCCATTTTTTTGGACATTTGACCTTAGCTGAGGAGGATCATGAATATCGGGCTTTGAGGTCAGACTTTTTCCTCACTCGGTATAAAGACAGAAGATGTTCAAAAGTTTCGGGCAGGCTGTCGAGCTTTCTCGTTCTTTTTTCTTTTCTCGGATAACTCTGTCGATTAACACCTTCGCGACTTATTTAGATTTAGGGGCCGGATTGAGCCGAGTAATTAGGGGGTCCTTCATCAAACTACTTATCTTAAAATCATGCTACGAAATATAGATTTTAAGGCTAAATTCAAAAGTAAGGAGTCAATCTGGCTTAACTGCTATTCTGACCTACGCTTTAACGACCGGTGAGACTATTTTACTAGGTTTGGAAGGAAGACTCTTTTTCATGAAAAAAGGTGGATGTGAAAGCCCAATTGCTTCTCTATTCCTTTTTTAGGTCGGAGAAGCACAAATCTTCATCTTAATCACTTTCTGAATTGATTTAAACCATTGCATGAGCAAATATGAAATCAAGGCGGTTCCTTTTCTAATCTAATAAGGAAGTTGCTTCTTGAAAAAAACTTTTCACTAACAAGCTTTTATCTTATTTGGTTGGACAAGAACCCAAAAGAATATATGAAATATAGTTAATTAAGGTAAATTGTGATAAAAATTTGTAGATCACAGAATTTTATAAATTTCCTTAATTAAATGTAATTTATATATAAAATATTCTATAGTGTTCTCTTGTTGAAATGAAAAATAAGTGATGGCATATTTGTTAAAAATAAAAATCTCAAAGGAATATATAAAAACACAATGTGGGATAAGAATCATTATTTAACTTTGAGGAATGGTCAATCTAAATTAAATGGATATTCTTAATAAAATAAAGATATCATAAATAACATTGAAAATAGAATCATGAATAGTTATTCAATTTCAAACTTATTCTTACTCATCAATCATGTCTAAGTAAGAGTATAAGAGAAAAATAAATTCATAAAACTTAAATCACTTTTAAAATATTATATTTTGAATGTTAAAGGGTACGGTACTTTAAAAAAGTCTTTTAATTGAACTTGGTTCACATGAGACATACACATGAAATAATAGATTTACACAAACACTTTTTGCAAATTTGCATGAATGTAAAATTCAAACAAATCAAACCATGCTCAAGCTCAACCAAATCTACTCGGATTGAATCTATTTCTTACATGGTATCAGAGCCTAAAGACTCACGCACAAACATTATGGGTTCAATTCGTGCTGAAAGCAACTTCACTCATTTAAATTGTCTACTTGATGGACCTCTTTCCCATAGGGTAAGAAGTGATAATTTGGCCCACGAGTAAGGGATGTATTAGAAATTAATATAACCGAATTAATATAAAATAATTAATTCCCCTCCTCTCTTAAGTTTGAACTTTTAGATAAGACATAATTCTTTCAACGAGAATGTTTAGAGATGGAAATTTATTCTTAATGGTGTATATTCTACGAGTCTAGTGTAAACAACTTAGTGAAATATGTTATTTTGAACAAATAGTGCAATATAGCAGACATATGAGTAGTTGTGAAAAAGTTTTGCACCGAAAATAATCACAACTATCACATGGAAGGTGATACAACAAAAGTTTACTCTGTATGGTGTATACTATACAAAAGTGTGAAACAACTTAGTGAATTATGTTGTTTTAAATGAAGAAATGTTGCAATAGAGCAAGATATGTGAGCTGTTGTAAAAGAGTTTTGCACCGTAAATAATAACAACTATCACGTGGAAAGTGATGCGACATAAACTGGTAGTACAAAACAACTTAAAGAGACGAGATCTTTCTCTATATGAAAATGAATCTTTATGTTTTTTGCACGGGGAGGAGGAAATACTTACCATTTATTGTTTGATTGCAAGTTTGCAAGAAAGATCTGACAAGATCACCACAGATCTGACATGGAGTCGCAAAATAATCCTTTTATACATCTTCTTCAACATAACATGATTTTTTATGTTTAGGGCATGGAAAAAATCTTGACAAGTAATTAAATGTGAGTGATATAGTGTATTTGGATAAATAAGATCATGTTTATATTTAATTGTGTGGTCCCATAGATAGACATAGTGAATAATGAAATTAAAACAAGTCATTGGTTAGTTTTTGAAGGAACAAAGTCCGAAGGCTGTGCCTCTAATTTGACGTCGAATGTAGAATGTGCATTAATGTATAAAAAATGTGATTTGTACCATTTTGATATGTAACAAACTCTTACTTTTTTTAAGGTTTAGAGTAATGTTTATACTTTTATTAATTAAATTTTATTTAACCGATTAAAAAAAGATAATTTAATTGTTACAAATAAGTGAGAATTATAATTAGAGTAAACATTGAGAATGTTTTTTCGTAAAATCTAAACCTAAAAATTATTTAAAGATAAGTGTTTAGATGAATGGAGAGGGAACATAGTTCAATTTTTTTCTTAAAGGAGATCATGAAAATGAGTATTAGAGCAGGATTGATATGATATAATTGAAATGTGGCGAAATTAAATGAACACATAAATTGAATGAAGGTGAAAAATGAATGAAATAAAATGACAGTTATGTTTGATATAAACCAGAAATAAAATATATCAACGTGTAAAATTACTTAAATTATTATTATAGTTAATTTTTTGTTGTCTTTGTTGAGATTATTTGTTATTTATTAATATATATTATTATTATATAGAATTACCATTATTGATTGTTGAATTACTATTATTATTAATAAAATCATTGTTACTTTTCTACTATATATATATATTATTATTATTATTATTTATTTTTAAAAATTTGTTGTATTATTTATGTTATTGCTTGTCGAATAATAATTACTTGTTATTTATTTAAAATTAATCATAATATTAATTTTTAATTTTTTTAATTAAAATTTGAAATTATTAATTTACCAGAGTTGAAAGTAAAAAATAATATTATATAAACAAAATTGAGTAATGACATATTTGTAAATATTAATAAAAAATTACTTATTTTTCATTACATTAAATACATGAGATAGGTAAAGAATAACCATTCCTTAACTTTTCGAAATATACATCAATCTTAATTAAAAAAAATCATAATGCTTGATATGAATTAAGAAAGGATCATTCAATTCCTAATTTATTTCTACTTACCATCATGCCATTAGTGTGGTTGTTAATTTGAATAACAATAATCAATTCACTTTAATTATATTTAGTAGTGCAAAATACCAAAACTCAAAATAAATTTAATTGTACTGTAATTCATAAATCAAAGCAAAATCACTATTTTGATATTTCAATTATAATTACTCATAAAAAATAGTATAATTTAATTTTTTCAAACAAGAATTTCAACAATACATTTTTTTCTTGTTTTTTTGTCGACTTGAATCATGCAATAAAAACTCGCAATTTCATTAAAAGAAAAAAAAAGACACAGTAATTAATTGATGTAAATCCGGTCAGTTTCATTTTGCATAATTTACTTCATTGACTAGCTAAAATTTCCGACGGAGGGGTTTAGGAGCGGCCTCAAACCACACACACTGAGCAGGAGAATTCTGAAAACTCCATAGATCGAACGCCATGCTCCGCAAATATCTATGGATGATCTTTGTTTCTCTTGCGATATTTTCGATAACATGCGCCGCATTCTCTGAGGAAAATCCCACTGATCGCCGGATTTTGGTCCTGCTCGATGATTTTGCGACTAAGTCCTCGCATTCTATCTTCTTCAAGTCACTCGAAACCCGGGGATCTAGTCTTGATTTCAAGCTTGCTCATGATCCCAAACTCGCCTTGCACAGATATGGACAGTATTTATACGATGCTGTCATTCTTTTCTCCCCTTCGACTGATCGTAAGTGAACACAGCACACACTCAGTTGAGTGTGTAATTCATTTGTTTTATTTAAAGCTGGAAT
This sequence comes from Galeopsis tetrahit, assembly GCA_963675135.1. Lineage (NCBI taxonomy): Eukaryota > Viridiplantae > Streptophyta > Magnoliopsida > Lamiales > Lamiaceae > Galeopsis > Galeopsis tetrahit. Next base: position 39,827,245 of record OY776131.1, read on the forward strand.
TTCGTTTTCCGTATGAAAAAAAATCGAGGATTTAGTGACCGGAACGGTGTATTTTGATGATGTTTTATTTGGCTTGTTGTGTGTTAATATTTTTTACATACTTCTGTTTGGTGCAAAATTAGGGTTTGGCGGGTCCATTGATGCTGCATCACTGCTAGAATTTGTTGATTCTGGTCATGATTTGATTATGGCTGCTGATGCATCGTCTTCTGAATTGATTCGAGAGATAGCTGTTGAGTGTGGGGTTGACTTTGATGAGGTAAAATTTCATGTGCCGTTCTGGCTTCTTATCATCTATTTAAGCATTTGCTATTATCTACAATGCTGTTTTCGTGAAAATGTATTTATGCTTTGTATGTTGTAATTCTAGGATTCATCAGCTTTGGTAATCGATCACACGAGCTATGCAGTTTCAGGGACTGAAGGGGGGGATCATACATTGATCGCAAGTGACGATTTAATTCATTCTGAGGTTATTCTGGGTAGCAAGAAAATAGAGGTAACTTTTTCTTAGGTCCTCTATTACCTGGTCAGCTGGTGCAGTAGCTTTTACCGGCCCGATCCATCAAATATTAATCACCATAAATCTTTATTTCTTCTTATTGGGGTGAAAAAGCTTTTAGGCCTCTCCCCATAAACTGGAGTGATCAGCATTAATTGTTAGATTTTATAGCATATTCTTTTCTATTCTTTTACCATTTACTGTACACTTTTCTTCAGGACTCTGTTTTGCATTCGAGAATTCAAGTAATCAACTAAATTCGTTATATGGTTGTGAGTTGCTTCAAAGGAAACAAAATTAAGAATAGGAAAACTTTGTTTATATTCACGAGTGGTTTGAGGCTCTCTTGTGCCCGATGATCCCCTAGGTTTCCATGGCTTTCAAACAAACAACTTTATTGTTTTTCAAAGTTTATATTCTGTAGTTATCTAGGATATCTAAATTTTGTTATATAGTTGGGTGTAACTCAAAGGAAAATAAAATTAAAGAATATGAAAACTTGGTTTGTATTCACTGGTGGCTTGAAGGCTCTCTTATTTTATGTCCAATGATCACCTATGTTCCCACAGTTTTCAATCAATTAAACTTTTTTTTAAAGTTTATATTCTGAAGGTATCTTACATTTTGATTATTTGCTATGCCACATGGATAATTTTTTCTTTGATTGTGTGAGAACTATTTCTCCTCAACCACAGGAATCTGATATTTTTTTATTTTTATTCTACCTCAGGCTCCTGTGCTATTTAAGGGAATTGGTCACTCGATAAATCCTGCAAATAACTTGGTATGCATTTTCCACTTAATGAGCATGGAACCTGTGTGTGCATATTTAAGATTGTATCCTATTGTGTCATCAAAATAACAGCTGTTATATTTCAGGTGCTAAAAGTTCTCTCTGCTTCACCAGCAGCATATTCGTCGAATCCCAAGTCCAAGTTATCGAATCCTCCCGCTTTGACTGGTCCAGCATTGTCATTAGTTTCGGTTGTGCAGGTATAACAATTCAGTCCATACCCCACCTCAAACTTGCCAAATTCTCATGAGCATGGGGTGCGGTTGCTTGTCTAGATGCTTAACTGAATTCAATTTCCTCTTTTGGACTTTCTCTATTATCTGTAGCTACATCCGACAAAGATAGACCCTTCAAAACACTATGACACACAGCCCACAAGGCTACTCTATTTTTAATTTTATCCCATCTCTCATTAATGGACTCACTACAATCCTCAAAAGTCCTCTTGTTTTTTTTAGCCATAAAGACCATAACACGACCACAACCGTGATTCTCCACAGAATTTTCCCTTTTTTATTAATGGAACCTCCAAAATATCTATGCATAAGCTCACTGATAGACTGAGGAAAAACCCAATGGGCTCCAATTTCTCCAATCGCCCGGAACTGCACCTCCCTCGAGAAAGGACATCGTAGAAATAGGTGATTGAGATCCTCCGAGGAGCTCTTGCACAAGACACACCAACTAGGAGAGAGAGGCATGCTAGGGAAACGTTTTTGCATAACCTCACAAGTGTTTATCTTTCCCAACAAAATCAACCAAAGAAAGACCTGAACTTTCTTTTGAACCGGAGCCTTGAATTTTCATATTTTGTGATCTCAGAATCAAACTATCACAGTGACTATGTTTTCCTATCTGTACAAGTACAAATAAGCCGAGAGTTGATCTGAAACAGCATGTACTTCATGGCAAGGTTTAAAACAACATTCCTTGCCAAAAGAAAGAAGCAGGGATTTATGATGTATTCCCTGAGTAAAATGAATCTTAAAGCTTACCTTTTGTAACTTTAGGATATCATTTGAAGATACCTATAATCTTTGATGGATCCAATTATGTTTTTTTGTTTTTTAGGCAAGAAATAATGCTCGGATTCTGATATCTGGTTCACTCAGCATGTTCAGCAACAGGTTAGTAGGCAATGCTTGTTTTTCTTGTTGTGCAGTAATTAAGTTGATGACATTTGTTTTTCACTTCAGGTTTTTCCAATCTGGCGTACAGAAAGCTGGAAGCACTACCAAGTGAGTGAGAAGCAATTCTGCATTTGAGTTAGATCTGTTTTTTTTTTTTTTTAATCTTAGATTTGACTTTTTTACAATTTTTTTTCATATTAAATAAATTTCTATATTATGAGTAACAGGCTCTTTGCCTCAGGGATTTGCCACTAAAAACACAATTAAGGTCTATATAAAATTATTTTTGCATCAAGAGGAGAGACTTATATTGTGGCAATTGAGTTTAGCCACTTAAAAGAAGGGGAAGGGGGAGAGAGAGTTGTTGGCATGGGTCATGTGTGGTTTAGTATTGCTATCAGGAATACATTTTTATTACAACATTATTAATATGGTTTCTTGTGAATAAATTCTTCTTTATTTCTTTGGAGATTAAGTGACAACAAATTTTTTTTATTAACAGACATGATAAAAGTGGGAATGAGCAATTTTTGACCGAACTTAGCAAATGGGTGTTCCATGAAAGAGGTCACTTGAAGGTTTGCTCTCTGTTTGATTATGCAGTTTCCCAATTTTATTTATTTATTTTTTGTTATCTTTTATGCCATTCCTAATTTTGAATTTGGGGATGTTCGTGTTTTCCAGGCTATCAATGTAGGACATCATAAAGTTGGTGAAATAGATGAACCCTCAATGTACAGAATCAAAGATGATCTGGTAATGTTCTGTTCTCGGAATGGTTTCTGCATTCGCAGAACAAATAAATTGAAGTAACCAGATTAGTATTTTGAGTAAGATTTTCATTGACACTATTTTGATTGAAGGATTACTCTGTCGAAGTATTTGAGTGGTCTGGTACGAGTTGGGAACCATACGTGGCTGATGATCTGCAAGTTCAGTTTTACATGATGAGCCCCTATGTTCTGAAAACCTTGTCCACTGATCAGAAGGTGCTGTTTTGGTTGATTGATGTTCCACTCACTTGCAATTTGTTATCATTCCAACTTGCATCCCCTTACCATTTTTAATTCCATTCTCTACAGGGCCGTTATTATACATCTTTCAAGGTTCCTGATGTCTATGGTGTTTTCCAATTCAAGGTTGAGTACCAACGACTCGGGTATACTAGCTTAAGTCTATCAAAACAGGTATTCCCTCTGTATTATGATCATGTATTTATAACTTTTTACCCAGTCCCAATTAAGTTGTTTGATTTAAGATTTTTTTGGTTGTTTCCTGATTATAATTCTTTGCCAAATGTCACTTGAGAGCTTCTCTACTTTGACCTCATACTTAATTGCAATGTTTTTTTTCGAGCTCTTTCTGCGTTGTAAAGTGGAAAATAGTGAATGATGTACCGTTTTGGATCCAAACTCAAGAATTTGCTGATAGCCCCTAGTGAACTGCATTAAAGGTTTATAGAAATTAATATTATTGTATAAAGCTTTTGGAATATTTTTATGGCTATACTTTGGCTGAATGTATCTAATCTCCAATCACTTTATTGCTTTTGGAATTTGAAACCATGTACTTGGTTCAACCCATGTTGATGTTCTCTGATTTTTTTTCACTCAATTAATCAGTTTTTATTGTTGATAAAAAATTGACCCAAGTATTTTTGGTAATTGAAATTTGGATCTGAGTGAAGATTTCTCCCTACTTGTATTCTAATGTTGTATTACAAGTTGACGATGCTTCACCGTTACGAGTTATCTGATCATGTTAGTGATTTTATTTTTTTTCCTGAAGCTAACGGGCTCATTTTTTTAAAATGAAGAATCTGTTTCATTCTCATGCTACATGTTTTTTTACAACCCAGTTATGCATATAATGAATGTCTGGCTAATTAGTCACCTGAATGGTTTTCTCTGAATGTGTGACTCGCAGATTCCAGTCCGACCCTTCAGGCATAATGAGTATGAAAGATTCATAACTGCTGCTTTTCCATATTATGGAGCATCATTTTCAATGGTATCTTCCTTTCCCAATATTAACATCTCTCTGCTCTTGTATTTCCAACCAATCAATCCTCTATGACTGCTTTCAGTACATGCTTTTTATAGTTTTGAGTTTTCAATTTGATTTCCCAAGTTATCTGACACGATCAGTTCACTTGGACCTTGGTTGATATAACGCAGATGACGGGTTTCTTTATCTTCACCTTGGCGTATCTGTACACAAAGTAGCTGCAAGTTTTCTTGAAGGTGAATTAAATATTGCCTAATTTTGGAGCAGATATGAGGTGTAGAAGCAGGTGATGAGTTATTAAGGTATTATTTTGTATGCCCAACTTACTACTGATACATTATAAGCTAACACTGTTGAGACGAGTCTTCTTTTTCTCAGTGAATTATCAAGTTTAGACTTGCTTCAAAAACTTGATAAATTGGGAAGAAACGGGCTATTTTTAACTTTCTTTTTTTGTGGGTTTAGTGCAAGATGTGGTATTATAAGTGCTTTACGATTAAGGAAGGGCGCTGCATCATTTAGACGTCGCTTTTCTTTGATTTTTAGAAACTAGTACTCTAACCCATATCATTATCCAATGTTATTAAATACTTTGAACATGCGTGAGGAACATAGTTATTAAAAGATAAATTCAAATAAATTATTTGCTCTAAAGAATATATTTTTAAGGCGTTGCGTATAAAAACAAAGAATTAAACTATAAATTCAGAAAAAGTTGCAGCACAAGAATGAACATATAGTAACTTTGAAATGTTTTCTTATAAAATGGCGTTAATTGAGTGATCTACGCATGCACACAAATCAAGTAGCAGTACTATTTTTCTGTAACACGTGTTCTGTTAAAATTTTCTAAACCCAATAATGGAATAAGTGTACTAGATATACTCATTGAACAATTACAGTACTAGTACAATTTAATAATTCATCAACGTATAAAAAACAAATTATTTAATAAGACTATTTACATGAGAATGAACATCATGCACTGGGACAAATCAAACCCATTTCACTATTAAATGAGAATAAGGCTGTGTTTGCAAAGCCCATTTGGACATATTATAGAATCACCATTTTTCTTTTCAAAGTTGGTAAAATTCATTTTTTTCAAAATAAAAGTGATTCTAAATCATGTGATATTTTGGAAGTCCACCAGTTTATTAAAATAAACAAGGTTCAATCCACAAATGTACGGTTAGGCCTCACAATCGTAATGTTATATACTTTTATACAGAGTACTACTATTTCTTGTATTATTGACGTCAACTTCTAGATAACCAATGGAGAAAATTACATTACCTACAGGCTAGTCCACGTATTTAAAATGAAAATATAGATTATTTGTAAATGGAATATGTAGGCTTGGATTGTTAATAATATAGGGCATGTTTGGTTTACAGGTTGGATAGATAAGGTAGGATAGTATTAGATGGGATTGCATTATTTTTTGAATTGAGATTTGTGTTTGGATTGATGGATTAAATTTTGAAATTTCTTAGGGATAAGTTTTGTTTTATGTTTGGATTCAAGGATAAATTGAGATAAATGTGACAATTTACTTTTCTACCCTTGAGGCCATTAATTAGGGTTCTTTTGTATATATATGTGGTAAGTTGTAATTACCCACAAATTGGAGGGCAATAAAATCCATCTACATATTTTTTTTGTTCTGCAAGATTAATTATCCCACCTTCTCTTTGGGACTAATAAACACTCAAATAAATTATTAGGAAGGATAATAATTCCGGGCCTATTTTAATCACGGGTTTAATTCCTGTAAACCAAACATAGGAATAGTTGGGATAAAACAATCTATCCTGTTTAATCAATTAAACCAAACATGCCCTAAATGAATTGATTATACAATTTTTTACAAGTTTTTTGAACTTTTAAATGATTTTTTTTTTTAATTATATAGAGTTTTAGGTTTACATGTCAGATTTTTAAATGAGATGAAATTATTTTTATGTATGGTATTATCTGAGATGAAATTATTCCATGTATGGTGTAAGAATCTCATGTTCACACATAAATGATAATTCAACTCACGAGTGAAAAAATATTAGAATTAAGCTATCAGGAAGAGGATTGATCACCCTGAATTCTTCGGTGTCGGCCTGGTGTTGTAATCCATTTTTATGTCTTGCATAGCTATTATTAACGAAAAATAGATGGGAGATGGTAATATGTGTAACATGTATATGGGTTGAGTACCCCTTATACTCTAATTAATAGTATACAAGTCTTTCACTGTTCAAAAAAAAAATATAGATGAATTAATTTTACACCTCCTCACAAATTCAGACTTTTTATATTGTGATTCTTTCGCTTTTAGTTGGAACTCAGAATGATCAAATGTTTACCCCTATATGAGTAAATGTTACAATATCATTCTTATTCCAAATTTGATCTTCCATATTAATTAAAACACAACTTTTCTTAATATACATTACCTTGTTTGACCTTCCATCTTATATTTTCTTCCCCAATTGGATATAGTTGATTCAACATGATTTCCAACGTGATTAGTCATAATTGTGAAATTAAGAAGCCTTCCTCATTGATGAAAAAAAGAAGAGAGAAGAAATTATTTCATTTAATTTCTGTAAAATCTGGCCCAGTAGTTATGTCCCTTTGGCTTTGAGTTGGACACTTGGATTGCGTAGCAGCTGATGATGATGATTAACAAGCTACAAGAACAAACTTAGGCTGGCAACATGTCACACTTGATCAAGTTTAGGCCATCTATCTAATGATTAAAATAAATCTCGTGTGTATGTTGAGTTATCTATAATCAATTTAGGGATGTTGGACGTTATCTCAATTAACTTATTTTAGCAATTCAAATTTGAAATTATACTAATCATTACATTCACTACTTCAAAATTATCATCATATCTATACTACTAATAACAACTTATATTAATACAAAACGCGATTTTGTTGAAACGTGGGAAACACGAACAGCGTCGCATCTTTCGTGCACAGCACAGTCTTCCTCGCTTTTATCTTTTTCGAATTCTTTTCACATTTCTACTACAACACAACGTTTTTCTTTCTTTACTTTTTTTATTGTCCGCCATTGTCGGCGCAGCAAGCAAATACCCATTCACACAGGCAGCAGGGAGATCAGGTTATTTAATTTATGTGGTAAATATGACTCACTTGAAGATGAAGATTTACAGTTAGTTTTACGCGTTGAATTTCATTAACATTTATGGATGAGTAAATCAATGGCTCTCCTCCCAACTCTCCTTTCTTCATCATAAAGATAGTAATAATTATTGCTTGCCGCGTTTCCCCATTAGTGATTTCTGTGCATAAACCTATGCGTGCAAGCTATATCTTCATTGATCTCAGGGCTCTTTAACGGTTTCTGATTTCCATTCTCTATTAAGAGCGCCTCTCTCTTTCTCTTTCCCTCACATTTCACATCATCTCTCTTGTTTTACATATAACTGCTTACCTTTGTCTCTATTTTCTCAATTACAAGTCTCTTTCTGTATTTTAATCAACTCATTTGTCAAGTAATCTATGAACTAGGTATGCATTTGCTTATGAATTAGTTCTTTCCATATTTGTCAAGTAATCTATGAACTAGGTATGCATTTGCTTATGAATTAGTTCTTTCCATATTTGGTTGCTTTTAATTCTCTCAATTTCAAGTTTAAATCTGTATAAATTGCTGTGTAATACTATACTATACTAGCTGTTTAAAAAAGTTGCAAAGTTGTTATTGTTTGTAGAGATTAGCATTTTGAAGGTCACTGTTTAAAAAAGTTTTAAATTTGTTATTGTTGGTAGAGATTAGTATTTTGGAGGTGTTTCTTAGATCTGTTGCATATATAGATTAGAATTGTTGAGACGATGGGAAGCCACATGAGCAAAAGCTCCGGGGAAGCTTCAGCTATCAACAATCTGCGATTCACAAGTGAATTGAACTCATACGAGACAGCTTGTAAACTCGATGCTGATTTGCAGGCGTTCGATGCGAGCCTCCAAGTTCGAACAAACAATGTCATTAGTGCCCTTGCTTCAGGGGTTGAAGTTAGAGCAATGTCCTTCGATTCACTGAGAGAAATTACCGAATGTCTCCTCGAAATGAACCAACAAGTTGTTAAGGTGATCCTAGATTGCAAGAAGGACATTTGGAAGAATCAAGAATTGTTTGAATTCGTGGAGGAATACTTCGAAAACAGCCTCAAAATGCTCGATTTCTGCACATCGTTGGAAAAATGTCTGAAATCGGCTAGAGATAGCCAACTGCTTATCCACATCGCTCTCCAACAATTCGAGGAGGAAGACAACGTAGAAGGAAACATGAAGAAGTACTCGAAAACATTGGATGAGCTGAAGAATTTTAAGGATGCTGGAGATCCCTTCACAGACGACTTCTTTCAGATCTTCGATTCTGTTTATAAACAACAAATCGTGATGTTAGAGAGGTTGCAGTCGAGGAAGAACAAGCTCGATAAGAAGCTTAAAAACATTCATTCATGGAGGAAGGTGTCTACTGTTATATTTGCAGCTACTTTTGCTGCAGTGTTGATTTGCTCGGTGGTGGCTGCGGCCATGGCTGCACCGCCCGTGGCAGCTGCATTGGCTGCTGCAACCTCGATCCCGTTGGGCTCGATGGGGAAATGGATAGATTCACTTCTCAAAAACTATGAGAATGCTGTGAGAGGACAGAGGGAGGTGATCAACTCTATGAATGTAGGGGCGTATATTACGATTAAGGACTTGGATAATATTCGAATATTGGTTCATAAGTTGGAGATTGAGATCGAATCACTCTTGAAAAGCGCTGATTTCGCGATTAATGAAGGGGCAGTTAAGGTTGCTGTTGAAGATATCAAGGAGAGATTGGTTGTGTTCATGAACAACATTGAGGAGTTGGAAGTGCAGGCTGATAATTGCAGCCGGGATATTCGCAGGGCTAGAACGGTCATTCTACAAAGAATCATCAAACACCCAAACCACTGAAGAATATCATGAATCAGTATGTTGATTATTCTCTTTAGTGATGTTAAACTTAAGACATTAATGAATAGGTTGAATTTAGAGTGATTTTGTTGATAAGAAGATTTATGTACTGAGTTAAAGTTCAGCTAATCAAACATTTCATTAGTGTATTTTGTATCTCTTGAATTCTTCATCAACTGCAATTCAATGTTATATATTCCTATAGATCATATCTTCTACCTCATGTAGCATGTACATGTGGGGTGGGTGGGTAGGCAATGAAACAGAAAAGTGTGTTGATGAATTATGTGAAGCTTTCTGTTGTAATGTCATAAGCTGTTTTTCCTCAAAAGCATCAAATGACTTGTAGTGAAAGCCACATTGAATGAAAGGCTTCCTTTTAAGGAAAAGGGGAAATAGGTATTGGAACATTTTATCAATGATGATAGAGGCAATACGGTATGTTTCTTTCGGAATTCACACGGATGAACTTAATACTTTGCGATTTTCGTTTCATACAAGTTAGGAATTTGAAAATTTGCACTCAATCGACACCTTAAATCCCCCTATATACTGATAGGGAGTTCAAGTTGCTGATGTGTCGTTTTGTGATGAATTTTACTTATGTGTCGAATGTTGTGCTATTTCAGTTTTATGTATCATGATTGTAATATATGTAAAATTTCCTAATAAATATTGAAGTTTTCACTTCCAAAATATTTTTGTTTGCCATAATTTTATATACCTAATAAAAAACATTTCTTATAAAGAGACGATCATAATATTTTATTAGAGATTTTAGTACTTTCCTAATGTAGCATTATATCTATTTATTTTTAACTAACAAACCAATTAATTAATATAATTGTTTTAATTTTAAAAAGATCGGAAAAAGAAAAAAAAACATAATAAATGTTGAAGTTTACTAATCGTAATCAATTTTTTTTCTTAATTCTCGTATGCAAAAACTTATATGCAATATTGATCAATATGTAAACGGTAGGGCTGTACTCAAGTACACGGTGTACTTGAGTCCAGCTATATAGGAAATATCATGTATATATATATGATAAATAACAAAATACTTAACAAAGGTCATTGTAGTCTAGTGGTTGTCCTCAGATTTTTTCTAAATTATGAAAGTGCAAGTACAAATTTTTCTAAATTATGAAAGTGCAAGTACAAATTTTTCTAGATTATGAAAGTGCAAGTACAAATAACTAATTTTTCTAGATTATGAAAGTGCAAGTACAAATAACTAAAAGGTGTATCATTAGCATACACTTTTCAGTTATAATATCATACACTTTTCATTAATATATAACTTACACTTTTCATTAATAGAACACACACTTTTTAGTTATAATAAAATAAACTTTTCATAAAATAAATCATATACTTTGCAGTTATAATAACGTACACTTTTCATAGTAATAAAAGTGCAAGTAAAATTAATAATAATTTTTTAAAAAAAATTTAGCACCAATTTTTCTAGATTATGAAAGTGCAAGTACAAATAACGTGTATCATTAGTATACACTTTTCAGTTATAATATCATACACTTTTCAATTATAATAACATACATTTTTCATTAATATATAACTTACACTTTTCATTAATAGAACATACACATTTTAGTTATAATAACATACATTTTTCATTAAATAGATCATATACTTTGCAATTATAATATCATACACTTTTCATTAATATAACATACACTTTTCATTAATAGATCATACACTTTGCATTTACAATAACATACACTTTTCATTAATATATAACTTACATGTTTCATTAATAGATCACTTTTCAGTTATAATAACATACACTTTTCATTAAAAATAATGTTACAATTTTCAATATAGTAACATACACTTTTCATTAAAAAAATAAAGATACACTTTTTAGTTATAATAACATACACTTTTTCAAAAAAGAAAAATCGAAAAAAAAAGTCAAAGTTTGACCGGTCAACGGTCAACATTTGACTAGTCAAAGTCTACTCAAGTACAGCGTGTAGTTGAGTACATACAAGACTTTGGCTAAGATAAATTAAGTCAAAATTAGTGGGTCAAACGCGGGTCAACCTTAATTAAAATATTTATTTTCACTCTTAAATATTATCTTACTATATGACCAAAACTATGTTACTACAAGATCAAAATTTTGTCACTACAAGACCAAAAGTGTATTACTACAAGTTCAAAAATATTCTGGACACTTATTTTTTTTTTTTAGCAAAATTACTAAAATAATTCTAACTTATTCGGCCACTACATGACTAAAACAATGTTAAGATCAAAATTTTGTCACTACAAGATCAAAAGTGTATTACTACAAGTTCAAAAATATTCTGGACACTTATTTTTTTTTTTTAGCAAAATTACTAAAATAATTCTAACTTATTCGGTCACTACATGACCAAAACAATGTTACTACAAGACCAAAATTTTATCACTACAAGGTCGAAAGTGTATTACTACATGTCCAAAAATATTCTGGACACTTAATTTTTTGGGTGAATTTATCAAAATGTTTTGACATGTAGTATTAAATTTTTGGCCTTATAGTGGTAATTAGTTAACCTTGTAGTAACAATATTTTGGTCATGTAGTAAACCACATGTTTGTGACCCGCGATTTTTTTGGGCAACTTGGATCCGGGCTTATAACCCGTAAATTTTTTAAAATTATCTTAATTTGACTTTTGAACTAAATGAGTTTATGGTTTTGACTTGATCTAATTTGGATGGAATGCATGTATGAAATATTTTACATAAGACTAGTCCTTTTCATATATACTAATTGAGAGTTTTGTGTGATGATGTGTTGCTTTTTGGTAAGTTTAGATGATGTGTGATTTATAAAATTAATAAAATATGATGTGTTATGATATTAATTAAATAGTTGAAATATTTAAAATAAAATGACATATAATAATTTTATTGGTTAAAGAATAGAATAAATGTGATACATATTATTTGTTGGTTGAAATTTAGTGGTGGAGGAATAGTTGACTAACCTTTATTAATAATCATGTTTTACTTAAGATTGTTAATATTTTATTTACTAAAGGTTGAATTAAGAATTTTTTCAGACTCAAACTCTGTTCTGCTTCTCAAAAAAAATTTATTTGATTTTTTTTATTGACATTCCGTTGTAATACATGATTGCTCATCTGATTACTTCTAAAATGAAATACTTTATACCCTTCAAAATAACTCATTCATCATATTATATGGCATAAAGTAAAACTCACCCTATTAAAATCTCAAAATAAACCCACTTTTACTATTCCTATAATCCTATTCATTACGAGTATTTTTTTTTTAAAAAAAATCAGTATTTCAAAGTTATACTAGCTTTTACACCTAAAAAAACATGCATGATGTACTTAAAATGCCAAGTGAATCCATGGAATCCATCCATTTTGTTCTTGCATTATACGCAACTTTGGCATTTGTCCATTTTATGACACATGGTCTTATTGGTCCAATCAATGAATAAAAATACGGAGTAATGTATTTATTGATAATAAGTATGGTAAATTCTTTTATACAATTGAGTGTATAGATACATTTAAATTTAAATGTTCAATTGAACTAAATTGAATATTTAACTCAATGTTTGACCCAATGAATTGAATCTCAATTCCAATGGTATGGGTTCAACCAATTTCACTCAAGTATCACTCAAAATAATTATATATTAAAAAAGTATAAATATTATTTCACCTAAAAGATTGAGAATACAACTTCCATTTAAAAAAAAAAAAAAACACAAACCACACATATTAAAAAAAACACCAAATTTACTAAGGACTTTTTTCCTTTCCCTTCTCCGTGATATGACTCTCTTAAGATAAGTTCATGAAATTATTTCCTCCATCAACCACTATTCTCTTCATGTTGTTTTCCACTCTTGCATGTACAAACAGTGGAGGGGCTCTAATGCTTGGTCCAAAGATTTTAGTTGGAACATATGGAACTGTATAATTTTTTTGTAAAAGTTGTTGATGTGAGGTAGGTCCAAGCATACAAGAAACAATAGACGTTCCAAAAAACTTAAATTAACTTTCATAGCAAATTTGATTGAGTAAAGTTTGGCCGAGTGTAGCCTTAAAAGCTTCATTATCTTCGTCCACGGAATAGTACTCATCTCTCAACTTCTAACTTATAAGAATCAAATTGTTCAGAATCATAATAAATTTCACTTAAACTAGTAAAATAAATTTCTATTGCAAATAGATATATATCAATTATCACTTACATTATGAGCAATCTCAATAATTTTTTTTACTTTTGGGAGATCTCTCCCTTTTTTCACGTAAGGTAGGTGGTTCACTCGTCTTAAAAAACCATAACAATTTGTCAAAATATATTCAAAACATAACAGTTGCTACTTCATGTTCTAATACATAAAAATGGTAATTAAACTTGAATATTGCTCAGAAAATTATTTACTACACATTGTCAAATTAAGTACTGTGTTAAATTTTATTTTAAAAGATGGCAAAAATTTGTGTGAGACCGTCTCACGGATCTTTTTCTGTGAGACGGATCATTTTAACCCATATTTCAAAATTTTGGGTAGGATAATCCATATATTTTTTTTCACATTTTGGATGGTAAAAAAAGTGATAATGTTTAAGTAAAAAGTGATAATATTTTTAACAAATGTGACTGTCACTTTTTACTTAAACACTATCACTTTTCGCTCAAACATTATCACTTTTTATATATGAGACCCGTCTCACGGATCTCTTAAATTATTAAACTATAATTATGATTTAAAAGACTAGCCCTTAAAAGATTATAAACTATTAAATTATGATTTAAAAAACTGAGAACTTGTGTACATGGGTAAAATATACTTATTTCACTAAAAATATTGAGAACTTTTTAGAAGTTTTTTAAATATACCTATAGTTAATTGATTTCTATCAAGAATGATCACAAGATGGAAGATTTCAGAGTATATATATGGTTTATAAGAAATAATTTAAATAGGCATAAAAAATATATCACAACAAAATCATATATATTGTGTAGTGGTAGTTCCAAGAGGATGTATTTTATTCTTTTTTTAGAATGCAAATGAGCGGAGTATGTCTTTCTTTCTCACGTTTAATTTGTGACTCTGAAGTTTTTTATCATTTACAAAATTCGTACCTCCAAAAGATAAGATGATGGTGCATTTTTTAAAAGTTTGTCATTACCTCCAAAGATAAGATGATGGTGTATACATGTGGTAGTGCTTAAAACTTAAAGAATTTATTTTAAAATGTCTCAAACATTTATGGAATAAAAAAATTGCTCAGTAGGTTCCGGCATAGTTTTAAAATTAATACAACATTAATTTACTTAATTTTAAAATAAATTTTAATATAATTGGGGGAGGACACTGGTTTCGGCATAGTTTTCAAAAATAAAAAACGTTGCCGCCATTAACCTTCATTAACGGTCTTCTCAATTGGAAGACTGTATTTTAATAGAGGGTTTGATATTCCACTTATTCTCTTCCTGATTTGTAAAGAAATCTACTTATGAATTAGTTCTTTACCCATTTGGTTGCTTTATTTGGGTTTTAATTTCTAGGTCAAGCGTTTTCTATTTTAAATACGTAGAAGGTTAAAAGAGTTTTACCCCGATCTCTTGCATATATGGGATGCAACATGAGCAAAGCCCAGTGCCGCTCGATGCTAGCCTCCAAGTGCGAACGGGCAATGCCATCAGTGCCCTTGCTTCAGAGGTTGAAGTTAAAATGTACCAACAAGTTTCTAGGGTGATCCTATATTGCGTGGACATTTGGAAGAGTCAAGAATTGATCGACTTCGTGAGGAATACTTCTAAAACAACCTCAAAATGCTCGATTTCTGGGCATAGTTGGAAAAGTGTCTAAAGTCGGCTAGATATAGCCAACTGCTTATCCACATGAGGAAGACAGCGTACAAGGTGTTACACTCAGAGTCAATGTCGCATTTCTTAGTTTTAAGAATCGCGTTTTCATTTATTTTGCTTTCCCTAAACTTTGTCATTTTAACCTGAGTATTTCATATAAATACTCCATGTATCTCGAATTAGACTTTTATGCAAAATATTAAACTAATTTGTGAAATTTCATAATAGGAAGGAATTAGATAGAGTGCATATTAAGAGAATTGAGAAATATAAAATTCATACTGACAAGTAAATGAAATTGAATAGTGAATTAGATGATCATCACTCATCTATATAAGAGGAGGTTTACAAAAGATGTTATAACTACTAAACTAGAAGTTACAACTAGAATAACTACTCTAATTACTAATATTCTTTCATTTGTTGGCTTGACTTGTTGTTATTCTTCACACTCTCCCACAAGATGAGCATGTATGGTAATCAAGCACATCTTGAAATTGTTATTAAAAAAACTCCAAATCTTGAAGAGTTGAGACCCTTGATATCGAGTTGAAGAGAACAAGTGGAAGAGAACCATAAGTGCAGCCATGCCAACATCAAGAAAGGAAGAATAGGGAGCCAAAATTTCCATTTGAACGTCAATATGTCATCACCAAGGAAAAGAATTTTTCAAATTATAATCGTGGTAGACACGAAAGAAAGAATCGTGATAAACATGAAAGATAGAACCGTGATAGACACGAAAGATAGAATCGTGATAGACACGAATAGAAAATATTAGATTGAGTATAAAACTATTGAATATAGAAAAGAATCCTTAAATTTTTAGGGCAGAAAAGTCGAGTATAAAACTCTTGATTACGAGTAGCACGACGTGGGTGCAATGATATCAACAATGAAGAGGTAGCCTTCGAGAATAGAATCCAACAACAAATTAAACATTTGAATGTGGATGTAGAGAGTAGGCAAATGATGCAATCCATGCATCTAATCATGGTGAGATTTCCACCAATATTACAAAAAAATGTAAAGATTGAATTGTGATAGACACAAATAGAAAAGATTAGATTGAGTTGAATGTGGATGTAGAGAGTAGGCAAATGATGCAATCCATGCATCTAATCATGGTGAGATTTCCACCAATATTACAAAAAAATGTAAAGATTGAATTGTGATAGACACGAATAGAAAAGATTAGATTGAGTATAGAACTCTAGAATATAGAAAATCCCTAATTTTCATTAGGCATAAGAGTCGAGTTTAAAACTCTAAGAATTTGATCGAAGAAGATAGTAGAGTTTGATTCAAATCAAGATGAAATTGAATCTAAAATTCACGAGCATAGAACCCGCAAAGAAATGAGCATAAAACTCCAAGAATTCGAATCCAAAAATTCACAAGCATAGAACTCGTAAAGAGGAAATCTTGAAAAGAAAAAATAGAGTAGAAATCCAAACCCATCAAAGATTTGGCAGAAATGAGTATACAACTCAATAAGTGAGTATAGAACTCAAAAAGTTTAAGAAATACATCCAAAACGAATTGCGAAAGCGTACCTAGATCGACAAACTTGTTTAATCGATCATAAATTAATCGATACACAGCTCTGATACCATGTGAAATTTCATAATAAGAAGTAATTTGATAGAGTGCATATTAAGAGAATTGAGAAATATAAAATTTATATTGAGTAGTAAATGAAATTGAATAGTGAATTAGATGATCATCACTCCTCTATATAAGAGGAGGTTTACAAGAGAGGTTATAACTACTAAACTAGAAGTTACAACTAGAATAACTACTCTAATTACTAATACTCTTTCATTTGTTGGTTTGACTTGTTGTTATTCTTCACACAATTCTATATCTCTTCTCTTCTCAAGTTGTTCAACAATGGTGAGCAACACTGATAGGATTATTATCTTGGAAAATTAAGTGGGCGAAATCAAAGATGAAATATCAAAGAAATTTGATGCTATGACTGATGCTTTCAAGTTACAAATGGAGATGCTAGCCAATGAGATTAAGAATAATCGTGGAAAAGCTCCAATGATGGAAGGAAACTCAGGAGAAGCTGCTGCAATGGGCATATCTGATGATGGTTTGCTAGGGACACCACCAGGAGCTAAGACATCACCTGAGGTAATTCACTTTACTAAAAACACTGATACCAGACCCCCAGGGTAGAACTCTCAAGATGGATTTTCCTAAATTCAATGGAGATGATCCAAGAGCTTGGATTAGAAGGTGTAGGAAATATTTCATGTTTCACCCCATGAGTGACTAGAAAAAATTGTTCTATAAGCTATGAATATGGAGGGATCTGCAGATTACTGGTATGTGGATCAGATGGAAGGTAGGGAGAACATGTTCTGGGAACAATTTGTGGTGCTTGTTATAAATAAATTTGCTAATATGGATGATGATAATTTGATAGGCAAGTTTAACAAGTTAACACAAAAAGGATCAGTTAAAGAGTATATTAAAGAGTTTGAAATACTCAAAGCTTATTTGGGAACTATTCTCAAACATCTTACTGGGGAGTATTGGATCCAAAGCTTTATAAGTGGATTGAAGGAAAAGATTGGAATTTTTTTACATATTATGAAGCCATTGATGTTGGATGAAGCTATGCAGCTAGCTGTTAAACAAGAAGACTTGTTACTGGTGCAGAGTAAGAGTTACAAGCCTACTGTTAGGCCTAACTCCAATCTTAATTGGAAAGATAACACTGATCCTAAAGAAAAGAACAATGGAGCTGAGAAGGTACCCTTCCAGAAAAGGTTAACACCAGCTGAAATTGAGGCTAGGAGGAAGAAAAACTTATGTTATAATTGTGATGAAATTTATCATGTGGGGCATAAGTGCAAAAGACTGTTTACAATATCTGTGGTGGTAGAGGATGAAGAAGAGGAGGAGTGTAAGGAGCTGATTTTGCAAGAATTAGGGGATACAAGGCAAGAGCTTATTGTATCTCTACATGCTTTGGTAGGCCATAATAGTCCAGATATAATCAGGATTAAAGGGAAGGTAGGGCCAAATGTGATTATGGTGTTACTAGACTTTGGGAGCACCCATAGTTTCATTGACCTCCATACATCAAAGAGATTGGGGTATGAAATTGAGGAAACTAGTTCACTTATTGTCACAATAGTTGATGGCAGTAAGTTTGAATGCAACACTAAGTGTGCTCAAGTGGAATGGACAATGGGTGAATGCAAGTTCATTGCACCTATGAGGGTACTCACTTTGGGAGGCTGTGATATGGTGATGGGAGTAGATTTACTAAGTCAATTGGGACCAATCACTTTTGATTTTAAGAAACACAATGTACAATTTGAAAAAGATGGAAGAGTAATCAGCCTACATGGGATCAGTAATGAAGTGCAAATGTCTATGATCACTGGAAAGCAACTTAACAAACTCATCAAGAAGAAGTCACAAGGGGATCTATACTTCATGTGCTATGTTAAGGGAGATAGAGAGGTGGATAAATGCTTAGCCTCACCAGATTTGAAGATACTCTTAGAAGAGCATCAAGATATCTTTCAAATCCCCACCACATTACCACCACAAAGATCACCCATCAAATCAAGATTAAGGAGGGAGAGGGGCCTGTCAAACAACATGCCTATAGATATCCATTTCTACAAAGGCAATAAATAGGGAAATTGGTGCAAGAGATGTTGGAAAGTGGGATTATGAAGCCTAGCCAAAGCCCTTATTCTTCACCTGTGCTACTAGTGAAGAAGAAGGATGGGAGCTGGAGATTCTGTGTTGACTACAGAAAGTTGAATGCAATCACAATCAAAGATAACTATCTTATTCCTTTCCTTTTATTGATGATTTGCTGGATGAATTGGGTCAAGCTAAGTGTTTTTCTAAGATTGATTTGAGGGCAGACTACCATCAAATCAGAGTACACCCTAGTGATATTAAAAAAACTGCATTTGTAACGGTGTCTGGTTTGTATGAATTTGTAGTAATGCCCTTTGGGCTTACTAATGCTCCTGCTACATTTCAAGCAGTGATGAACTCAGTGTTCAATCCCTACTTGAGGAAGTTTGTGCTAGTATTTTTTGATGACATACTAGTGTACAGCTTGGATATAGAGCAGCATAAGATGCATTTGAGGCAAGTGTTTCAACTAATGAGGCAACATCTAAGTGTGTGTTTGGACATAAGAAAGTGGAGTATCTTGGTCATATCATCACTGACTGATACACGCGTTATGCAACACTAAAATAAACAACCGCAAGTATACGGCGTCTATTGTAGCGTGATAAGCACGAGGTCGATCCCACGAGAAGGTTAAGCGTAAAAGGGTAGTTTGCTAGTCAAGTTCTAAGTAGACGTGATCGATAATTTGAGCGGTGTGAATTACTCTAATATTACCTAACAATGTGTCACCAATAAGTAATGAAGAGTAAATATGAAATCGATCAAATACCAAGCAATTAAGTAAAACGAACGTAAACGATTTGAAATTCAAAGAAAGAAAGTGGGTTCCAAGGCAATTGTAGTACTTAGACGTCCGTTTATGAATGTTATCTCGTTTAAATGGCCATTAAGGTTATCTCATATAGGGTGATCACACAAGAAGAACTAATCGATCTCTCGATACAAATTAATCCAAAGACGCAATGTAATATAAGCTCGTATGTCTACATCACAAACATTACACCATCTAAAATGGCTCCTAAGATCATTCGATTCCCTCTCCGATAATTAATCCTCTCTCGAGATCATAATAATACCGGGTTGCACATTCACATACGATTAAATGGAATAAATCTCTCGATACTACCCCAATTAACAATGGATCAAGCAAATCATCATGACCACTAACAATATGCTTTACAATGAATAATTAAATATGCAAATAAGAAATAGCCACCAATTAAAGCAAGAAATTACTCATAAACATCAATCCAAGTCTCTACAATGCCTTGAAACCACAAGTTGTTTAGCTAATCAAATACATGCTCAAACTACAACTTCCAATTGAAATAACTAAATAAAAAGGAAAAGAAAGAGAAAGCTTAGTCTAAATTGTGGTAGGAGATGAAATTCCCCAGCTATTGCATCCTTCCTTGTATGAATTGATAAAAAGATGAAGAAGATATGACCAAAAACCTCCAACTATGTGTAAATGTGTGAAGAACTCTTGAGGAAGGGGTAAGATGGTGTGAAATTTAAGAAGTGGGATATTTATAGTGTTGGGGTAGGGTTTGGGTGTGATATTTGCAAGTGGGTCCTTCAAAAATAGAGAAAATATGATTTTGGCACCGAGAATGAGGTGGCCCGGCCGGGCGGAGGTGTTGGCCGAGTAATATGAAAACAGTGGATGGATGGCCCGGCCGGGCGAAAACTTCGTATTTGAGGGACACATTTGAGCTGCTCGGCCGCCCGACCGGGCCATACTTCAAATATGGCTCCAGAAATGCACCTTTTATCGCCCGGCCGGGCGAGTGATGCCGCCCGGCCGGGCCAAAACTTCGTATTTGGCCTAAAATTAAGTGCTCGGCCGCCCGGCCGGGCCAAACCTTCGACTTTGGCTCCGTCCTTCGTTTTCGTCCTCCAACTTCGTCCCTCCGTTTCTTGAGCTTCCGACCTCCGATCGACTCGATTCTTTTTCCTATTCCACTCCATTTTTCGAGCCGGATCCAACGGTGCACTCTTCTTTTAGGTCCGATCACTTGTGGTATGTGTTTTGCTCCAAATTCCATCGTTTTACCTATAAAATCGACAAAACACAACCTTTCTCTCATTTTGGCTTAAACAATCACATCCAATGCATAAATCAATGAAATCCACATCAAAATATGCTTCACATGTGCTTATAAATCGTGTAAATTCCACCCGAATCACTGACCAAGGGGTGATGGCTGACCCAAACAAGGTAAGAGTGATGCAAGATTGGCCTAAACCAACAACTGTAAAGTCATTGAGAGGTTTCTTAGGCCTCACATGCTATTACAAGAAGTTCATCATGCATTATGGACAGATAGCCAAGGCACTCACTCAAATGACTAAAAAAGTAAAGTTTGAGTGGAGTAATGAAGCTGAAGAAGCTTTCTTAAATCTCAAGAAAGCAATGATGGGGGCACCTATCTTACAATTACCTGATTTTTCTAAGGAGTTTATTGTAGAAACTGATGCAAGCTATGGGGGGCTAGGAGCTGTTTTAGTGCAAGGAAACAGGCATATTGCCTTCATCAGCAAGCCCTTGGGTGTGAAGAACTTGGGCCTATCAATCTATGAAAAGGAATTCCTAACCATTATCTTGGTTGTGGAAAAATGGAGGAGTTATTTGATTCATGCATCTTTCACTATCAGGACAGACCATCAAAGTCTGAAGTACTTGCTAGAGCAAAAGATCTCTACTCCCCTACAACACAAGTACTTAACCAAATTATTGGGGTTTGATTACAAGATAGAATATAGAAGTGGAAAGGAAAATGTGGTGGCAGATGCATTGTCAAGGCAGGTTTTTTCAAAAGAGGCTCAGTGTCAAGCATTGATTGTAATCAAACCAGCTTGGATTGAGGAATTCCAAGAAAGTTATGAGGGAGATACTCTAGTGCAATAAGTCATTACTGAGGCTTTAACTTACCCTTACAATGTTTCTTACTTTACTTACAAAGTTGGGTTGGTAAGATACAATGGTATACTGTATGTGGGAAGTGGACATGATTTCAGGTCAAAAATTATCCTATTCATGCATGCATCTAGTGAAGGGGGACACTCTGGAGTTCAAGTGACTTATCATAGGATAAGATACACATTCTGGTGGCTTAATCTCAAGCAAGATGTGCAACATTGGGTATCTAAGTGTCAAATCTACCAAGTGTGCAAGCATGAAACAATTAAACAACCTGGATTACTACAGCCACTATTAGTACCAGAACAAGCTTGGAGAGATATCACTATGGACTTCATTGAAAAGTTGCCTACATCTGAAGGGAAGGATACCATTTGGGTAGTGGTGGATAGGCTCACTAAGTACAGTCATTTCATAGCCCTATCCCACCCATTTTCTACCTCTAAATTAGCATCTATGTTCATGGATACTATCTACAAATTACATGGCTTGCCTGCCACTATCATTTCTGATAGAGACAAGATTTTCACCAGCCATTTCTGGCAGCAGCTGTTCAAGATGCTGGGAGTTCAGCAACTCTTGAGTACAGTCTACTACCCTCAAACTGATGGGCAAACAGAGAGGGTGAACCAGTGTTTAGAGACATACTGAGATGTATGTGTGGAGCTACACCTAAACACTGGGCACATTGGCTACCCCTAGCTGAACATTGGTTCAACACCAATTTCCACACTACCCTAAACACAACTCCATTCGAAGCACTATATGGGCACAGACCTATTCCTCTTACACTAAGCCCTTATGTACAAAGCCCAGTTCAGGGAGTGACAGAGTCAATTCAAGCTAAACATGCAATCATTCAAAAGCTTAGAACACTATTACAGAAAGCCAGAGATAGAATGCGTCAGTTCGTCAACAAAAACAGAAGTGAAAGGGTTTTCCAAGTGGGAGAGTGGGTTTACCTTAAGCTCAAACCTTTTCGCCAGAAATCAATCCATGGGAAGCATATCTGGAAGCTCAGTCCGAAATACGCAGGGCCTTTCCAGATCGTGGAGAGGTCGCCTACACTTTGGAGCTGCCGCCGACTGCTAAAATTCATTCAACATTTCATGTATCACTACTCAAGCGTCGAATTAGGGATAGTGAAGGGTTAGTTCGAGACATACCTGAGTTTGACGAAGAAGGCAAGACTCTGCTACAAGTTGTAGCAATTTTAGCTCGGAGATTGGTCAAGAAGGGAGGCTCGCCGACGACGGAAGTTCTGGTTCGTTGGGCCCACTTGCCGGACGACGAGGCTACTTGGGAAGATTTCTTGAAGATTCAGACCAAATACCCTCACTTGTTTACTTGAGGACAAGTACAGTGTGAAGAGGGAGTTGTTACACTCAAAGTCAATGTCGCATTTCTTAGTTTTAAGAATCGCGTTTTCATTTATTTTGCTTTCCCTAAACGGTGTCGTTTTAACCTATAACCTAGGTATTTCATATAAATACTCCATGTATCTCGAATTAGACTTTTATGCAAAATATTAAACCAATTCTATATCTCTTCTCTCTCAATCTCTCTCTCCTCTAACAGAATTGATCGCACACACTGTGCGCATCTAACACAAGGAAACGTGAAGAAGTACTCGAAAACATTGGATAAGTTGAAGAATTTTGAGGATGCAGGGGGTCCCTTCACAGACGACTTCTTTCAGATATTCGATTCTGTTTATAAACAGCAAATGGTGATGTAAGAGAAGGTGCAGTCGAGGAAGAACAAGCTCGATAAGAAGCTTAAAAACATTCATTCATGGAGGAAGGTGTCTTCTGTTATATTTGGAGCTATTTGTGCTGCAGTGTTGATTTGCTCGGTGGTGGCTGCAGCCATAGCTGCACCGCCTGTGGCAACTGCAGGCCTTGATTCTGTTGGGCTCGATGGGGAAACGGATAGATTCATTTCTCAAAAACTATGAGAATACTGTGATAGGACAGAGGGAGGTGATCAACTCTATGAATGTGGGGGCGTATGTTACGATTAAGGACTTGGATAATATTCGAATATTGGTTCATAAGTTGGAGATTGATATCGAATCACTCTTAAAAAGCGCTGATTTCGCCATCAGTGAAGGGGCAGTTAAGGTTGTTGTTGAAGATATTAAGGAGAGATTGGTTGTGTTCATGAACAACATTGAGGAGTTGGAAGTGCAAGCTGATAATTGCAGCCGGGATATTCAAAGGGCTAGAACAGTCATTCTACAAAGAATCATCAAGCTCCCAAACCACTGAAGAATATCATGAATCAGTATCATGTAGATAATTTTCTTTAGTGAATAGGTAGGGAATTTAAGGTGCTTTTGTTGATAAGATTTTTGTACAGTTAAAGTTCAGCTAATCAAACATTTCATTAGTGTATTTTACATCTCTTGAATTCTTTATCACCTGCAATTCAATGACTAACTTTAGTCAAAATTGCACCCTTTGAAGTTTTTGCCAAGAACAAAAAAAGTGTAATACTATTTCAATCTGTGTATAAACCCAAAAGACAGAATTTGTAACATAAGCTTTTGTAGAGGCACAAATACAAGAAAGGTGATATAAAGAAAAGGTACAATGAAAATGTTGTTCCATAAGTTGTAGCTCAAGATGGAAAGCATTCAACTAACTAAAAATAGGCGTGGGGCGAATATTGAAATATGTAGCTGAAGCCAAGAACGCAGAGACAAAAGAGACGTATAATTTAAACCAGATCGAGGAGAAAAACGTAAGATATGTGCATGTCCCCGTCAAGATGAGTACAAAAACAAATCTGAATACACACTCGAGCGTGGAAAGACCTAATTCTGTTCCTTCACAAGGGAAATGCCCCCCTTCATAAAAATCAGACAGCATTTGATCTTTGAGGCTGAATGCATTCATCAGCCACACGGATATCTCCTCTTCGGATGTTGGAATGTCGCTAAGGGATATACGCCTAATATGGATGTGAACTTCTGATGGGTCGATCCCAAAGGCATTATCCATGAAAGATGGACAATTGTGCCGGTACCCTATAGTGATGTCATAAACTGCATACAAAAGATGTCCATTAGACAAATCTGTGCATATGAAACAGACAGTAACTGCCAATTGTTTGTTCCAACTGTCCCACAGAGACTACTGCTTCATATCTTGTTAAATATTAGTTCAATTCAAGATTGATTTGTTAAAATAAGCAAACCGAGGGTGTCCTTAATCATCCCTTCAATAAAATTCAACAATTACAAAGATATTCTAGCTCTCCACACCATTTTTCCTCTACTACTTTTGTTAAAGATTCAAATAAATGTTTAGCTCTAATGCTATAAATGGGTTTATTAAGGTTCCACGTAATTGAATTTGAATGTTGGAGACCAAGAATTTATCATTGTTCCAGCACAAAGCACAATATGGCATTATCAGAGAAATCAACAAGTGATATGGTTAACATGAAGTTGTTTAACTAAAAAGATACTCGATAAAATCAATTATACAATCTAAATTTCGATAAAACTTGATTTTCCTCAGGTTTGAAGTTTGAAAATTGAAAACTCTAGGGACATAGTACAACCATAGAAGGTAATAAAAAATACTCCAGTATATTAAGAAAAGCCAATACAACAGTTACAAGGTCACAAAACCAAACTATCTAATCGATTGCACCTTTAGCAGCTTAAGTCATTTTACTAATTTTTTTCAACCCATATTACAGGGGAACAAACAAACTAGGAGCGAACACGAAACAAAAAAAAAAAAACGAACCTGCATCCAAGGAGTCCCTTAAATTTTCCAAACAAGCGTAGAAACCCTTTGTCTTTGGAAGAAGCACATTCTTCAGAATAGGCAGTCCATTTTCAGAAGCATACTTTTGACTACGCACACACTTTTGTTCTCTGCAATGCATGTAATAAGTCTAAAAGGAGTAAACAACTTGTCAAATAGCTTGATACTTGATACAAAAATGCAAGACAACGTCTTTTACGAAACACAAACAGAAAAATAAAATAAAGCAAAGGCACGTAATAGAGAAGTACGTGAAATCTGTGCCCTCAGGGAAAACAGCAAGCCAGAGAGCATCTCGAGGATCTTTGAAGGATGATAGCATATTGCACAATGTTACTTCATCAGCTCCCCATTTCCTCTCCACAGGTATAAACTCCATTACATGAAATACCCAACCAAAAACGGGCAATTTCATCAAGCTGCTCTTAAGAACATACTTAATGGCACCCTCACGTCCCTTCCTCAGAGCAAGATCCCACAAGTACATCCAATCTACCTCAGTTCTATGGTTTGCAATAAGCAACACACGTTCCTTATCAGGCACGTGGTCTCCGGAAAACACCACCTTAGTCTTGTTTATTTTCTCAAACCAAAATGGCCATAGAGCTATCCAACTTCCAAACATGAATGCAGTGGCTTTCCTGCTGAGGCCTACACTGAAGAATCTGAAAACAATGGCTCCCCAAAACCCGAAAAACACTAACACTACAAATGCTGTTGAGACCAACACGACTAAGCAAAAAACACCCCTTATAAACCTAAAAGGAGTTAATGGACGATGCTTTTGTTTTAACTTGAGACCCAAAGATTCCATAATGTTCTATATCAAATCACACTTGCACTACACCATTCCAATTACTGTATTTAACAAAATAATCTTAAAATGCAGATCTAGAGAAACCGGTTGGTTACAATCTGCAGAAAATTACATAGAGTTAGAATCTTGAGGAATGCAAATTTTAATGACTGGCATTGTAAATATCACACATAAATTAGATTAAACAGAAATTGCAAATGCACATTTGATACATTTTGGGGTTTTTTCAACTTCAGACAAAATCTATAAATTGAAGCCATAAATCCCAGAACAAAATTCAAGAAAAGCAAAGGAATGTACCTCTAAGTGACTGGGAGATTTTTCTGAAAAAATGGTTCGAAATTTTGGTAGAAATTAGCAAAGATCCGGTTTGGGGTTTATCGGATGGAAGTTCAACAGTGGAGTGGAGCAGTAGAACTTGGTTAGCAAGTGTCAAGTGCGAATGTGGAAATTAATTGAATAATCTGTTGCTGTATTTGTTTATATTATCTGATTTGTTTCCTGATTCTGTTGACAGAGATACTCTCCGCCCCGTCATTTGTAATTGTTCTTCCGATGATGTAAGATTTTTCTTTTAAATAAATCGCCCTAAAATTACATTGATCTTTTTAAAAAATAAACTTTATTGGATGCACGAACAATTCAGCAATTCCGAGTTTTATAGTTGTTGGGACTTTAAAAAAAAAATCATTTAGTAGAATGATAAATTCTTTGATTTTGGAATTCAAAAAACATGGCAATTCAGAATCAAAAAAAAAAAAAAAGTAATTTTACCCTAATACCCTCATTAAATAAAATATTACTTCGAAAATAATGGCACGAAAGTAAATATGTGTATATTATGAAGGTGAGAATTATGATGATAATTATTTGTATTTTAGGGGATATGCAAACTTTTGGAAAACAAAAAAAATATATATATATATATGAAACAGTTTTGAAGGACTATTCAGTAAGTGGTATTTTCAACATGTAGTGTCACCCACTCACCCTTTGGAATTATAGATTTTGAATTGTTTAGGTGGGTCATTATATGGTCAATTTGATTTTCTTATATGCAATATAATTCTTTTTTAGAGGGAAGCACAATACTGTTCTTGTCATGATTTTTATAAGACAATAATTATATTGAAATTATAAAATTAATCAGTTATACTCTCAGAATAATTTTCCTCTGTAAGATAAAATTTGTGATTTTTTTTTGGTCGGTATATAAAATTTGTGATATGAAATAGCGATTATCTAAAAAAAAAAAAAAAGTAAATAATATATTATGTGGCAATGTCAGGACAATTTTTTTATGTCCTTCTATATTATTCTCCTATAAACATATATTCCTATGTGGTTAAGATATCATACATTATTTTTTTATTCCTGTAAAATGTTAAATGAATGGTTCTAACTCCAAAATATTCCCTGCTCTGGCCATAATTTTTTTACAGAAATTTATTAGGTTTTCATAATTGGAATTATATACTCCTATTAAATGAAAACATGTTTCACATTCTTTTAAAATTTATATTTAAATATATAATCAGTAATCCAATCAAGCTTTAAATAAATAGAAAAGGTTATCTATTATTTTTATTTAATTTATTCAAATCTAAAATTTAAAAAGTGAAGTCTATTTTTTTTTTTTTATTAAACTTAAACAGAAGTATACTACTTGTATACTCCCTCCGTCCCGTGATTATTTGCACACTTTCCTTAACGGGCGTCCCAACATTATTTGTACACTCTAAAAAAGGTAATGAAACTCCTTACCAACCGGAGTCACAGTAGATCATGTCAAGTTGAGTGCATTCCCGTTTGCACTCAGGAAATAACTCACATATTTTTTACCAATATTACCCCTCATTTATTTTACTTGGACCCACAACTTAACTCAATTTATAACTTTAGTCAAATCTTCACCCACTTTAGTTAATGAATTACCAATAATACCCCTCATTTATTCTACCATACACATCACTATATTCAATTTTCTTAATTTATGTGCCAGTTAAATTATTCACAAAATCCTTAGAGGGAGGGAGTATCAGTTAAGCTGAAAGAAAAGAGTTTATTAACAAGGTAGGACAATATCTAAGTGTCTTAAACAAAGAAAGACAAAAATTTATACTAAAACAATCAAGGACAAAATTAATTAGCTTGAAACCACTATGCCCCTGATTTCAAATTAAGTTGTATTTTCGAATTCACTTAATTAAGTTAAGCAAAATTAGGAAAGTCAACCAATTTAAAATTCAATTAAGCTATTAATTATATTCCCTAGAATCTCGCGCTGTTTTTCTTCCAGAAAGATATTACCAAATTTCTCTCAGCTTAACTCGATTGCATATTCACGCGGTGGCCTGATCTTCAGAGATTAGTTCAAAGCTTCGAAGGGTTGAAACTCGAAATCGCTTTCGTTACCATTTTTATTTCAGGTTCTTTTTACTGCATGTGTGTTATTTGATGATCAATGATATAAAAAAATGAAATCTCATCGTGTATATGTTTTCTAAATGTTTTAAATATATGTGTTTCATGTTTTTTTTCGATTTACAGTTGTTTTTATGATGATTATAGGTTTGTTATAGATATTGGTGTTTGATTAAATGAATTTTGTTGTTGAAAATGCTCTGTTTTGGTATGAGTAGTACTGTAGATATTTTGTTAGGGTTTTGCATATTCATAAAGAAATCGAAATGTGGAACGCGTATTAGCGATGTTGATTGCTTTCTGTAAATGTTTGGTGTTGATTAAAAATAATAGATTGAAAATTGAAGTGCCTAGCTGCATAAATATATATTGTTATTGTTTAAACGCACTAAAGAATTCCTGGTACAAACGTAATACAATCAGTTAATGCATTAATATCAATGGATATGCATTGTTATCTGAAATATGCAATGTCATTCCGTTTATGCATGGCATATATGCGTTGCAGACAACATAATATTCGTGCATATATGATTTCTCTTAAACACCTTGTTGTTCTGGGCCATTAGATTCAAAATATAAACCCGATCATTTAAAGTGTTTTACAAATTTTAGATCCATACATGAAAATAACGATGTATTCGATCTGATACGGGTGTGTTACACGGATATGCATCGCATACATATGCTTGGCAAAAAAATGATTGTTTTTTAAGGTCTGATGGACCGAACAGTATGATACCCACCTTGGATGTGATACACATAATTTATTTGATCATTTAAACTTTTTAAACAATATTTAACTATTTTCATATTTATTATTTAGTGGGTCTTAGACTTGTATGACTCTAAATATTCATGAGATAATGGATACAAATGAGAAATAATATTTTATACATAAATAGAAATTCATTCGCAGAAAGTTTTTTGTTGTAATTTTGGAAATTTAGAAATTCATCCATGGAAGTTGATCAAATTTTTGGAAACTCTTTGACTGCATGAGAGAGGAGACAATTCGATTTGAATTCATTTGAATTCAAATTGATTGAATTCAAATATGGAAACTTAGGCGAGATCTTGGGATATCCTTGAACAACGGTGACTTTTCGAATTATATGGAATTAAGGGCAGAATGAGGAATTTGAAGGCTGTTTTGTCCTTAATTGTTTTACCAAAAAAATTTGTCTTTAATCTTAAAGTCTTAGAGTGGATTGTCCTATTCTGTTTTTTCCCCGAAAGAAAATAGGGAGTAGTATAATTATCGCCTAGAGTCTAGAGAGTCGAGGCATAATGGTCAACCAATTTAAAATTGAAAAATGTTATAATCTACTTTCTACCCGAATAATTTAAATGAGGTCACTACTCACTAGTGGCAAGTTGGAAAATGTCAATCCATTTACATTTTTAGGTCTGGTTTAATAGCTATAGGTTGAGATTATCTGAATTTCTCAATTTAACAAATTTAAAAATATAATCTACTTTTAATCTTAACTATTAAATAAAATCTTAAAATATACTCCAAATTTATTTATACTAGTTTTTTACCGTCCTGTTTTAATTATTTTTATAATCCAAAAAAAAAATCATATATAGATATCTTAATATATTTTCACGAAAAGAGTTAAGACTGTCTTGTTACGGTTGCGTCCATATGCTTGTTTACAAACAATTTTGTCTTTAGTATTACATGCTTTTAACAAAATAATTTATTTTATCTAAAAAAAATACCATGAATTGAGTTGTAAGTGCATTTTTTTCTTTCAATTTTTCATTTTCTGACTAATCATTTATTAAAATTCTAGCATAAATTGTGTTTGTATTTTATAAACATCATAATAACATATAAAAATACCACATATTTTTTTTATGATACATATAACAATATACATTTCTATTGAAAGATCTCTTCCCTTACTCAAGTCAAATGGTCAATAGTCACCTATATGAACAATAAAAGTTAGATCATATAAAAGAAAAAAAACTTAGGACCATAAGCTCACAGGTCGAGCCAGAGGCCGGAGTGCCATTAAAACCTTGCATGGGAAAACCCTCCTCAAGGATAAAACCTAAGCCAAGGAAAAAGGTACACTTCTCTAAAAGTTAATGTCTATAGAAAGCCGTATATAAATCATTATGCAGAAATGAGAGTAAAAAGTTCGGGGGGTAGCCTCTACAGACACAATCAAGGCCAGTCTTGGCCACAGCATCCGCCGCCTGGTTGGCCTCTCTAAAGACATGTGAGTATCTGATGTGCATGTTCTGTGTAAGAGGGTGGATCTGGCTCCAAAGGCCTTGCAGACGCCAAGGAATAGAGGGATTGGTGCTCATAAAAGTGTCAATTGTGAGTGTAGAGTCCGATTCAATCCAAAGGAAGTGCCATCCCTGATCATGTGCATACTTGATGGCCAAAAGTACCGCTGTCAACTTAGCCTCAAGAGGGAGGCCCAACCCACCTTAGTGGCGACTGCAGCCACGAAAAATCCCCTGAAAGTCCTGAAGACCGCCCCCGCATGCAGACTGTCCGGGGAAGAAGAGGCACTACCGTCTGTGTTAACCTTGTACAAACCCGGATCAGGCGGGAGCCAAATCACAGATGAACCACGTCTCGTTGGCATGTGTCTGCTCAAAACACTAAGGGCATGTTTGTTTTGGGACTCACACGTCCGGACGTGGGACGTAACGTCCCCCGTCTTGTTCTAGTTCGGGATTTCACATCCGGATTTCAACATCCATTTCCATCCACCCCTAAAAATATCTATATATTTTACTATTATAATAATACAACATCACTCACTCTTACTAATTGATTTGACATAAAGTTCTATTCTATTATTATAATAATACAACATCACCCACTCTTATTAATTGATTTGACATAAAGTTACATCCTATATTACTCAACATCCCAAAACAAACACACACAATCACTATTCATTAGGATTTCTCCATCCAGGATTTCCCCATCCCCATCTCCCCCATCCTACATAATCCCAAAACAAACATGCCCTAAGAGCCCTAACAATCAGTAAATCCCGAACCATGCCGTCCGAATATCCCCTGGCTATGTTGTTGGCCTCCCTGATGCCTGAAATGATCTGAGCCATACATCTCCTAGTAGAGGGTGAAACCCCATCGAATATCACCTTGTTCCGCAGAGTCCAAACGACCCAAATAGCAGTGATGAAGCCCGCTCTCCACAACTCCAGAGACTGCGGACTCAACCAAACTCTAGTGGCCGGAAGGAAGATGTCTATGAAGCTAACCCCTGTGTGAATCGTGACCCCAAACATGTGAGTCAAGCTGCGCAGAATCTCCAATGTGAACGGACAATGGGCAAGTAGATGATCCAGCGATTCACAATCCCCGCGGCACAGCACACAAATCGACGGACCCTGAATCCCAAAAGACAAGAGCCAATTCGTCGTGGGCAGCTTTCCCCAAACCGCTCTCCAAATTGCAGTGGAGCGACACATGGGCATGAAGGTGCCCCAAATCCATGATGCCCAACCAAGTCTGGGTAGGGGTGATTTGAGCAAATCAAACTGCTCTCCAAATCGCAGTGGAGCGACACATGGGCATGAAGGTGCCCCAAATCCATGATGCCCAACCAAGCCTGGGTAGGGGTGATCTAGGCATGAAGTCACCTATATGCTTTGGCCACACAATAAGACAAAAGGAATGTATTTTATTTTGGGTATATAATACTACCTCTTATTCTTAATATAAGCTGTTTTGACATTTCGTTTTCTTTGCAAATTATATACTACATTTTACACTTTTCAATGAAAATTAATTGCATTTTTTCCAAATTTAGCTTTAAGATCACTAAATATTTATATAAATGTGTGTGTGTTTTTTTTAATGAGATGTACAATCATTAATTAATGGTAACATGAGAAATAATTTATTTTCTTAATATGTGTGCGTGAAATTAGGATGACATGTATTTTAAATATAAGAGAGTAATAAAGACACTACTACATTTGCAATATTTAAAAAAAAATCCATGCAATGTAAAATAGCAAATTAATTTTCCTTTTTTATTTATTTTATATTCATTTATGTGATTGAAAGACTGCGGTGACACACCGAAGAGGAAGGACAACGACAAAGTCGTAAAAAAGAAGAGGGAGGAGAGAATGAAAGAAAGATTTATGATTTGATAGGAGGATGTGTAAGTTTATTAGAAGCAGAGAATTTTAAGGGGTGTTTGTTTTGGGACTCACTCGTCCGTACGTCGCACGTTCTGTTTTACTTCGGGATTTCACATTCGAATTTCTCCATTCAACTACATTCACCCCTAAGAATACCTATACATCCTATCCAATTACTCTTAGTGCTTGTTTGCTATATAGGTTTAGAGGTGGGTTAGGTGTATAAACCTACCACAACCCATGTTTGCTATAATATTTTCACAACCCTCCTACCCGGGTTTAAAATAGGATCTGGTTTTGTAAACCTCATTTTATGGGATATGAGAACCCACCTCCCCCATGAGTTGTGTAAACCTACCTCACAACCCACCTACAAAGTTCTTCAATTACACATATACCCTTGCCTCACAATTGAAGAACTCCATGATTGGCTTTGGTTGCCGCCGCCGGAACTTCACCGGCTCCGCCACCATACCTCCATCGTGTCTGTGCAGTTTTTCTCTTTCTTAATCTCCTCTCGCTAGCGATTTTGTGGCCATCGTTGCTGTTGTTTCCAGATTTCGATAGAGGCCCCAACAATTTTTCTCTTTCTTAATCTCCTCTCGCTAGCGATTTTGTGGCCATCGTTGCTGTTGTTTCCAGATTTCGATAGAGGCCCCAAATTAAGAGAAGTTGTAGCAGAGTCTCGTCGATTTAAGACGACACGGTAATGAACTACATCATAAAAATATACATTTTCTGCAAATGATCGAAGCAGAAGGAGATGTCTTTTTTGCAAATGGATTTTTTGGATGTCAAGATTTGAAATTTTTTCAAACTGTTTCTTTTGATTTATTTGATTCAAAAAAAGATTGAAGATTTTGTAACTTTGAAATTTTGATTCTTAAGTTGTTCGAGATTGTCTCTGTTTTTTTTTTTTTTACTGATTCTAAGTTGAGTTTTTTGATTTAGAAAAGGATAGAAGATTTGGAACTTTATTCATTTTTTCCTCCAAAACAAAATTTCATTCCTTTTTTGTTTTTGCAAGTAATTTGAATTCATTATTTGGAAATGAGAAATTTGTTCTGCAATTCGATAATTCAAGATCTGGAATTTGAAAAATTGATTCCTGCAAATGGTAAAGATTTCTCACTGTTTGGTCCTAATCAAGAAGATGAAAGCATAATTGTAAGGGCAATTATGTCTATTTACATTTGAATACTCAATTAAAATTTTTACAAACAAACATGAGATAACCAAAGTTTACCCATCCCAGCTAAACCCAACCTACCTAATCCCACCTCTTCCCAACCCTCTAAACAAACAAGCACTTACACAATTTGATTTGACATAAAGTTACGTCTCATCATACTCAAAATTTTAAAACAAACACACACAATTACTATTTATCAGAATTTTCCTATCCAAAATTTCCTCCTTCCTACATAATCCCAAAACAAACATCCCCTAAAGAATTTATAAGGAGTGTACCATTTGGGTAAGCGATGTTCTAACTTCTAAGTCAGTGGGTTTACTCATCAATCGCGTGAGTACAAATAACTGTGACCATATGTAAGATCACGCAAAGGCCCATGGTCTGTTTTCAGAATGCGGAATGGGCCTTCATAAAACCACTGATCCGGCCCAATAAAATCACGTGTGCCGGGAAGGAAAAATAAAATAAAAATGAAATTGCATCAAGAACAGACTTGGAAAACAAGCGATTCGCAAATTTCATGCCGATATAAAATATATTTGGTTAAATAGATTTCTTCGAGCACAATTTGCACCACTTTTCTCCTTCAAGAGTTTTCAATCTCCGGTCAGCGAAGAATCTCTCATAAACCCTAATTTACTTTCTTTCCTGAATTCGTTGAACAACTTATGCCTCCTATGGATATCGACTTTAAAGAGTATCAATTGAGGTGCCAACTTCGAGGCCACGAAGATGATGTATGATCTCTTCAGTTAATATCTTGTTACATTCTCTTCTTGGTTTAGTAAAATTTTATGAGTCCACAGTGTTGTTCAATTTATTGATTTTAAGTTCACTCAAGACAGTTCGATTGTGAAATTTCCATATCTATGTAGATTTTCTTGCATTTTTTAATATGATTAATGAAACCGAATAGCCAAAAGTCCTTGAGACGTTTTGTGTTTGCAAATACGAATAATACTGTATAAGTCCACACTGGCACATTGTGTATGTCATAGTTTATTGAAACACTAATACTGTATAAGCCCACATTGTGATATTTAAGAGGCTATTGTATACGTTTGGCAGTCTATTAACTCAATAATCACGACAAGTGGATTGAAACGCTAATAATGAGTATGCTGTTCTTTTATCTTTACTATATAGAATTTAGTTCTGATTTGAAATTATTGGGTTGGTTTTCATAATGAGTAAATGCAGATTGAAGTGTTTGTTGACATTCTTTTCGAAATTTCGTCATCTTTAGGCTCGCGGTATATGCATATGTGGTAGTGCTGGTATAGCGACTTCTTCAAGAGACAGAACTGTTAGGTTTTGGACCTTAGATGAATCACAAAAGCGTGAATACACAAATTCGAAAATATTGTTAGGCCACACTAGCTTTGTTGGGCCGTTGGCTTGGATCTCGCCAAATGATGAGTTTCCGGAGGGTGGAATTGTATCTGGAGGGATGGACACTCTTCTTCTCGTGTGGAATGTGGCCACAGGAGAGACAGTGCAGACGCTCAAGGGTCATAAATTGCAAGTCACCGGGATTGCATTGGACGGTTCAGATATTGTGTCGGTGTCTGTAGATTGGTATGTCATATTTTTTGTTTTTGAATGATGACTTATGGTTCTCTTAGACATTTTATTAACTACTCTTCTAACTGTGGTAGCTACTGATTGACATCTTACCATCTATTTTAGTTGAAATACTCTCTGTTTGGGTGCTGCAACGATAACAAACTTGGTAGCGTTAAATATAGAATATTTGAATCTCATCCATGTTCTTGTGATAAACACTTCAAGCTTTTTCTCCCTAATATTGCAAACTGATTATGGTATTAGTGATAAATCTGTATCTTTTTAATGTTGGTTAGCATTTGTGATCTAGTTGAGTAAGTAGTTAAAACTTGGAAGGATAGCATTTTATTACTACTTACTAGAATTAAATTGTGCTAGTCCCTCAAACATGACTGACACTTTTATTTTGTTGATGTTCTCTTTAAAATGCTAAGTCCCCTCAAACACTGGCTGTTAAAAATGTATAATAAGATGATCACTTTTTTATTTTTAACTGATTAGCAAATTAGTGGATGCTTTCAAATTATTTGTGTATTATCTTCTTAGCTTTTATACATTTCTTTGAAAGTCGGCAAACATTTCTGGCATGCATGCATATGAACAAAGAGACATACAAAATCATACTTGTTTTTATGTACAATTTGATTCTAGAAGTATTGTGATGTAACTGATCTCCTTGTAATTTAAATATGAACTGGAATTGTTGACTACTTGTGATAATGGTTGCACTGTGGTTTCTGAATACCCTTTATTGGTGGTTTTTGATGCACGATCCTAAGCTTATTAAATGAGTTTAGCAATGCCGCAACGATCTTGTAATTGCTATGATTATTAATAAGGAGCTTGTTAAGATCCTAAAAGTAATATATTTCAAAGATGAGCATTATACCAAATACTTCAAATTTACTATAAGGTGTCTGAAAGAGCTTATAAGCTCATGAAGAACCCCGTCTATGTCTGTTTAGGACCTATATGCTCTGTTATGTTTCTGATGCTGCTTTGTTGTGTTTTTTGTGTTAGTACATTGAGACGTTGGAGAGGAGGCCAACAAGTTGAGTCATTGGAAGCTCACAAGGCACCGATTCAAGCAGTTGTTAAGTTGCCTTCTGGCGAGCTTGTTACAGGCATATCTTTATCCTTTTGTTCATTATTTCATTACCTCTCTTCAGTTTTGAATCATTATTTTGTTTGCTTTCTACCATAAATTCAAAAACAGTTCAAACGATGCAATACATATATTTTATAATTATATACTAGAGACCTGATCGTTTTTTCTCTTTCAAGAATAAAACTTTAGCTCTCAATTTTTAACTTTTCTCAGCTACTTAACCTACTTTTGGCTATAACACTTAAGTAAATATTTAATGGCTAAATTGCCTTACATCTTATATCATCAATAAAGGCCAAAAATGTTTGTACAGAGCTTTTAATTGGTGGCTTTGGTAGTCAACAGTAAATCACAAATGATTCTGATAGTTGCGCAGGTTCAAGTGACATGGCTTTGAAGCTTTGGAAAGGGAACTCTTGTATCCAAACTTTCCTCGGACATTCAGGTTTCTCTTTCGCTTTTCTTTTCAATAATGTTATTATTTTTTGGGGCCAGTTGTGTTAACGATGATATGGGATAATTATTTTAAGGGGAGAAATCTTATAAATCAAGTAAACACACATCCTAGAATGATGTTTTTAGAAGTTAAGGGTGGGCGCCCCCAGTGGTTTCCGTCCCTTGTGATCCTCACTTAGAATATGTGCCCTTTGTTAATTATTGGTGCTTTTCTCATGCCTGGTGCATGAGAGACAAAATAAGAAACTTATTTTTGCTCCATGAGGGCTAGACTTTAAATTGGCTTGATAAAATGTTTAGCCATGGCGAGGAATCCTATTGAGAAAAAAGATGTCTACTTGATGTAATTATCTGTTTACTGTTTAGCAGTAACTACTAAAACTCTTTTCACTTCTGTGTATTTCCTTCTACTGTGCAGATACTGTTCGAGGTGTGGCTTTTATGCCAGATTTAGGAATCCTCTCAGCATCACATGATGGGTACGATTTTGTTCTTGTTTAGGTAGTCAGGTTAATTATGAATTAATTGAACCCAAGGCATGTTGCCTTTGTATTTGCAGTGGAGTCTCATGGGTATTGCCCTCGGTGCCATGAAACAAAATCATACTCATACTGAAATTATTGCACATCTGGTGCCATCTTTTGCCAATGATGGACTGTCACACTTTGACTTTTATTTATCTATTCTTTGTGTCTATCTTGTTCCATCACGATTGGCGTGGGGAAGCATCTCCCCCTAAATTCATCAACCTGATACTATTGACTAAAAATATAGGCATGGTGGTGTAACCCTGGTTTAAACAGGCTAAGAACTGTTTGAACGCGACACATATGTCTATACAAACAACCAGTTTATAATTTGTGCGAATTGTTTCAATGGAGAGGAACATATTTATTAGGTTGTTATCAATGTTAAAATTGTTTGAACTCTGCAAATTAATTT
This sequence comes from Galeopsis tetrahit, assembly GCA_963675135.1. NCBI lineage: Eukaryota > Viridiplantae > Streptophyta > Magnoliopsida > Lamiales > Lamiaceae > Galeopsis > Galeopsis tetrahit. The sequence continues at coordinate 39,865,587 of OY776131.1, forward strand.
CATAACTTTGTCTGATATAATTTGATTCATTAATGAAATAGGAGACCTCAAAACTTTTTCTTATAGTTTGTTTTTGTGCTTCCTCCTCCCATTTTGCTTATTATTAATTTAATGAAGAAAATTAAGATTCTCATAAAAAAAGGAGAAGCTGTGCTATTGCTATGTGCCTATGTCTATGATGGTCGGTTTTACTTCATTTTTCCTTTTGAATATAATGTAAATCTGAGTCTCTTTTTGCATACTTGTTAAAGTCATTGAGCTTGATACAATATGGGGAAATTACAGAGCTCTACCCTTTCTACTTAGATTAGAGAAAAAGGGGATCATAATCTAGACTTATTAAATCTACAATGAACACTTATCAGCTTCTAATTTATTCAATTTATTGTGCTTAGAATTAGTTCATGGTGCAGGATATACCTAATGCTCTTTACTTGTTCTTTCATTATATCTCCAACTCTTCCCCACCTGACTGGCTGATATTGTTGTCAGAAGTCGTCTTCAATTGTTACTTTATAGTAACCTATGAATTTTGCTATATATGGGCTGTCCGTCATCTCTATATTTAGTTACTTCTTGCCTGTCTTGTCTTTGATTTCATTGGCTTTGTTCTGCTTCTCTTCCTCCCCCCGCCCATAGTTTCTAATACTTGTTTAGTTCTAAATGGCAGTTCTATCAGGCTATGGGCACTTACTGGGGAAGTTTTAATGGAGATGGTTGGTCACACATCCATTGTCTATTCTGTAGATGCTCATGAGTCTGGCCTCATAGTCAGTGCAAGCGAGGATTGTTCAGCAAAGATATGGAAAGGTAACTATCTCATATTTCAATTGAAGGCTATATTTTTTCTCCTTCTCTATTTTGGTTTTTGTGGCTTGCATTGCTACTTTGTTTTTTTGCTGCATTTAAGCCCGTTTAAAGTGGGCACGATTTCCGAGGATAATACTTTGTAATTGTAAGACTAGCTTTATAATCACAACAATCAGTTTTTGGTTGCTCTGGATTTGTAACGCTAGCTTTATATTAACTGATATTGTATGCAAATTATATAAATCTGATGATTGCCCTTTATTTAATTAAGTAAAGGTCTTTCTGGTGTGTCTTTTAACGAAAATTCTCTACTTCTGCACTTGTTCTCTGGAATCAAGAATATTAAACAATGATGTGAACAAGGTGAACTTTGTTGGTTGCTACTATGTTTGAAGGAACTCCTAGTTGAAGCTGCTATTTTATTTTATTTTATTTTCTCCTGCAGATCTAGTTAATAAGATGTTATTGTTTTGGTTTACTAGGATACATGTAATATCGTAATTTAAGCCTCTTTCTGGTTTGCATGAAGAATTATACTTGTTGCAGATGGAGTTTGTGTGCAGAGCATAGAACATCCTGGTTGTGTTTGGGATGCCAAATTCTTGGAAAATGGTGATATAGTGACTGCTTGCTCTGATGGTGTTGTGCGTATTTGGACCGTAGATCATGATAAGATTGCCAATGCTGTAGAACTTGATTCATTTATTTCTCAACTTTCACAATACAAGATCAGTAGGTATTGAGTCCATTCTTTTCTATTGTCACTTGGTTAATTAATTTAAGTTCAGATTGCCTATTATGTTGTTTAAGTTGAATTATTTAAATAATGCAACTATTAAGCTTTTGCTGACTATTGCCGTTTGTTTTAAATTATTTTTCCTTTTTAATGACCTGCAGTTTAGTGCTTGGTACTTAACTTTGGAATATTTAGCCCAGTTAATTGATAAGGCACCAGACTCTTTGGAAGTAAATAGTTTATTTAACCACTTGAAATTTTCTTAGTCTAACCTTTTCCTGAATGTCTAGGGTTTAAGGATATGATATGAATTCTAATGTGGTTACTCAAGCTGAATTTGGTTTTTCTGGTCTGAGTGGATCAATAAAACATTGGTGCCTTTTGATAATTCAGTGAATAGCCTTTTCAGTTAGAAATATCTCAGTTGCAATTTTTTTAATGATGTTTTTTCTGTTATGCTTTAGGAAGAGAGTTGGAGGGCTGAAACTGGAAGAATTACCCGGTCTAGAAGCGTTAAGGACTCCAGGTATGAGTGGCATTTTCTTGTTTTCTTGTTGGGGGTGGGGGTGCTACTTTTTCTATTGGATTTGGATGTTTATTCACCAGAAGATGCTTCCCAGTAATATACAGGGTCTTTATTGGTTCACAAACCTAGAATGATCAACTTTTTGAAACAATTCAAAATTCTGTTATATTTATACGTGCAAAACTGTTTCAATGGTTAAATGTTCAGGAACTAGTGACGGGCAGACAAAGATAGTTCGTGAAGGAGATAATGGTGTGGCTTATTCATGGAATATGAGAGAACAAAAATGGGATAAGGTAATGACATACTCCCTCCGTCCCATGATTACTTGCACACTTTCCTTATTTGGACGTCCCAAAATTACTTGCACACTCTTAATATGGAAATACCCCACAAAATTAATACCCTCCCAACATCATTTTATTTTCAAAATTGCCACCACCTTTTTACATACATTTTACTTTACACCTCATCATATCCACTTTACACCTCACCAAATCACCTAAAATACCCCTCCTTTATCTTACATCACCAACCACTAAATTCACTTTTCTTAAACAACGTTCCGGTCAAACCGTGCAAGTAATCTTGGGACGGAGGGAGTATTTTGTTTTTCGTTCTTATGCTTATTAACTTTCCTGAATGGACTGACATGTCTATTTTATTTGTTATTACTTGTATGATATTTTCTCTTGAATTTTGTTCCTTGTTTTTTATTGGAGTAGGATTTGTGCATCTTCAGATATCCTTTGGAAGCTTCTATTATGAGTGTCAATGAGTCTTTTTTTTTTTTTTTTGGTTTAGCTCAATTATATTCATTTGAGAAACCTCAGTTTAATTATACAGTGGCTCTAAGTTTCCGCTTCAAACTTGATTTTTTTCATTGTGCATTTAGATTGGTGAAGTTGTTGATGGACCTGATGATAATATCAAGTCTTCTGTGCTCGACGGAGTTCAGTATGACCATGGTAAGTCCTGTTATTTCTACTCTTAACTACCTTTTCATGTCATTTGCATATTCCTTTCAATGACAAGTTGCATTCTATGTCCTTTAGTATTTGATGTTGACATTGGAGATGGCGAGCCTATACGTAAATTACCGTACAATCGCTCAGGTATACTCTGTTGAACTTTTAACTTTTGAGGAACTATACAATAATCTTATACCCTCAGCTTATCAAATTATGCATACATTGTGAGCATAAGTGTTCAATCTTAATATTTTGGCATTTGTACATCTCATATTGTAGTTCCTTTCTGTTTTGTATCAATTTTCTTAGCAAGATATTTTACCTGGGTTTTTCCTTTCTGTTAATTTTGTAAACAATGACCTACTTACAGAAAATCCATATGATGTGGCTGATAAGTGGCTACTCAAGGAAAATTTACCTCTTTCTTACCGGCAACAGATTGTGGAATTTATTCTGCAAAACTCAGGACAACAAAATTTCACTCCAGACCCATTGTTTCGCGACCCCTACACTGGATGTAAGACCAAATGTTTGTAATATTAGTTCATATATATTTGATGTGCTGTTCATTCTAACTTTTCAGTTCTGTCTTGATGCTTCAGCCAGTGCTTATGTTCCAGGAGCACCATCAAGATTGTCAGGTTCTTATCTTTGACATTGCATTATCTTATTTCCTTTCTTTTAGTTTTATGATGAAAGAGGTTGTGATTGTTGCCTGTATAAATGCAGGTGTATCGCCAAAGCCTTCCTACAAGCACATTCCGAAGGTACTCTTGCAACTCTTATCGTTTCTTGCTTTTTCATTGTTGAGTTTAATTCTCTCTTTAAGACTTTAAGTTTATACACTGTACTTGATAATGCTCTTAATTTCCCTCATTTATGTGGTAAGGGTGTATGTCTTGACTCTTAACCATTAAGGGCAGAAAACATAATTTGCCTATATGTTATCTTGTCATTTACGTGGTGATGCACATTGGTTGTCTTTTGCAATGCCTACGATGTAGTGAATCAATGGACGAAATCATGCTCGAGGCACTTTGGTTGTGTAAGATCAGGAATTAATCTTCGTTAAAATTTTGTGAGTAATGCTGTAATGTGGATGATAAATAGATAATTACCGAAAAAATAAGAAACTGAGGGCTCATTATTGGTTTCCATAAGACTGAGCACTCGAGATAGAATCTAGTCTATCTAGTTAATGTGAACTCCAGTGGACAACCACTTAAAACTCGAGAACTGAAGTTTTTTTTTTTTAATCTCTATTTTTCATAAACCGTAGATTGCAGGTGGCTTTGATGTGAAGGATCATGTTTAGTTGGTTGATCACTGAGAATTTGGTGGCCAACTAACTTGTGATGAGACTAATATCAATTGTAAACCTTGAGTAAATAGGTGGCCTAGAATCACTTCGAATGGGTCTCAGAGGGAAGGTTTAAAGTTTAAATTCAAAGGTGAGCTTGAATAAAAAGGTGGAAGAAGAGAAGTTATACTACATATAAAAGAGTGTGATTTTTTTTTTAAAGAAATCTTCTGATGAATAAGAAACCTGTGGTAAGAATTTAAAAACCTGCCAGCTTGTCCTTGTTCAGGGTTGTTTGGATTGGGAACCAGGTAAGGAAACAGAAATAATCTCATAATAACAATTTTTTTAATTGGGAGTTCAATCATTCAAAATGACATCCAAATTATTAGATTTGTTGATACCATTTTTCACCCTTTTCTAAACCTTGTGCTTTGCTAGATGCTGGTTGACTGAAAAGAAAAGAGTGAAAATCATTTACCTACTTTACTCTTTCGTCTATTAATTGAATTGCTAGTTGTTTCATAAAAAGGTCGTATATTTTTGTCAGTGTTCAAAAACTTGTGTTTTGCTGATATCATAGGCGTTGTTTAAAATATTTTTTTTTTTTTTTTTTTTTTTCATTTTCATATCTCGTTTAACTCTTGTATATCTATAATTGACCTATTTTACCCAAGTCGTGCAACTATATATTAACTTCTAACATTTTCTTCTGTTGCTTCAATCAAGGTCTGGTTTATTGATCAACGAGATCCACCTTGACCTGCAGCATGGATGATTTAGGGCTCAATTAGCATAGTTTTAGACATTGGATACACCTTGCATTTTGATGAACATATCTATCTTAAGTACATATGATCTCATTGTGCTTTGATGATTTGAATGTATAAATATATCCATTGAGAGAGCCAGGTAGTTAAGTCGCAATGACTTCAAGAGTATTGGTGACCGTACCTATCTAATATTTGGAAGTTAGTAATGACTTATTAGAAGATAAGTGATTTAATAAAAAATCAGTAGATTTACATGTGCTATGTTGTATATAGTATATTAATGTAAGGATCTCCTAATTATTTAATAGGGAGAATGCATTAGTTAAAAAGTGTGATAATATTCGATGTAACCGATGATCAATTTCATTTGTAGTAATATTTGCTGTCTAGGGTTACGCCTGGCATTAACTTCTAAGTGGAAAGCTGAAGGTTAAACTAATTTATAAAATTTACAGCAGCAGAACTCGCTCCAAACATTGATTGGGTGCAGAAATCACCCATATCTTTCCGCTGGCAAAAGTTATTATGTACAGTAACAATAAATCTCTAATAACAATGTATATTTTTATTTCTTTTTTGTCATTTATGTAATAGTAGTGGTTGAATTTGAGGTACAATGAGATGTATGTGGTGGTTCCACTTTCTATAGCACTAGTATAGTGTGGAATGTGGATATATGCTATTTATTTTTTACCTTCTATTCAAGTAGTTTACCAAAGTAATTCACGGACAAGTATTATTTTGTTTTCCAGAAAGGAATGCTTGCTTTTGACACTGCTCAGTTTGATGGAATCCTCAAAAAGATGTCCGACTTTAACAATACCCTGCTGTCTGATCCGGTAAACAGGTTCCTTAGGATTTGATTATTCATTCCCTTTGCATGGAATTATTTTACTTTCCCTTGCAGTGTACGTGACTTCAATTATAATTTGTATTTCTGTCTTCACCAACTCCAGTTACAATATACTAGGCATGTTAAATGTTAGTTGTGCGCAGTACACTTTGATTAATTTTGGTTTGTGGCCACTTTTTTGCTGACGTTACTCTCTATAACTCTTTCCTGAAGGATAAAAAACATTTATCACTGAGTGAGGGTGATATTGTAAGGTTAAATGCCAATGTTAAGATTTTGAAAGACACATCACACTACCACAGCAGTAGGTTCTCAGATGTTGACGTTGCATTGCTGCTGAAGTTGCTGAAAACCTGGCCTGTTGATGTGCTGTTTCCTGGTAATCATATAAAAATTTATAATGTGATACTTTTCACTTGCATATGCAATCAATTTTCATTCTACTTTTCAAAAAAAAATAAAATTTCATTCTGTGTTTTCATTTTTTATATTATTATATAGGACTTTCTGCAAATATATAACAACCTGATGATGAGTTTCCTAATCTGGGGATATCTTGGTATAGGAACAGTTGTGCTGCTTCTGAATTTAGTTATGTGGATAATTTGTAAGTGATAACTTGCCATGTGTGTGTGAGACAGCACATGGGAGATGGGCATGAAACTTGTTTTTCTATGAGGATAATCAATTTAGCTGGTGTATCTCATATTGACTTTGGTTTGACTTTAAAATCTGTCTTCACACAAGTTTGCGTCATAACTCTGTACATGGATATTAGCACGACTGGTCTTTTAATGCAGTGGTGCATGAACTTTTAAATTGTTGTATTGTCATTATGAAAGCAATTAAATTTATACGAGCATAGAGATTCTTTGTGGTGTTATACAATGTGTCTGTCTGGACCTTCTAACCTTACTAGAGGGTAAAGAAGAGATGAATATAAAGGGCAATCAGCAGTGAAGAATCATTTCATGTTATGTTTTGTGGAAACTTTAAATAGTCTGTTATCTTCTCAAAGAAATTACTAGCACCTGGGAATCATTTCATGTTATGTTTTGTGGAAACTTTAAATAGTCTGTTATCTTCTCAAAGAAATTACTAGCACCTGGGCACAGGGTCTTTTTCAGTGACAGAAGAAAGCATACTCTCTATGTCTCATTACTTTATGACCCGTTGTTGCAGTTATTGATGTTCTGAGGATGATTGTACTGCATCCAGATGGAGCAGACAAGCTTGTGCAGCATGTGAAAAATGAAAATGGTACCTAACGAGATTTGCTCCCTACTGTTTCTCTGATCTGTATTGTTCTGTTTAACTCTTGTCATATTAGTTCTGCATCCAAATGGATTCCACGTCTTTGATGAACACAGCCTTTTCGTATTTTGTTTTATTAATCACCTCATGGTAGATCTGAATTTAGTGCTGGGTGTTACTTAGATAGTTAATTGTGTTTAGGGTTCTATTTATAGGGACCAGGCTGCTTATATCTCTCATTCTATGATATGTAACAATCACCTATAAAAACCTCTTAAGTTTTATTTCATTGCATTTTGTTGCTGGCTTGCTGCCTCATTGTTTAACTTGTTTTCACCAGATATATTCATTGAGTTGATCAAGAAGGTGACTGCAAGTCCACTTCCAGCAAATCTGCTTACCAGCCTCCGTGCAGTGACTAATCTCTTCAAAAATGCATGCTTCATTGAATGGCTAATGATTCATCGTGTTGAGGTTAGTATAATTTGGTGTGTGAAAAGTGCAAGAGAGAATGTATAAAGAATAAATCGCACTTTCATTCTTTAATCCTTTTTCCTTGTTTGGCATATGTTGTAGAGGAGATAATATACATGGTGTATGCTATTTGGCTTATGTTGTTCGCGTATGCTCCTCTAATTTACTGATTTTGTAGATTCTTGATGCCTTCTCAAGTTGTTGCTCATCTTCAAATAAGAATGTTCAGATTTCGTATGCAACCTTGATTCTCAAGTAAGTTGCAGGCTTAATGACTCAATTTTTTTTTCATGCTCATTTAACCTTTAAACTATTCATTTTTACTTTTAATATGAGGAGAAATAATGGATTATTCTACTAGTTGTTTAATTGTAGGACAAATCACTGTTATTTAATTCGAATGCCATTTACCGTTAGATTATTTTGGGAATTTTCTAATACCAAGCATGCTATCTGTCTCACATCAGCTTATTTTGTGAAATTTATCAATGACTTGCCTTTGACCAGTTTCCATTACTCCAGTTTTGCATACTATCGTTGCGTGCAATGCAAGCAAATTCTTTTTCCTCTTCTTTTTCTTTAAATCTTCTAGTTTGAAGCAATCCTAAGAACTAATATCTGGAAACTTCCATCTGCCAAGTATTTTCTTACATGTTCGTAAGGTATCCTGATTTGTTTTCTGTAAATTAATACATTTTTCTTACATTTACTGTCGATACCTGCAGTTATGCTGTTCTGTTGATTGAGAAGAAGGATGAGGAGGGTCAGTCTCAAGTTCTTTCAGCAGCACTAGAGGTATTTTGACACACAGAGAGTTTCTCATTTTCACTCTGGAACATATTAATAGGGAGTGTAGACGACATGCATGCAATGAAAGAAATAGAATAAGGCATTGATAGCCATTCTGATTTTGAATTAATCAGCCTTTCCCCCTTGAGTCTGGTTTTACCATACAAACATGTTGAGCTGGAGTTTATTGGATGCATTTACCACTTCTTCCATTGCTTTCTTTTTCCTCCTGCAGATGGCAGAAGAGGAAAGTGTAGACTCTGATTCGAGATTTCGTGCTCTGGTGGCCATTGGGTCTCTGGTAATTTTTTAAGTTTGTTATAATTTCTTGACATGGTGGCTACTACTTTTATTAGCTACTGAATTCCTGCTAGGCGTGTTCTAATAGTTTCCATATTAAATTTGTTTCTGTGAATCAATTGCTCAATCTTATCAAAACCTCGTGTCTGATAGAGTAATTTTTTTCCAAGTTTAATATAGTCTGCATCGATTCTGTATCAAGTGTATTTTTTTTGGTTCATTAATTAATATGTTTACGGCTAACTATTGGAGAGTTCTGCCTCAATATTATGTGTGCTGGTGTGTGCGCACACCATTTTGATGTTACCATATGGACTCAAATCAAATATATGTGCACATTGGATATCCATATCCGGAAGTTGTGGTGCGGATTGTCTTCTGGACTAGTATTAGGCATATGTTATATTGAAAAACATAGGGTTCTTAAATTATTAATTCACATCTACAATTATTTTTATGGAAAAGTCATTGCTGTTCATTGAAGAGGCAGTTTTTTTTAGCTGCTCTAATGTATTAACACAGACTACTAGATGATGATATGACAACAGCCAACTGCTAATTCTTTTTATTATTTTTAAACAGATGCTTTCAGGGCTAGTGAGAAAAGTAGCTTTGGATTTTGATGTTTTAAGCATTGCAAAATCTGCAAAGGCATCCAAGGAAGCCAAGATTGCTGAAGTTGGAGCAGACATCGAACTCGTTGCGAAGCAGATTTGATCGAATACATCCTTGCTGGTATTCACACCATTTAAACTATGCTGCTGCAGTTTTTTCTTTACTGCTCCAATTCAAAATTATAGAACATTCCCTTGTTTTTTCTTCAACAGGATTATCGAACCCATATCCGATGATTCCGATGTTGTCTTGCTTGCTCTCAAAGAGGAATATGAAAAGAAAAGCAAAACACTGAAATGCACAGAGAAAAAAAAAAAACGAGAGATTTTTGTGTGCATTAGACATTTAAATGGCATTCATATTTAAACATCATTACGGTGATGACTGATGATGGTGGTTTTTTTTATTTGTGCCACACGCTTTAAGTTATGGGGAGTACAATGGGGTTAAAAAAAAGATTTACCAATTTGTTATCCTTCTTTCATATATTCTTAACAAAAAATTAGCACTATTAAATAATTAATAGGTCGATCAAAATTCACTGTTTATTTTACGAACAAGTTTAATATTTGAAAATTCATCATTTTCTTGTAGTAATTTTTTAGAGGTTTTGTTAGAATCTTATCATAAGACGAAATATAATTGGAGCATGTCGATGTAATACTCTAATTAAAAGGTGATCATTAATTTGTATGTACTAAGTTTTAGCCTGTCCCACCGTACCATGTAAAACAACTTTTTTTTTTTTTTTTTCCAATTTTTAAATATTGTTTTATTCTCTTAAATACATGGAATTTAATGTTCCTCGGATAGGAATCCAACGGGCCACGGCACCTACCCTCATAACAAAATGTGGTCCGTTGGTCATTTTTGTAGATTCACGTTTCAGTCCCAGTAAAATCTTAAAATTTCTCTCAAGTCCCTGTAAAATACCAGAATTTCTCGTATAAGTACTTGTCTTCACTCACATCCATAAATTTTGTCAGCTTTTTCCAATCTCCCACCTGCCTTTGTATTCGCGTACCAGCAGGTTTGATTAAATTAGATTAGATTCTTAAAATTTCAACTTGTTTAATTTAATGCGCACATTGTTCAGTCTGCTGATCCGCGTGTTAGTTCTTTCTAACATCTTGACTAGATCTATCTCAGTTATATTTGCCGTCTTTCCGGTTTTATCGACTTCTGTCGGATAATTGTTTCTCCCTCTTCTGAAAGAAATTTCTATTGTGTTGTTAGGGTTTAATGGTTAATTATTTATTTGATTTTGGTAATTAATTATGTCGCAGGTATTTATTATTTACCTATGTATTGAATTAGCTTGATGGGTGATTTTCTTTGAAGTTTTTGATTATATCAAGTGTTGAATGGATAATATTTTTTTTTCTTGGATTGTTTCTATTTAGTAGGAAATTCTGTCTGTCTGTGAGTTAACTGAGATTTGATTAGGAGTTTCATTAATCTCATAGCTGGAGATTCTCACCATTTTCTACTTTTTAGCTCAATTTATGGCACTTTGAAGCTTGCAAATTTTAGCATACTATTGATGGATTTTTCTTGCTATTTTTTTTCATCAGGACTGAATATGGTGATCAATTGAGTAGAGAATAGTGAAGGTGCTTGTTAGTATTTCTTTTAGGCAAAGCATAATTTTTCTTTCCTTTATTGATGTGGTTGAATTGATGATTTCTCCTACAATTTTTAGGCAAAATATCAGTGTACCAGAGATACCCCATACAAAACATCCGTTACATAACACTATGCTTGAATAACTTTTCTAGGATTTACAAGCCAATCCAATCTCGAAATGTAGAGTAACAATTGTGTTTGGTGGAGTGATTATTTATGTTTGCTTAGAATTGGTTTTATTTCAACATTAGACTCAAAATACTTTTGCACTTGTTATTACTCAACAGATTTGTACATATGGATTGCGGTATTGGTTCACCAATGGATGACACTTATTCAGCTGGAGATTTCGAATGCAACATCTGTTTTGAATTGGCACAAGAGCCGATTGTAACGCTCTGTGGTCACCTCTACTGTTGGCCTTGCCTATACCAATGGCTTCGATTTCATTCCCATTCTCATGAGTGCCCTGTTTGTAAGGCTATTGTACAGAAGGAGAAACTAGTTCCCATATACGGAAGGGGAAAATCAAATTGTGACCCTAGATCTCGATCATATCCGGGAATTACTGTTCCAGATCGACCAATGGGGCAGAGACCACAAACTGCCCCACGTGTGCAAACGAATGAGGTGGGCCCCATCACACCAACATTCGGTCATCCTACACTGTCTTCTCTTTTGGGGGCTATACCATCCATTTTTAACCTACAAGTGCATGGATTTCATGATGCAACTGTATATGGAACCACTTCTGGTGTGCCCTACTTGTTCTCTAGTTATTTTCATGGAGGTTATGTTCATGGCTTTCATAACTATAACTTGGCTCCTATAGAATGGAAACCGATAGCTTGCAAGATTTTATTCGTGCTTCTCGGTTTCTTCATACTCTTGCATTTAGTTCTTCCTTCAAGTTGATGGATGGGGCAAGGGCAAGATTTCCAAGTAATGCAACTGTATGTATATTTAAAGTCTGATAGTAGGAGGATATTACTTGTGTGTTAGACTAGAATTTTTTTGTTATCTCAATAAAATCGAATGCGGATTATGTTTGTAACTCAATATGTAATTTGATATGTTCTTCATATTTCAGTGTATTGAAATGTTGTAAGCATCCCTCTTGGTTCTATTGCTTAGTTTTATCTCATCAGCATAAATCGATATGCAGAATTTTAATTAAAATTCAAGATGTGACAAATGATTTGCACTGATGTTAGTATTTATTGGTGAAATAATTTCGTCTCATCTAAAAGTTCGAAATCGGTGGAGTTGCTTTCATCAAGAATTGAACTCTCAATTCTGGATTTTACATTCCTAAACAAACATAACATTATTGACGTTCTGTTATCTCAAGTTCTTTATTTTTAGTTATTCTTCGACTTGATCTTTGTTCCATGAACAATTATCTACTTCACTGCTAATAAATAAATTTTATCTTCTGCATAATAAATAATTTTTCTTCTCACTACTAAAGTGGGATTTTTTTTTCATAGGATCCAGATATATGGGTTCTTTTAAATCAATTAATTGCAATTAAATTGAATAATTAGTGAAATGGGGTGACTTTTTCAGATTTCATGAGAATATAGGAAAACGCACGGCGACCATACACTTTTCTCTCATTATTTAATAGAAACGCGAGGCGCATGCATGTGTTTTACATTTTTTTGTTTTTTTAGAGCCTTTAAACTTTTTGTTGTACAAAAGTAAAAAAAGAAAAATACATCTCTTTGATGGCGATGGATCAGTTGAGTCTGCAGACATATATATAGAAACATATTAGTTAAGAAAATTAAGTTTAGATTGTTGAGTTAATTATAATTAATTAGTAAATTAAGCGTGGTTGTAGAGAGTTAAAAAATGTATGCAAAAAGGGATTAGCAGTAAGATATTTGATACAGTTGCACCTCTCTAGATTGTCGATTATGTGCTTCTACAGCCGCCAAGTATTCAAACTCAGTACAACACAAATTAGTGGCTCTGTGCAATGGCCATGGTGTGAGTTTATATATAGGGTTTAATTGTTTCTGCCTAGCTAATTAATTTATTGTACGACTCATTAGCTAGCTAGCAATGAACATGGAAGATATATGGTGTCGGTGATGTTATTGAATACTGGAGTACTAGTATTTAGTAAGATTGAAAGTTAATAGTAATTTATTGGCGTGGGGTATATACCCCTCCATTGTTTAATGCACTCCCCCTCCATTTTTTTTAATTAAATATTTATGCAAAATACCTATTTTGCCCTTCAAGTAAAATACAAGATAGATACACTCCCCTAAATACTAACCTTAACTCTAATTTTTTTCTTCTTCTTCCTCATTTACTTTATTTTTCTTCCCCCAACAATCATCATAGTCGCCGCCTACCATAGCCGCCTCCCGCCCACGCCGCCCCCAGCCACCTACCCACTGCCCGCCTACATTTTTTTTCTGCATCCTCCTCCTCCCCCGTTGCCGCCCCCTCCCTCCCTTCCAAGACGTCGCTGCTCCTCCACCCCCAGCTCCGCCGCCACCCTCTTTTTTTTTTCCCTCTCTACAACAAGCGACGGCGCCTCCTTTGTCGAGCGACGCCACCGACTCTTCCTCCCCCAGCCAGCCACGCTCCCGCCGCCTCCCTCCCACTACCGCCGCTTCCGTCAGTCCAGTTTTTTTTTTTTTTTTTTAATTTCGGCAAAAAATGATTGACCAAAAATACTTTCATCGACAATAAAGGGTCGATGAGAGTGTTTATGGTCCACCCTTTATTGTCGAAAATTTAATTTTTTTATTTTTTAAATTCTTTCGATGAACCAGTGTCGACGAGGAGGTGTTTGATCGACAAAACAGTGTCGACGGGGGAGGTGTTTGATCGACAAACCAGTGTTGACGAGAGTGTTTTTGGTCGACACTGGTTTGTCGAAAATAAGTTTTTTTTTAATTTCTAAGTTTTGTTTTTTAATTACTGAATTTGTTTAGGGCAGTGGTGGAGGTGGCGGCGGCTGTCTATTTCTAGGTTTAGGGTTGTGTTTAAATTATAGGTGGAGTGTATGTATCTTAACATGTTTTAGTTAAAGGGCAAAAATGATATTTGGCATAAAAGGGGGTGGCGGTGAGGGGGTTGGGCGATGGGAAGATACAATGGAGAAGGGGAAGAAGAAAATGGGAGAAATTAGGGTTTTGGTGGTGTGTTTAGTAAAAATAGTTTTTTAAAGTAAAAGGGTATTTAGAACAATTTGAGGGGGTGCATCTATCCTGACAAATTTTAGAGGTGCATCAACCGGGGGTGTGTTCTAAACTGAAATGGAGGTGTAAATAGCCAGGCCCATACAATAGCGAGATTTTCCCATTTCATATAGAATGGGCCGAGCTGTACCCATTTGGGCCATTTCCTTAATTTTTTATTTTTTAGGGTATTTCTTTCTTTGCTTATTGCTATACATAATTTTAAAAAATAAAAAATTTAGGCTGGGTCAAGGCTTGGCGGGCTACAACCCGTCCCAGCCATAACATGGGTCCACCTTTGGTTGTTACGACATTATGTAATAGGACACGTGGTATTCATCTAACGGTGTTGTTACGACATTATATAATAGGACACGTGGCAATCATAAAAAATAAAGCACAACGATAAGCAATCACGCACCTCAAATTGATAATCTTCGGTTGGATTGTAATAAAATTTGTCCACTCCGATAACCTCGATACATGCAAAAACAAGCCAGAGAGATCTCCCGCGCGGGGACTCCGACGATCAAGTCAGAACCGACTATCTCAAAGAAAGGGTGAGTAGCAATCATATCTCAAAGAAAGCTCCTCTAGTATATTGATAAAGCTCTCATTTCTCAAGTGTAGCCAGGTTTAATCTCGGTTATGGAGGTTCGCCAAAGATAATCTCATAAATCCTTCCGATCAGTATATTTATGAACGTGTATATTACGTATTCTAATAGTTAGATTTCAAGAAAATTGGAAAGAACAATCACAATCAAGAGAAAGCAAGGTGGGTGAATTTCAGTCAATTTTAGCTATTTAGGCTCGCCGGAGAATATCTAGAAGTATATTTTCAGGCCAAGTTTGATATTATCAGTAGGTATATGGGTATACCAGCAGTATTATGATCGTTAGATATACTTTTTTTTTTTACAAGATCGTTGGATATACTGAAATGATGAATATAATGATATAAATTCGTACCTTGGGGGAAGTGTTATCCACTTCCCATCTTTTCTCAACCACTTAGACCACTAGTCCAAGTCATGGGCTTTTCTAGCCCCGGCCTTAGTAGTTAGCCCCGAGATTTTAGTGGTCAACCCTAAATCTTCGATAGTTATCATCTTCAACTTGGCTGCTACATATAAATCACAACGAACCTCCCCAGGATTGACGAGGCTCGGACCTGTTCAGCCCCCAACTCCAGAAAATCAGGCCAAAAGCTTAATAATTCTCCTACAATAACAGAGAACTGATCCACTTCTTTAATTTCAGTTATATCCACTTACGTTTCAGCTTGTCTCAATCCACATTCGTCTTACTCATGTGATTGGGCTCAATCCGAAACCCATTTAGCAAATACATGGTCTACTCCTTATCATTATCCAACCCATTTTCATCAATTCTATGATATTGGACTCAATTCTTAACCCAATAAATTAATACACAAATATCACAGTGAATCAACTCAAAACATCGAGTAGTTACAAAATTACTAATGGGGAAAGACAATCGAGTTTGTTTAGCACGTATACAAGAATCACAAAATACAATGTTATTTTTATGTCCTTGTAGAGAATAAATGTGACGTAACTTTCCATTGGAGGGGAAAGGCAATCGAGTTTGTTTATCATGTATACAGGAATCACAAAATACAGTGTTATTTTTATATCCTTATAGAGAATAAATGTGACGTAACTTTCCATCGGAGGCATGACCCAATCTATTATGCCATAAATTTTGATTCACATCTACTGCCAAAGCTGCCCCTCAATCTTTCCGAGCTCGAGGTAGTAGAGACCATCACGACATTTACCCACTCCAATCAGCATCCTCATCTTGAGGGTAAGGCCTGTAGGCTGTAATACACAAAAATCCGGAAAAAACGTGAAAACATAATTCAAATCACGTGTAATACAACTGACTGAAAGTAGATTGCAATGGAATTGTGGTATATGCAAAACACATTCAAGACATCGACCATTCCCTAAGTCGATGCGTCCCACACTTTGAACGGGAAATGTCTCACTATTCAGAATTCTCACGCACGATTCTGAATGATGTGTTACAACATCAATCAACTCATCATCTCGGCATGTAATGTGCTCAGTTGCACCTGTTTCGATCACCACTACAAAAAACACATCGATTAGAGACCGATTTTGAGACTGTAAAGGCGGTCTCAACACACGTTAGAGACTGATTTGGGACCGATTTATGGAGGTCCTTATTTCATCGGTACCTAATATTGAGAGACCGAATTTATGGCACAGTCTCAAATTAGGGACCGATTGTCGATCGGTCTCTCAATGAGAGACCGACAATTCGGTCTTAAAACGGTCCCTAAACGTGAGTCGGCCCGACCTATTTTCGGGCCTAAAACAGTCTCACATCGGTCTCAGATTAAGGACCGATTTTCGGTCGGTCTCTAAATGAGAGACCGGCAATTCGGTCTTAAAACGGTCCCTAAACGTGAGTCGGCCCGACCTATTTTCGGGCCTAAAACAGTCTCACATCGGTCTCAAATCTTACCCATCAACTGCCCCCGAAACTCGACCCGCTGACCCACACCCACCCTCTTTATTTACACCCACCTTCACACCCGCATCGCCAACCCGACCCGACCACCAACCCGACCCACACCCGCCTTCGAGACTCGACCCGACAACCCACACCCACACCCACTTTATTTAATTGGCCATTTTATTTTGGCCTTTGTGGGAATTGATCCCTGGTGGATGGGTGCCCATTTCTGGGCACCCACCACTTTGACAAGTAATTGTCTTGTGTAACTTTTAAAAATAATTATATACATATGTAATTAATTTTTTTATTATATATGTTTTAAATAATAAATTTTCAAAATCAACGTTACTTTAAAGAAGTCCAAAATAATTAAATCATTTCCACATATATTAACTGATAAAAATCATTGATTTAATTGTAAAAAATCAATGTTACTTTAAAAAATCAATGTTACTTTTAAATATTTTATTTTTGACACTTCTTCAAAGTACATGGACACTTGATTTTATCGTTAAACATATATTGTGGCCTCGTCTTCGCAAAATCAATAAATTTGCGAACTTGATTGTAAAATTCACTGTTCGTACTTCCATTAACGAATCGAGGAGTACAATACATCCACCGACGATCCGGTAGTTCCATCTATACGTACTCAGAATCAAAATGATTACATAATTGACATATGTATATAAGATAAATATTGCTATATTATTATATTCAAAGAATAAATATTGTTGCATTATTGTACTAAAATTAATAATGTTAATAATAATATTTAATTTGGTAGATATGTGAGAAGAATGTGGTGGAGCCCATCGTTAATCCAAAATTTAAAGCTAAAAAATTTGATAGCAAACAGGGTATGCTCTGTGAGAAATTAATTCAAGATCTTTAATTTGTTTGACTTTCAAGTAGATCAACTTTGAATCGTATATCATATAAAGTAAAATTTTGGGAATTCAGTTATTTCATAAAAACTTAATTTGTCAGTATTAACTACTTAAGTCAAAAATATTAATTGTGGAATTCTAAATTGGTTATTATGAATAAATTGTACTTATACTCGGTCTTATAATATGTGTATAGATAAAATTGTACAAACAATTTTGAGTGAAATATTTTAACAGTTTTAATTTAATATTAGACAATTAATTCACTCTAAAACTTAATTTACATGTATTCATACTTTCAACAGGTTTAATTGGACATATAATAGTACACATACGATTATGATATCTTTCAAAATAATTAATTCTAATTAGTATTTGATTTGATATCATAACAACGTCAGTGGTCTATCTTATTTACTACTATTATACATATCTATTAATTATATGAAAATAAAATTATCAACGAACACTTAATTAATTAATATGAGAAAACATTAATTTAAATAAAGAGGGAATGAGAAATCTTACGGTTGAATTCGAAACGAGATCTTCAAACTGATATTGGAGAGTAAAATCAAGGAATTGTCTATTTAGAAGCTAGTTTGTCGGTTTAAATTGAGAGAGTGACATTTGGGACTGACAATATCGGTCTATAACCACAACCGCGTGATTTGGGACCGATTTGGGACCGAATTATGCGGTCTCTACTATGTTAAAAATTATCTATAAAACAAATTAAACAGCTTGATTAAATACCTATTCGTGACCGAAAATATTGGTCTATAAAAACAACCACCTGATTATGGGACCGATTTGGGACCGAAATATGCGGTCTCTACTGTTAAAAATTATCTAAGAATATTCTTCTGGAGTGTTCAGATACCACTAAAATCGGTCTCTATAAAATAAACAGTTTAATTTGATACCTATTCGAGACCGAAAATATCGGTCTATAAAAACAAACGTCTGATTTGGGACCGATTTGAGACCGAAATATGCGGTCTCTACTGTTAAAAATTATCTATATATACAATATTAGGATGAATATCTAATATAATATAGATATAATCGCCAACTTATTTATCTCTCTCAATGATGGATGAAAATTCCTCTTCTCCTAATTCTGATTCCCCCCTCTCGAACAAAGTCATAGAGCCAGATTCGATGAAAGTTGATACGGTTAATTAAAATTTTGGGATTCAGAATTATTTATACCAATTAAAGACTGAATTTTCGGTCTTCAATTAAAATTCAAAATCAGAGTTTTAATTTCAATTAAAATTCGAAATAAGAATTTTAATTTCAATTAAAATTCAAAATAAGAATTTTAATTTTGATTTAGAGACTGAAATTCGGTGGTTAAGTGGTCTGAAAAACATAATATTAAAGATCGAATTGAAAATAGTCTTTAAACGAGCGGTCAAAATTGGTAGTCAATTCAAATTATACTTTTCAAAATATTTGATACCAATTAAAGACTGAATTGTCGGTATCTAAACAAAATTCAAAATCAAAATTTTAATTTCGGTTTAGAGACTGAAATTCGGTCTCTAAGCGGTCTGGAAACATAATATTAAAGACCGAATTGAAAACAGTCTCAAAACTCAATTTTTTTTAGGATCAGTCCCAAATTGAGACTGATTTATGCCGGTCTCAAAACTTTGGTCTCTTTGAGGCATTTTTTGTAGTGCACCCACGACTGTGATCTATGTGGGAGTTTACTTGCCATGTTGGCGGTAGGGCCGATGAGCGAGTTGGAGTCATCACTCATTTCCGTTCGCATGAATACAACCAGTTTCTGAAATTGTTCGGATGTGAGGCCTGAAATAGGACTTGTATCGGTATCACAAGAGGACATTGCATTAATTACAATCGTCGGTGGATTCGAACCTCATTCGTTGACTTTCTTGATGCCCCTTTCTTCCATTATGAAGAACTGACAACGTGGACAACTCCAATATCACAAGTCAGTCAAAAAATCTTGATCGATTTATCAGGATTTTGGCTCTGATACCATAATAGAAACGAAGAAACTACTCATTAAGAATGTGTTTCGTAATATGAAAGTTATATTATCAAAGTTATGTAAACTGTTGTACATCATGAGTATATATAAAATAATACACTTGTGATTGCCTCGTACAATAACATATAATTACATGTACAGTAACACAGACCTGAAACCTGTTTTTCTGTTTGTCTTTTGGGTGATTTTTTTTTTTTTAAAAGATATGTTTGATTTGATATGACTTTTGTTATGACTTGCAAAAAAATATGCAATTTTTTTACCCTTCCTTAAATTAATTGTACTAATATTTAATATGAAAAGTCAAGTTATGTGTTAAATTGTACTTATAGTAACATATAATTACATTCATAATAACATAGACTTGGAACCCATTTTTTCTGTTAGCCTTCTGCGCGATTTTTTTAAAAAAATATTCATTTGACTCGATCAGATCCACAAAAGATCCGCAAATTTTTTGTCCTTTTTTAAATATACTAATATTTCACATGAAATATTTTATATAAGTGTTCCTCA
The DNA here is from genome assembly GCA_963675135.1 of Galeopsis tetrahit. Taxonomy (NCBI): domain Eukaryota; kingdom Viridiplantae; phylum Streptophyta; class Magnoliopsida; order Lamiales; family Lamiaceae; genus Galeopsis; species Galeopsis tetrahit. The sequence goes on from OY776131.1 coordinate 39,885,762, forward strand.
AATATCACAGATATTTAAATCAACTCCAATACCCTAAGCTGCCTGATATTAAGAATGGAAGTCCATATTTCCTTTTGGCCAAGACACAAGAGGATGCATATGGCACCCTTGGTAAGAAGGGAATTTGGAAGATTTTATTGGAGCAACAAACTTGTATGAGACAATCTATGCATATGTATATTATATGACTCATTGTTGGGATATGATTTAAAATATAATAAAATAATATTTTGATTTGATACCAAAATTCCTGAAAACTTTAATGATGATTTGCCTAAGTTCGCATAGAAACAACTTGGAGTACTATTTATTAGGAAACTGTGATTTTAACTAAGTTCAGTTTAATTGACAAAACCTAGAAAGTCATGCATTAATATGTATTTCAACTGAGTTGTACAAAAAAAAAAAAAAGACTCAAAGTGTAGGAAAAGATTTTAAGATAGATTTAATGATGATATGAAGTCCCAACAACAAAGTTGACCGAAAACTTAGAAACATTACCTGTTCAATCAAGTAATATTATCAAGTAATGAGAATGGAAATTCTGCCTGTGAGTTAACTGAAATTTGATTAGGAGTTTCAATAATTTCATAGCTGGAGATTCTCAACATTTTGTACTTTTTAGCTCGATTCATGGCACTTTAAAGTTTGCAAATTGTACTAGTATACTATTGATGTATTTTTCATCAGGACTGAATATGGTTATCAAATTGAGTAGTGAATTGTGAAGGTGGTTGTTATTATTTTTAGGCAAAGCACAATTTTCCTATATTGATGATTCTCCTACAATTATTACTCAAAATACTTTTGCACTTGTTATTACTAAACAGATTTGTACATATGGATGGATGACTCTTATTGATCAGCTGGAGATTTCGAATGCAACATCTGTTTCGAATTGGCACAACTGTTGGCCTTGCCTTTACCAATGCCTTCGATTTCATTCCCATTCTCATGAGTGCGGTTCTCTAGTTCTTTTCATGGAGGTTATGTTCATGGCTTTCATAACTATAGAATGGAAACCGATTTCTCGGTTTTTTCATACTCTTTCATTTAGTTCTTCCATCAAAAAGTTGATGGATGTGGGGCATGGGCAAGACTTTCAAGTAATGCAACTGCATGTATATTTAAAGTCTGCTGATAGTAGGAGGATATTACTTGTGTGTTGGACTATATTTTTTTAGTCAATTGGGACTGCGTTTTAATGTGGTGTTTTTTTCACTACTAAATGTTTTTTTTTCATTGGATCCAGATATTTGTGTTCTTTCTAATCAATTTATTGCAATAAACTGATAAAAAACACCCCAGATATTTGCTAAGATACACACACTTTACTAATAGTATTATAGTTTTATTTTTTTGGGTGTTGTGGATAGAGTATGAGTAACCAACGCGGTCGTTATTACACCTTACCTTACTTGATAAAAAGAAAACAATTTTATAGCTTCTCTTCATTCCTTTCAATGAAGACTCTGAATTCGACGACAACATCAACGATTCTTCGATTACAAAACACCCCAAATGCCATTAAATTCGGAGCCCATATTTCATTTCCAAGCAATTCTTCTCTCTGCACTTCATACAGTACCAAAAATGGCCGCACACTCACACTCACTCTCTCTTTCGGTAGAAGAAATACAGTATTTTCTGAGCTCAAAACCTCGGAAAAGAAAGGTGCAGTAAAGGGCAAGAAGAAGACCAAAATTGAGGGCGGCGGTGAACAGAGTAAGAAAGTGGGTTCGTTGAAATTGAAGGGGTTTCCGAAAAAGGCGTTGGCACTTCTTTCTAATTTGCCGCTGGCTATTGGTGAAATGTTCGCAATTGCAGCTCTAATGGCTTTAGGTAATGTACCTCCTGTTGCCTAATTTTGAGATGAACTATAAATAGAGGTTAATTTTACATATGGGCTTTAATGCATAATTTGTGAAAGTTTGAATTTTTTTAATTTGGGTGAGAAACTAAGTATGCTGTTGTTCTTCAAGATTTGAATTTTGAAATAATGATTTTAAGTCACTTTTCTGCTTTGTGAAACATTGTCATCCACTGCCCAGAACTCTGGATGTTAGTTCTGTTCAAGATTGTTTGTTCAATTTGTATGGCATGACCTTCCAATAAGTTGTTTCATCAAGTGTTTTCATGTATGTATCAATGCTATATCAGCAGAGAGATTTCCTGTATTTCTCGAATAGTTCTTTGGTAGGTATAGTATAACATGTGTTTAAGTTGGAGTAGGCTGAATTTGTTGTTCGCAGGAACTTTGATTGAACAAAGTGAGGCCCCCGATTTCTATATCCAGAAGTACCCTTCAACCAATCCCCTCATGGGGGTGTTGACGGGGAGGTGGATTCTCGCCCTCGGTTTTGACCATATGTTCTCGTCTCCAATATTCCTGGGAACATTATGTCTCCTAGGAGCATCACTTATGGCTTGTACATACACCACACAGATTCCCACACTCAAGGTAGCAAAAAGGTCTGTTTTGTATCTAACAATTGCTGCCTTCTACCCTTATTAGCACCCTAGCTAGTACTCCAAAAATTTTCAGTTGAGAACACAAGTTCATTTTTATAGGTGGTCCTTCGTACATTCAGCTGAGTCAATTCGTAAGCAGGAATTTTCAGATACCTTGCCTAGAGCCTCGATTCAGGATTTGGGCGTCATTCTAATGGGGGCTGGATATGAAGTACATTGCTTTGTCTATCTATTTTTGAGCATATGCAATGACTACCTAATAATAACATGTTTTTTTTTTTTAGGTATTTTTAAAGGGCCCATCATTGTATGCCTTCAAGGGGTTGGTAGGTAGGTTTGCCCCTATTGGAGTACATTTAGCTCTGTTGCTAATAATGAGTGGTGGAACTCTCAGTGCTGCTGGGAGCTTTAGAGGCTCCGTAACTGTCCCACAGGGTCTCAACTTTGTTATCGGGGACGTATTGGAACCTTCTGGATTCTTATCCACTCCTTCAGAATCTTTCAATACTGAGGTTCATGTAAATCGATTTTCCATGGACTATTATAACAGTGGAGAGGTATGTATGGAGCCGTGATTGAATTTGAGGATAGAATGCGCCGTTAACTTCTTTGACTTTTTATTGATGTTGTGTGTTTCCAGATTTCACAGTTTCGCAGTGATCTTTCACTCTTCGACCTTAGTGGAAAGGAGGTATTGAGGAAGACAATAAGTGTGAATGATCCTTTAAGGTATGGTGGGGTCACAATGTACCAAACAGATTGGAGTTTGTCTGCTTTGCAAATAATGAAGGATGATGAAGGACCGTTTAATTTAGCAGTGGCTCCCCTGAAAATAAACGGGGACAAGAAGCTGTACGGAGCCTTCCTGCCTATTGTAGATGCTGACTCTACTTCTAATAAGGGAATGTACGTTTTCTTACTTCTCTAGCCATTGTATAGACAGACGTAGGTTAGGCTCATAATTCAATCTAATAACACAGGTTTCATTTCTAGATCAATGCTAGCTCGTGATATGCAATCAATCGTTCTTTATGATCAAGAAGGGAAGTTTGCAGGAGTTAGACGGCCAAACTCGAAACTCCCAATTGAGATTGATGGCATAAAAATTGTTGTATTAGATGCAATCGGCAGTACTGGCCTTGAACTAAAGGTAATGAAAAAATAATTTGGACAAAAACTAACTAAATGACTTTTTTTTCATCTTATGATGTTAAATTCGTCTCCGTACAGACGGATCCAGGAGTGCCAATCGTTTATGCTGGTTTTGGTGCTCTCATGCTCACCACTTGCATCAGTTTCTTATCTCATTCACAGGTAATATATTTTCTTCAAAGTAATACATTTTAGCATACGAAGTATCACTATTTAAAAAATGTTTGATTTTATGTGTTATTCTTCTCAAAATCACTAAATAGTACTCTATAATGAGTTCACCATAAAACTTCTGTGAACCAAGTTCATAGAAGTTTTTGTCATCAATTGTTTGATTGATAGACAAGTCATACAAGTCCTAATCCTCTGCTTTTTTGGTACATTTCCAATAAACGGACAGATCTGGGCCTTACAAGATGGATCAACGGTGGTAGTAGGAGGTAAAACAAATCGAGCAAAAGGTGAGTTCCCCGATGATATGAACTTCTTACTTGATCAAGTTCCTGAACTAGTGGATTCCTCTGCTTCAAACCAATCAAAAAGTACGCACTAGGCTAGATTTTACGTCGTTACAATACAAGTGAGTAAACCCAATACTGAGATCTAAATACTACCACGAGATTGGGAATTGATGAACAAAGGAATTCCATCATTTTGGATGATAAGAAAACAAGATACATCAAAATAGGCGAGAAGTTTGCCCCTCGCAAACATGCTATTATTGTAAAGCTCTTTTTCTTCATAGACAGAATCTCTTAACATGAGATCATAGTAGACAAGATTGAAATGTACAGACATGTATTTGCTGGCATGCCTTATACTCGTATATATACATAGTATCATACCTGTCCTTTTCTAGTACTCTATATGTAGTATGAAATATCAAACTCAAAATTGTCTCGTCTCATCTTGATGTAACTCGAGCTCACTTGTTAGTAAATGAGTCAACTCGGTTCGACCTGACTCTTTACAACCCCCTACATTATAAGCTACAATACCTTGTTGTGGTCTTTGTGAATGTAGGTCTCAAGAATGTGTTGTGGTTCTGGCATTAGCAATTTAGAAATATTATAAAATTTGAGATTAAATAATTATTGAAGAATATGGTGCAATAATGTAGCCAATTTTTTATATGACTTGTGTATGTATCATATGCATGCATGTGAACATTATATAGCAGAAAGTTGTGGGTTGGCACTTAGTGCTCATCATATTCATCGCCTTCTATGTTATTTCTCACAAGTTAGATTAGCAGATGTTGAAATTTGTTGTCAAATGTTTATATAGTATTACATGTTTATTCATATAGTATTATTTCAAAACGGTAATAATACATGTATTTGTCTCTTTGAACCGTTCCCAAACCAGTGAGTTTTATTTTTTTTGCTGCTGGGTTCTTGTTCCTATATTTAGGGATGTTACAGGTGCAATATTGCATTTAAGTGTTGGTAAACATTGAAAATATTAATAGGGAAGAATGCAAATATAGGTTATTTTGTTTCTTTCTTCAAAAATCAACTCTGTTGGACTTAATCAACAGCTGTTTTATTTTTGTAATATTAATGTAGTTAAGTTAGGTGATCATAATCATAAAACTATAATAAAATTTCATGTACCAACTCCCGTGCTGAATCAATGCATTATGAATGTGAGAGTAGTTAAAATAAAAGGGTCTTAGAGAGGTGGGGAACATTTCTATTTTTAAATTAATACTCCATAATTAAGAGGAAGTCAAAGCAAACAACTCACCCAACACTTTGAATATTATTATTATTATTTGAATATTTATCACCAATTTTTTACTCTTTTAAAAATCTCTCTTAAACAGTATTATTTACACACATGTCATTATTTTTTATTCACAAATAAAAGATTCTCTTTTCAATATAAAGTAGAAATATCCATAATATTACTTCTAAGTCTTAAAAGTCAATTTTATCACCTTTAATATTAATAAATAATTTTACGTTAAATTTCGTACAAATAGTAAATGTTCAATTAATAATAGAACGGATGGATTATTATTTATAGGAGTTAGTTTGTCTGTGTGAGACGTCTAATTAACGTGAAATCCATTATAATTTGAACATGTAATTTTAACATCTAAAATAAATTGAGTATCAATTTGTGCTAATTTATAAACCTCAGCAAATCTTGGTCAAATCATCAATCGGTGCATGCAAACTTAATTAAATGGAGTATGCTTTTTGCTTTTTTGGAAAATGGGGTCAAAACTAGCAGAACGGCGAAACTGCTGACGCAAAATTTTAAAATTTATTTGAGATTGTCTCGTTGATTTGATCATATATAATACTCCGTATTTTATAATTATATATCCTTAAATCGGAGTAATTTTTCTCTACATCGGAATATTAAGAATGATCAGATAATATTCTGCGTAATACTCCATCCTCTTTAATTAATTATTCACAACTTTTTATTTGCATATGCTACCAATTATTTTGAAAACTTGTGTTGAAACAAATTTGTCTAATTTTTATTCTTTCAATACTCATAATAAATATTCGAATATATAAATATTCAACTTTTTATCTTTAATTTCTAGATTATATTTTTGGAGTAGGAGTAATATTTATTGACAAATTTTGTATGTCCTTTGAATATTCAACATAAACATCCTAAAGATTACATATAGACCGACCTACACACCTACTTATATAATAAGACAATTAACATTCACTAATTTGAGATTTATTTATTTATTTCTTATAAATTAATCTTAAATGAATGGTTCAAATTTCTCCAAAATATTTTCTGACACATCATAATTCCAAATATGTCATTGTAATGGGATGTTGATCTAATCTAAACAAATTTATATGAATTCTAATTCCAAAATGTATTTTATGATAATCTTTTCTAAATACTGACAATAAATTCATATTACTTAAATATGTCATTTTTTCATAATATATAAATATTTATAAATTAGCATTTAAGATAAATAATAGGGAAAAATTTTGTTTTAGTCCTATAAGTTTGAGATATTCCAAAAAAAATCTTTTAAGTTTCAACTTTACAAAATACGTCTTTTACCTTTCAATTTTAATCATTTTTTACTTCAATTTTAATCCTTTATGTTTTGAGGGAATTATAATTGACTAATTTGGTGCCACATGTATTTAAAAATGCCACATCACTATCTCTCTTTTATATATATTAAAAAAATAGAGTTAATAACACCCAAAAAATACTCTATACACACCCCATAATTTTAAATACAAAAATAAATGTATATAAAATAACTAAGTAACCCTTATATTATTTTTCTCTATTAATTGAAATGTATAACTAAATTTAATGATAATATCATCATTTTATCAAATATTCATGGTAAATAAATATATTTCCAAAAAATTAATTAACTAGATGCAAATAATTTTTTTTTGTGTAAGGCTACTAACATCTAATAAAATGTTATATAAAACTCAAATTTTATACACACCCCACTAAAATTTAAAAATCAATTTTTATTACTAAACACACTCTAATTCTTTCATATTTACTCTTTATCCCTCAAAACAAAAACAAATACAAATTGAATAAAAATTAAAAATATAATTTAAAATTCAATTAAATCATTAAAACTATATATAAATTTTAAAAATTAATTAAAAAAATATTCAATAATAGGAAAAACTAAATAAAATTTAAAAATATTTTAAAAAATCAACTAAATATTAAAAAATATTTAAATGAAAAAATCAATTAAATCCAAATAAAATCTATAAATATTAAATAAATCAAATAAAATTTATAAAATAATTAAATTAAAATACCAATCAATGATTCAATTAAAAAAAAAGATAAAAAATGAAAGAAAAATCAATTCAATCAAAAATAAATATTAAGAAAATTAAATAAAAAATAAAATCTTACTTTTTTATTGATTTTTTTAATTCACCTTTTTTTACGTTTTATTAAATATTTTCAATATTTTGAATTTTGTTTTGATGATTTACTTTTTAATTTCAGATTCTATTTAATTTTCTAAGATTTTTTTTTAAAAAATAATTAATTTATGTAAATTAATTATTTTTAAAGATTTAGTTAGTTTTTTAAAATACTTTTAAATTTTAATTACATTTTTTTATTCAGATTTTTTGAAGTTATTTTTTAAAATTATTTTACTCTTTATTTATGTAAATATTATTTAGTTATTTTATATACATTTATTTTTGTATTTAAAATTATGGGATGTGTATAAAATATTTTGGGGTGTTATTAACTCTGTTTTTTAAAATATATATAGAGGAGAGATAGTGATGTGACATTTTTTAATACATGTGGCACCAAATTAGTCAATTATAATTCCTTCAAAACATAAAAGATTAAAATTGAAGTAAAAAAAGGATTAAAATTGAAAGGTAAAGGACGTATTTTGTAAAGTTGAAACTTAAATGATTTTTTTGGGAATATCTCAAACTTATAAGGCTAAAACAAAAAATTTCCCTAAATAATATTCCTGTAACAAAACAATTTTTTTTTTAAAAGTATACTTCTTTCCGTCCCAAGATTATTTTTATGGGAAGGTGAGTACACATATTAAAAAGGGTGAATATGGAGTATGTTTATAGGGGTTATTTTTTAAATTCTTATGTATAAAATAAATAAAGTCAATTGTGTATATGCATAGGCTCAAAAACTGTATCATTTTGTGTAAAATTGTAAATATTGTGAGAATAAATTTTATGAAAGATTTTTTTTATTTGATGTGTGAATTTATATATATAAAGGGGAATAATTTTCTCAAACTTTTGATAAGTGACACTCATTTAATACAGAAATATAAATACATTTTTCTAATTAATCACGCATCTTTTCTAACTAAATAGATGAATGATTATTTATGGATAAATTGAAAGAGAATAGTATCAGATTTAAAGTGTACTTATTTCATGTTGTTGAAGTTTAATTTATGTTCATAGAGTTAAAGGATTTTTTTTATGCTTTAGGTTGAGAGATAAAAATAATTAATGATTTTTTTATGAATAAAGAGGAATAGTATATTAAGGTGTGAATTTAATTATTTTAGTTTAATTCTCCCTTTGTATAATTTTGCATTTTGGGGTTAAAATTATTTATATACTCCTATCATTTAAATTTATGCTATGTTTGAACGCAATAGGTAGAAAAAGAAAAATCTAAATATAACTACAAATAGATAAATATATGTAATGTAATTGAATATAATTAAATTAAAATTTAGATTGATTTCAAGATATCGAATGACATGATTAAAATTTATTGCAACTTGTGCATACACGTCCAAAAATCTAGTGAGAGTTTTTTAGAAGATGTATGCGGATTAAAATTCATTTTAATACTTCATTCGTCTCATAATTGTTTTTATCTTATGACTGATCAATATTTTAAAAAAAAAAAAATGTAATGAATAGAGTTTTGATAGATAATTTCACAAATTTGTATAAATAAAATAAAAAAACTGGTTGAATTTAATTTAGTATTTCTTTCGTTAAAGTGAAAATTACTAGACTTTCATTTTTTTCATTCAAATGAAGTTACTAATTCTTTTTTATTAGAAAATTGTTATCTTTTACATTTCATTATATTTTCTCTATACCAATCACATCACTTCTAATCATGTACTTATTATATTATATTTTTTAGCCCCCGTAGCTTTCATCGAGCTGAAAGAAATACATGTGTATGTGAACCTGTTTATTCATAGTTTTCCTTCTTATTTATGCAAACAGTTATGAGAGCCAAAAAAAAAAAAAATTATTAGGGGAGTGTTTAATAATTTAAAATATATTAATACTCCGTATGAAATTCAAATCACAACGCAACCTTCTTTCTGGCTTGTTTTCCAGGGGAACAGAGTATTTATCATTTTTTTTTCTCCCAAAAATTTAACCAAAAAAGTAACTCGCTTGACAACACTAAATTAATTATACTTCTTTATTCTTTTAATTAGTTGGTAGTAGTAGTATTTCATTTGAAACGAGAGTGTCTGAAACTAAATAGATCTACAGGTCAATCACTCAATTTGCACCAAAATAATAAAATAAAAAAGGGCATAAAGAAAATGATTACAAGCAAGGGGAGTTACAAACTCTAAAATGATTTGTGTGTAACCAGAATTAGATCAGGGATAGGGATACACCTACTCCAGAAAATACTATTTCTTGACACCAAATTCAGAGGCGTGGGACCTCGAGACAAAGACAACGAAGTGTTCCGACATAAGTATGAGTATGAACCTGAAACAAAATCAAGAAACACAGCTTTTGCTGCACAGCATCAACATGGACCCAAAGATTGAATTACAAAGTGATATCAAAACTTCTTCTTGTTCCAAGAGCTTCAAGGCAAGAACATGGGACGAGTCCAAGAAGATGTGGGAGATTGCCTTGCCGGCCATTCTCACCACAGTCGCACAATTCTCCATCGGATTTGTCACCATTGCTTTTGTCGGCCACCTCGGCGAGCTTGAACTCGCCGCCGTTTCCATTGTGCAGAACGTCCTCGAGGGCTTTGTCTATGGCATAATGGTCAGTACTAATTTATTTTTAACAAAAGTGAAAATATCATTTTTTGTCATTGAATTTTACATCTTTTCAGATTTTGTCACCCACATTTAACTATCAATTTTGATGCTTGTAGATTGACTAACGGAAAAAAAAGATTTTGTATCAAAATTGATCACTCAATTATTATTTTCTATCAATTTTAATACTGCTGTACTCCGTCAACGGAGGAGAAAAGGTTTTGAGTGCTAATTCTTTTTTTTGGACACCATTTCTCCTATTTTGATTCCTAAACTCAAAACCATAAACTCCAATTTTTTTTTTTCAGTTTTTACTGAATTTATCTCCGTTAGTCAATGACTGGATAGTAATGAAATGTGGGTGACAAAATATGAAAAGAGTTACGGTGACAAAAGTGATATTTTCCCAAAAAAAAATTTCATTTTTATTACTTGAAATTCAAGAATTGATGATTGTTGAATGAATTAGCTAGGAATGGGAAGTGCACTTGAAACCCTATGTGGGCAAGCTGTTGGTGCAGGCCAATTTGACATGCTTGGAGTTTATATGCAAAGATCATTCATCATAACAATGGTGTCTGCTTTACTGCTAACTCCTCTGTACATATTCACATCCCCCATTTTGAAACTGCTCCGACAGGACCATGAAATCTCCAATCTTGCAGGGAAGTTTTCTCTGTGGGTGCTTCCTCAGTTGTTTGCATTTGCTTTAAACTTTCCTCTGCAGAAATTTATGCAAGCACAGAGCAAAATTTGGGTTATGACTACAATTTCCGTAGTTGTTTTGGGATTTCATATTCTTTTGAACTGGATACTTGTGGTTAAACTCGAATTAGGCCTTGTTGGTGCTGCGATAGCGGAGAATATATCGTGGTGGCTCGTTGTTTTAGCTCAGATTATCTATGTTGTCTCCGGTTTCTTTCCCGAATCATGGACTGGACTTTCTATGAAGGCCTTTAAATCCCTTTCTGGTTTTGTGAAACTGTCTCTTGCATCAGCTATAATGTTGTGGTAAGTTCTTTGCAATGCAATTGAGTCTTGAAATAGTCGATTAGACGATTAAACGAGTTGGTTTTTGGTTGCAGCTTGGAGCTGTGGTATTATACAATTGTGATCCTTATGGTTGGATGGTTGAAGAATCCAGAAATCGCGGTGGATGCTATATCTATTTGGTTCGTTTGTTTGTTTTTCAATATGTTCTTCCCCTTTGGCTACTTTTAGCTCAATTGTTGTCTTATTACATGCTCTTTTGATTGATAAAACAGTATGAATCTGGAAATCTGGACTTTGATGGTCACTATTGGTTTCAATGCTGCTATCAGGTTATTTTCAGATATTCTTGTTATAGAAATTGCAAGGAATTCTTGAAATAAAATCTTGTAAATTTAAATTTGCAGCGTTCGTGTTTCTAATGAACTGGGGGCTAACAATCCGAAAGCTGCAAAGTTCTCCGTCTTAATTACTGTTGTTACATCAACAATCTTCGGCGTTGCATTCACTGCAGCAATCATCGCAACTAAAAACTCCTTCCCAAGATTGTTTTCTAGCAAAGAGGAAGTCATAAAAGAGACATCCAAGTTGGGATATTTCTTAGCAGCAACGATGTTCCTCAATAGTATCCAACCAGTGCTACACGGTATATATAAACAATTCTAGCTTCGTCTCAAAACTTTTTAAAACTCGTGTGAAGTACTAAATCAAGAATTCGCGCCAACTTTTGCAGGGGTGGCGGTTGGGGCAGGTTGGCAAGTGTCGGTTGCAGTGATAAACATAGTTTGTTACTACATTTTCGGTCTTCCTTTAGGCGCATTGCTCGGTTATAAATTTGATCAAGGAGTGAAAGGGATCTGGCTCGGGATGTTAGCTGGTTGTTTGCTTCAAACGGTGATATTGATTATCTACGTGGTTCGAGCAAACTGGAGTGAAGAGGTTTGCACATTCTTGATACTATGATTCTTGAAAACTAATGTTTTCAATCAAGAAACAAAAATTAATCATAAGAGTTTATTGTATTGAAATGCAGGCTTTGAATGCTGAGAAGAGGGTGAAAAGCTATGCAGTTGCTGCCGAACCTTTGTCCCAAAACCAAAGTGCAGAGATTGCAATGACCAATCTTGAAAGATGAATCAATGGTAAATAGAGCTTTGTAATGGAGTACATTTTAGTTTGCATACATGTTTGAATAATTTGTACAAGAATAGAAGAAATTTTGAAACAAAATATATATTTTAGGATATAGCAAAGACCATTAAATGTGGTAATCCATTAATAAAAAGATTGAAAACTAGGTAAGTCACACCACTTTCACAGGTAGGAATAGGCTTGGCAATGGGTCCCAATTATTTTTACCACGGGGATCATATCTCTTGCACCATTTTTCGTGGGGACCCAATCATTTTTACTGTTACATTTTTTTTTTGTACTGCTGTTGTCTCAATATTTCATTTTTAATCTCTCAACGAACTAGTCTGTTACTTAATTACTTGAGAATACGATTGAATTATTGTTATCGATATTTTTTGTCCGATCAGATATCATCGTCTCTTCTCTCATGTTTGTGAAAAAAAAAAAACACTTCAATATAAAAAAGAAAATGAGAAAAGAAAAGACCATCCAAAGCCTTAGTTGAAACTATACTTCAAAAAATTCAAAGGGGAAAGAGTATTTAATGAGATATCTAAAACTCGGGTTCGGTTATCTACACCTCCGCCTTTGTTAACCGAACCCCTCCTATTTATTAATTTAATAATAATGTAAAAACTCTAAAATATCTTTAAGTAAAACTGTAAAAGTTTCACTACTAGATGCACCCCACTACTAAATACACTCCCCCTTCAACATTCAAACTCTAACACTAATTGCATTCACTGTTGACACCACTTTCGACCGTCGCCACTACTACCCATCATTCGCGTTCGCCACTCCCTCTTCCCCAACGACCGATGGTGGAGATATATTATTATTGTGTTTTAATGAGTTTATTTTGTAGTTTTTATGTGATTTAATGGTAGGGATATAGGGTTTATAGTATTTTTGTATGATTTTTTCGTTTATTTTGATGATATAGTTAGAATAAAACTTGTTATTTTGTTGGTGGAAGCATTAGAACAAAGTGACATTGGATAAAATAAAAAAACAGGATTTTATTTTTCCATAAACCAGTTTCGACCTTTGGTCAACAACTTGTTGTTTAAAATATGTATTTTGGTTGACAACATGTTGTTGAAAATATGTATTATAGTCTACAACTTGTTGAAAATATGGTGTTCCGTCGGCAAAGTGTTGCTGAAAGTTTTTTCAACAATACTTCGCCGACAGAACACTATATTTTCAGCATCGTCTTGTCGATAAAACACACTCTAGTCGACAACCGATGTTGAATTTTTTTAAAACTAAAAAGATAAATATTAAACGCGAAAACATCAATATACCATTTTCATCTCATTGAAGTGCTAACAAAAAAAAAAAACTTTAATTTGCATGTTGGGGTGGGCGGTGGGGCAGCGGCGGGGCGCAGATTTCCTAGTCCTTGTGGGAAGGAAAAATAATTTCACGCTCTTTTTTTCTGTAAGGAAGAATTAGGGAAATGCAGTTTTTTCCGCTCTCTCTTCTGCGGCGCTCCTGCCTTTACGCTATGGCATTGTGGTGGAGGTGAAGTTATTTTGCAAAAGAAAAAAATGGAAAAATGAAAGAGAAGAAAGAGGAAGAGAAATAAATTAGGGTTCTTGGATGGGGTGTCGCTTAAAGTACTCAAAAGATAGAAAAGAGTAATTTGAACAATTTATAGGGAGTGTCTCTAACATTCTCTTACTCTTAATTGGGGTGTATCAATTGGGGAGTGCGGTTAATAAAGATGATGGTGTCAATAACTGTTCCCTTAAAACTCCAAACTAAGGCCCAAAAATAAACCCAAAGAAAAAAGAAAAAGCATGTCCAGAATATGAAGCAAAAAAATAAAATTAAAAGCCGCCCAGAATAATATATTTTCTGTTGTATTTCATTTAAGTGAACACATGATTAAACTGGTTAATTTTCGGCTACCTGTGATCAAAATCAAGCCATTCAAATAGTTGTGAGACCCAATTAAAAAGTTAAAAAGTTGTTGGAACAAATTGACTTTAAATGTTGATGTTTTAGATGTGTGTGTGTTTTTTCTTCGAATCATTAATTTATGAATGCAATTATCTTATAATCCCTATTATTCCAAACATTAATTAGGAGTGTAATATGCTTGTACAACAACTATTGTAAACTTCAGAATAATGAGTAGATATCAATGTAATTGAGTAACGAACAGTCTCCTAGTGGGTAGTTTTGTATGACAATATTAATACCAGTGCGGACCTTGGTTATGGCTAAGATGGGCTATAGCCCACCCAACTTTTTATATATATATATATATATATAAATTAATTTAAAATATTTTATGGAAAAAAATTCCAAATTAATTCGATTCTCTATTGATTCCATCCGATGTGTTTATAATTAGTGTATGGGCCTAATCCCTACTTAATTGTGTTCAGCCCATCGTATAATCTAAATTGTATTATAACTATTTAATGTATAATTGAAAAAAAAAAACTATTTAATTAATGTTAAGTTGTGATAATTCACATATTATTTTGATTTATTAATATATATATATATATTATATATTTTTAAATAATACTCTCTCTGGCTAATTAATATTTGAACATTTGCTCTTTACTCCTTTAAAAATCTCCCTTAAACATCTATTATTTACACCCTATATCATTACTTTTTATACACAAACAAAATATTGTTTCTTCGATGATAAAGTAGAAATACTCATAATATCCCTCCTCAAAGTCAATTTTATTACTTTTAATACTAAAAGAGAGTTCATATATTAAAACATGTGCAAACAGTAAATGTTTAATTAATAATGAGACGGAGAGAGTGAAAAATAGTACTCCCTCCGTCCCAGGATTTTATGCACACTTTGACCGGCACATAGATTAAGAAAATGGAATAAAGTGATGTGTAAGGTAAATAAATGAGGGGTATTATTGGTAATTTGTTGATTAAAGTGAAAGATATTTGATTAAAGGTAAAATAAATGAGGGGTGTTATTGGTATTATTATTTCCTTTTCTGAAGTGTGCAAAAAATATTGGGACGCCCGTTAAGGAAAGTGTACATAAAATCCTGGGACGGAGGGAGTAGTATATTTTTATCTAGGTGATTTTAATTACTAATAAAAAAAATGATTTGTTTAAGAATTGAACCACGACATATTATAAATTTGATATGCATTCTTAATAAAGTTTACAAATTTTATTAATTATTTCTGAAATATCCTAAAAGTTAGTTGATACAAATAAGGTGCAAGCATATAATTTGATTACGAAACGTATTCATCTTGTTTTGACACTCAAAGTTACCACTACGACCATCAAACAAATATTTTCAGCTATAAGTTATGTTAATAGGTATTCTTCAAAATAAAATGGAGAATGATAATCTTTCAGATTCTATGATTATTTATATTAAAATATAGTTGTTTAAAAATGTTGATTCTAATTCTATTATGAATGAATTCTACGGAATAAAAAATCTAATGACGCAACTTTTGTAAAAAAAAAGAAAAACATTACCATTTTTTTTGTACTGTAATAATGCAGTCCACCCTATATTTTATTTCTGGCTCCGCCCTTAATACCGATACATTATCGAAAATTCTGTATGTCATATCATATTAATTTTTCAGTATATACTGATCTGAAAACAAAGGTCATCTCCCTAACACAATTGAACATTTTCTAAAATAGAATTTTGTCTCCTTTTTGTTATCCCTTCAAACATCTTCTTTCCCGTAAAAAAAAAAAAAAAAAACTTGTTTTTGTCCTATTCAATTCAATTGATCATGCGTACCCGTATAAAAAATAATTTATCTTTTTTAATATTAATAAAATATAAATGTTGAATTGAACAATAAGTGAGAAACGGAGATAATAATTTTGGTAAAATAGTTCCAATTTGGCGGCCTCTATGAGTATGTAATTATGTATATATATGGGTTGGCTACTTAGGTCCGCTACTGAATGCGTATAAATAAATGTCCTCATATGATATTCAACATTTTGGACTCCTGAGGTAAGGAAAACAACACATCACTTGACTTGACAATTAACAAGACCAATGTTGAAATATTATTTCACAATTAAAACAATTCCTTCCTTTCTAACGGTACTCCTAGCTCCATAATAATTTGCATAAATTAAGAAATACATTTAAAAAAAAAAAATTAATGATATGTGAGATAAAATAAAAGAGGTATATTTTGAATAAGTGTGAGATATAAAGAATATTTAATGAGGTGTAGAAAAAATATGAACATAAAATGAACGATAATTTTAATAATAAAATAATATTATAAGAGTATTAATCTTCTTGATTATTTTAAAAATAATTTTAAAAAGTTTTAATAAAAAGAGTGTGCAAACTGAAAATAAATAGAGTGACAAGTGTTGAAATAGCATCACCCAACACACTAGTTTTCATATTTTTATCTTGCTATTTAGTTTTTTGATAGACTGTTTAATCTTATGAATTATACAAGTGAAGTGACAGGTGTTATATGTATATAATAATCATATTGGGTAACAAATTGTCAATTACTTTCCATCTAAATAATTCAATCGGATTATATTTTAGGATATAATTTGAATGAGTCCAGTCAATGAGTTTTTTCTACAACAAAACCTACAAATTATTCTTAGATTTCATAATAAAGAAATTAATCTGTAGTGTGGAATCAATATTGCATAATCAGTTGGTACAGTAAAGTCACTATAAATTAATATGGTTTGGAACGAAAAATATTTATTATTTTAAAAAGGAATAAATTCATAATTTTAAAAGTGCATTTTCTTAAAGGTAATTAAGTGCAATTTCCATAACTTTGTCTACTCCACCGTATAATGTGAATACAATTCACTTATAATCAACAATAAATTCTTTATTTACTAAATTCTCTTTGTCATTGTTTTTTTTTTTTTTTAAATTTATTTGTGGAAATTATTATTTTATGATATTGATGACACCACTAATTTATGGAGTATACAGTAGGAGAAAAATTATTATCTTATCAAAATTGGTAAACTTTTTAAATCGTTCACCGACCGAGTTAAGTATAAATATACATGTCAAAAAAAAAAGTATCAATACTAACACCCAAAACATTCTATACACACTCCATTATTTTAAAAATAAAAATAAATAGATTAAAATAATTAAATATCTCTTACATAAAATAAATGATAAAATAATTGAAAAAATCTATTTATTTTTTTTTACAAATTGATGAGTGAAAAATGATTAGAAAGATAAAAGTAGAGAGATAGAAAAAGATAAAGGTAAAAACATAATGAGATATTGAAATTTTAAGAAATGAATTACTTTAATTGAAACAATCAAAATAACAAAACGAGTCAATTACACATGGATGAAAATGCGTATTCTTATTATTAATAAACAATAAATACATTCTAATTATTCCATCCATCCACGATAAGTAGTCTTATTGAGGGTGGAGGTGGACACATGTTTAAAAAAATGGTAGATAAAATAAGTGTATTGTAGGATAATATGAGGTCTATTTTGAATAAAGTGATTGTTTGTAAATAAAGTTAATAACAATTTGAGTAATTAAGATGATAAAGTGATAGTTAAAATAAAGTATATGAGACTACATTTTGTGAACTAAAAATATAAGATAAATGAGATTACAGTACAATATTTACTTTTTATGAAACTCATTCTATTTAAAAAAACTTATATGAAATATTTATTTCACAAAAGTGTTAGTAGTAATAATTATTTGTATAAAAAAATTATTTATCTCTTACTATAAATTATTTATGATCATTTAATATTTTTGCGGTTTATTAATTAAAATGACAGTAGGCATTGAATTGAATTTGACGAGTCCCTAACATTGTGTAAAATCACACCCGATGGGTCCCCAAGTGCCAGCAATTACGATTCAGGACATACTCCTAATTTTGTCAAAAAATAGAATTAAGAAGTTAACAAGGGTAAATGAGTAACATTTCGTTGACGCCCGGCCTAACTGATTTTATGAGATTAAATAAATGGAGTCCATGGATCACGAGGGGGGATATATATGGAGGCCAAATTCTCCGTCTGTACTACACAACAAACTCCAACCAAGGCATCCTCTTCACTAACGCAGGTAGCATCATTCACATGGCAATCTCTCTGCAATTCTGCCGTATTACTGCGCGCACCCAACTCCCCTTGCCGGAGTCCAAGTTATTCCGACAACGGAAGCCGTCGACGCTCCGATGCTCCTCCTCTGTGGACGCCGCTTCCTCTCCGTCCGCCGATTTTGACTCCAAGGCCTTTCGTCACAACTTGACAAGGAGCGAGAATTACAATCGCAAGGGCTTTGGCCATAAAGCGGAAACTCTCGAGCAAATGAGCCAAGAGTTCACAAGTATGCAACGCGGCTGAATTGTTTTTTTTTTCAATTTTAAAAACTTGTTTGTTTGGTGCAAAGGTTAATTGATTGGGACTTGAATCGAATTTAATAGTTTTATATTTGTTTTTGCTCTGCATTCTAGCAAAATTATCGTTTCATGGGAAGTAAATTTCAATTTCAATTCGAGTGCTTGAGGTTAGCATCAGAAATTCTATATTTGGAGGTTGTTTAACTTCTCATCCCCGATGTTTTTCTTGATCCTGATATCCTAATTGTGGCTCAATAATGTATGATTTTTGGTTTTGTTATAGTTTATATGTGTTTATGTTTCCATATCCATCTCTTGGATACCATTGTTTGTGGCGTCATGTTCTAAATTGTTATCTAACTCTCTTGTTCCTTTTATTTTTTCCCACCTTAATCGGAAAAGGGATTATTTTATCTTGATTTCAGTTCCCTGGCTTTACCAACAATGTATAGGTGCATATCCTTTGATCTATGCTTAATTTTGTTACTGCTGACACCTGAAAATTTCATCAAATGATGTGCCTTTTTTTAAGTATGATCTTGATTATGGTTCATAATGTTTTTGTGCCTGCCTTTTTGGATTGTCTCAGGTGACATTATAAAGAAATTGAAGGACAACGGA
Source organism: Galeopsis tetrahit (assembly GCA_963675135.1). Lineage (NCBI taxonomy): Eukaryota > Viridiplantae > Streptophyta > Magnoliopsida > Lamiales > Lamiaceae > Galeopsis > Galeopsis tetrahit. The sequence goes on from OY776131.1 coordinate 39,905,033, forward strand.
TATGAATACACATGGGGAAATGTTACTGTGCTGCTTGCAGAAGCTTATGGATTTTGCTGGGGGGTTGAGCGGGCTGTCCAGATTGCTTATGAAGCTAGAAAACAATTTCAGACCGAGAATATTTGGCTCACTAATGAAATTATTCACAACCCCACTGTTAATCAGGTATCTTGTTTACTAGCAATCTTGTTATAGATGTATTTATTATAATTATCACTTTAGTTGGCTGAGGATGGCAGGGAGGAAGGAATCCAAGCTGTGATTGGTTGATTAATTTTTTTTCTTTCTCTCCGAGACACTGTAGATTGTCTGTTTGACCTGTTTCACGTCGTTAGTATAGTTTAAGAATTCTTGGCATCAGTTCTTGTCAGTCCCACGTACCTTTGTGCATGGTTTATCCTTTCAAGTGCATAGAAACTAATGTTTTGTGCCATAGTTTTTGGGTTTCACCCTGAATGTGTGTTTCTATGTGAAGGTCACTAAGTCAAGTTTTGATCTGTTCTGTTTAGCTGTCATTCCCCTGCAATGATGTACATGCATTAATGCGGTAAATTGAAATTTGGCCATCATTTGTGCTTGAGCTGTGATATGTGTATGTGCTGACTAAATTGTTGAGGGTCTTCGAGTTGAGCTATCTATTTTGGAAGAAACCGTTGGAATGCCTAGAACCCTGACGCATAGTTTGTCGGGGGTCTCGCTGTATCATTGTAGCCACTCACTGAATAATATATGAAATCCTCTCCTCTGCCCGTGGATGTAGTTAACACATTGTTAGCAAACCACACGATTTTTTTGTTCTTTTTTGTCATTTTTCATTATCTTTCTTGTATTCGCCATAACAGAAGCAAACTATAATTGATAAGTTTAATCAGATAATATAACTTTCTATTACCAGAGGCTTGTAGATATGGACATCAAAGAAATTCCTCTTGACAACGGGAAGAAACAATTTGATGTTGTTAACAAGGGTGACGTTGTGGTCCTGCCTGCTTTTGGAGCTGGTGTAGATGAGATGTTGGTCTTGAGTGACAAAAATGTTCAAATAGTTGATACAACTTGCCCATGGGTGTCTAAGGTAAACCTTCCTCCATTTTATCAAACAGAAGTAATTATTGTCTTGTATGTTAACAAATACAAGTGCCTGTATAAAGGTTTGGAATACCGTTGAAAAGCACAAGAAGGGAGACTATACTTCAATAATTCATGGTAAATATTCTCATGAAGAGACTGTGGCTACTGCCTCTTTTGCCGGGAAGTATATCATTGTAAAGAACATGAAAGAGGTACTGTCAGTTTTCTGCTTCATTTCAACTTTTATGCACAATAGAGCTGATATTTTAACGAGAATAACTGCATATTGCAGGCAACTTATGTTTGTGATTACATTTTGGGTGGTGGACTCGATGGTTCCAGCTCAACTAAAGAAGCATTTCTGGAGGTAATCAGTAGTCTTAGTATCTTACCTTAACTTTCATATTTATTTATACTGTGATTTGATGTGATATATTCTTCTGCAGAAATTTAAATTTGCAGTATCTGAAGGGTTTGATCCAGACAAAGATCTGTATAAAGTTGGTATTGCTAATCAAACTACTATGTTAAAGGGAGAAACAGAGGATATCGGTGTGTAACCATCCATTCCACAGCATCTCTTGTTAAATGTTTGCAGTCTCTACTTTAGTTACAGATTTTCCTTTTTTCTGCAGGAAAATTAGTCGAGAGGACCATGATGCGCAAGAATGGGGTTGAAAATATTAACGACCACTTCATAAGTTTCAACACTATTTGCGATGCAACTCAAGTAAAATCTTTTTACCAAATTCAATTTCTTCATAGATGTTCATGATTAAATTGTTTTCTTGATATTCACATTTGACCATTCCTTGTATATAATAATTAGGAACGACAAGATGCAATGTATAAACTAGTCGAAGAGAAGATGGATCTCATCCTAGTTGTTGGTGGATGGAACTCAAGCAACACTTCACACCTACAAGAAATTGCAGAAGAACGCGGAATTCCATCATATTGGATTGACTCTGAAAAAAGAATAGGCCCTGGAAACAAGATTAGTCACAAGTTGATGGTATATCTCTTCTAATTTTTCTTTCTCATCATTACCTCTCGAGTTAAACAACCTTATTTAACCATCTTAACATTCCATACACAGCACGGTGAGTTGGTGGAGAAAAACAGCTTTCTACCAGAGGGTCCTATCAAAATCGGCATAACATCTGGTGCATCCACTCCCGATAAGGTGATTTTGATAAGTGCTATATGTTCACACCTGAGTCTACTTTTTTATGAACATTTAGTAATCTATGCGTCACGTGATAATCTAACGAGGGCTTGTTTCAATTGTTATGTGCCTTATACAGGTTGTTGAAGATGTCCTCGTAAAGGTATTTGAGATAAAGCGTGAGGAAGTATTGCAATTGGCATAAAACTGCGTCTTTACGCGGGGATAAATGAAGCTATATATGTTGTTACATGTTATATTCTGTTGTATTTATAAATGGTGGAGTATGTAATATAGGAAGGTTCTTGACCTTCAAATCCCTCCCCCAAATGTTTGTAAACTTTGGAAGCAGATTATCCCCGGAAGGGAAAGGAAGTAGGAGTTATCATTTTAAGGTTTGAAAATAAAAAATAAGCAGTGCAAAGTTGTTGAGATTCCTTTTGACAAAGGTTTAATTGAATTATGACTAATTGACTAAAGAACTGTCACAATGGAGTCACCCTCGACAATTCAAAAGGTTCATCCAACTTTTGGTATTTTTGATGGTTCTATCCATCCAACCATTTGGTAAATGATACTGTCATTGTGTTTTTTTTAATCTTTCCTAAGTATTTATCTTCAATTTTTCAAAATATAAAATCATATATACAAACATTCAATCAATATTTTACGAGTTTAACAGGTTGACAGGCCATTCATCACTTAAAACAGAGAGGACCAATTAAAATTCTCTAATTTCCATAACCCATCAATCAGATACAATGAGTATAGAAAATATGTGGCCGCAATTCTGTTTCAAATTGGCGCTTTGCAAATTGGGGGGACCAAATTAAAGCAGGACATGCAACATTACCATGTCATGGATATGGATCATAATCCTCCTATTCTTAGTCCATAACAAATTTCTTCTTCCAGATAATTTTTGCTGTTATCTTGACAAAGCTTCCAAACAATGGAGCTCCGATGCATGCAATCTCCAACATTGAGCAGCATTCCTCGAAGTGTGCTGTTAGATAAACCCTTTTTATCATGTGGCCACTCCATTCTCAAGTTGTCTGGTAATAAGAGAGCCTGCCCTGATGTCAGAAGGCTTAAATTTCTTGATTTCAGAGTTCGAGCTTCAGGTATTCTCACTATAGTGTGATTTGACTTCTGGTCCTGTTATGGTGAAACCCCATTTGCTTGATTTCTCCCCTACTGTAATGGATTGAGATTCTGGGTTTCTTGTTTTCTGTAATCAATCCTGCATCGTTTGTTATTTCTTTAGGATTCTAATCTTATTGAGTTGAATAAGAGAAGGGTTGTGTTTTTGGTGTGATTGAAGAAGCTCTTGTAATGGATTTTTGGACTTGTAATTTCGCCCAAATGCTGATTGATAGTATTATTTATCTAATGTAGATTTCACTGTGATCGAGTTTCTTGCGAAATGTTTGTTGCTTTTAATGTAATTCTGATGAGGCTAAAGAGTTTTCTAGTTCTTTCTCAGCCTGAAAATGTTGGATGCATAATGTACTGAATTTCTTTAATCTTGTGGAAGGAACCACACCAATCATATCACAGGCACAGGATGCTACTAAAAAAGATGGGAATCTTGTATTTGTTGCTGGGGCTACAGGCAAAGTTGGATCACGAACTGTGAGGTGTGCTTTCGACTCTACTCGATATGAAGTCTGTGTTTAGTGAGCTTATTGACTGATCTTTCTGCAGGGAGCTCTTGAAATTAGGGTTTAGAGTGCGAGGAGGTGTTCGTAGTATTCAGAGGGCTGAACCCCTTGTCAAAGTATGAGTTCTAATTCTTAGGCATTGTTAATGTAACTTCTTCTTTTTTTGGTGTGGTGAATGAAGATAGTTCTTGTCTCTTTAAACAGAGTGTTGAGAACATGAAGCTTGAAGGCATTCAACGTAAGATTAGAGTGCTAATTACTGTATCGTGTATTTTGTGTGGATTCATATGTTTATATCATTTATAGTTGTTTGGTGTTTAGCCCAGCTACAGATAAGTTTGAAGTGGTGGAGTGTGACCTGGAGAAACCGGGCCAGATAAAGCCCGCACTGGGAAGTTCATCAGTTGTTATATGCTGCATTGGTGCTAGTGAGAAGGAGATTTTCGATGTAACCGGGCCATACCGAATTGATTACCAGGCAACCAAGAACTTGATTGATGCAGGCATGGGTTTTAGCTTTAACATAATTTTGACAAAATAATCAAGAAACCCTGAAATAACATCCTTTTTTTTTTCCTTTCTATGCAGCAATTTCTGCAAAAGTTGAACATTTCATTTTGCTCACGTCTCTGGGAACAAATAAATTTGGCTTCCCTGCTGCTATCTTGAAGTAAGGCATAATGTTGTAGCAATATTTTCATTACAATCATCTTTTCCTTTCAAATACTTTTAGCCTATCTAGAAGAAACTTGACTTTCTTTGTCTGGAATAAGTTTGTTCTGGGGAGTCCTCTGTTGGAAAAGGAAAGCAGAAGAAGCACTTCTTGCCAGTAATCTTCCTTATACCGTGAGTTTTTGGACGCCTGTAGAAAGATTTTTTTCTTTTCTTTTTCAATGTGATTTGAAACTTGTGCTCACAATACTGTTGCAGATAGTAAGACCAGGAGGAATGGAGCGGCCCACCGATTCTTACAAGGAAACTCATAATATTACCTTATCGAATGAAGACACTTTATTTGGTGGCCAAGTGTCAAATCTCCAGGTTCTCTACTTTCAACATATTAACTTGTCTTGAGGGTAATAAAGGAGAATGAACCATGCTTGAACTATTGACATGCTTTGTCTTGATAAACAAACAAATGGTACTTAAATTGTGATTTACGAGCTCTCGTGGTGATTAATAACAGGTAGCAGAACTAATTGCATTCATGACAAAAAACCGCAGCCTTTCATGCTGTAAAGTGGTGGAGGTAATTGCAGAAACTACAGCTCCTTTGACTCCTTTAGGGGAGCTCCTAAAAAAGATACCAACTCAGAGGACAGATATTTGTAATTTCAAGGTAATTTTAGAGGAGTATTCCCGAATTAAAATGCATTCGGATATCAGACCAGAGTCCACAACTAAGCTGTTCTTCATAGAGAAAGTTTGATATATTGCTGCTTCTATTTTTCTGTTCTATAAGTGGTTCATTATTACTAACTAAAATAAGACAAAGAAATTGCAATCTTGAATTATATCAAGGCATACTATTTTTTTTTGTTTGTTTAACTGGTAATTGATTACAATTTTTATTTGGGTCGTAGGAATCAGACGATGTAGTTAAACCCATCCAGTCAGTTGTCGTCGACAGCACTTCCGAGGAGAAGGAACTGAAGCAAACGAGTGCTACGCCTCTGTCCCCATATGCTGCGTAAGTTGCATTAACTTTAAATACATTTCAGTTTCTTCTCGACACTTTGCAGCACATCGTCCCATCTTCTTGTAGCTATGAAGATTTAAAGCCACCAACTTCGCCAACTCCTACCCCAAGCTCCGGTTCCACTTCATCTGTTACAGTTAATTCTTCCAAGACATTGACGACTACTTCAGTCGAAAATGTAATTCCGAAGAAAACGAATCCCTCGTCACCATACATAAAGTGAGTTCATTTGCCACTGACTATTTTACTCTTCCTTAACAAAAGATATTTTTATCTATCTCCTCCTAACTTGAAGTATGCAGAAAAACTAAGTGCAATATGGAGATAAATAATCACATTTATATTATTTTTTTGTTTTCTGGAAGAAAGAGGTAGAAATCATATTCCGTTGCACTAATGCTGAATTCTTCCACATTACCTGATTTGGTTGTCAGTTATGAAGACTTGAAACCACCCAGCTCGCCAACTCCAACTCCTCCGACAGGGGGAAATGGTGTCCCAAAGATTGAAACTAGTGATGAAGACTTGAAACCACCCAGCTCGCCAGTTCCAACTCCTCCTCCGACTGGGGGAAATGATATCCCAAAGCCATCAACACCTTTAACTTCTAATCTCTCTCCATATGTTGTGTAAGTTGACCTTTTCTACTAAGTTTCAACAAAACCTTTGCCATCTATGTGCTCGTAGTAAAGTTTAATTTCTGCGCTCAGATATGATGATCTCAAGCCCCCCACATCGCCATCTCCTAGTGTGCCACAATTGTCGGGAAACAACACCCCTGTAACAATAGTCGAGGAGAAATCAGAAAGCTACCCCCTTTCACCTTATACCATGTAAGCACATTCCCTGTTTACTTGAGTTTATGACAGGTTAGTGAATACTTCATTAATGTTGTCTTGATGATCAGGTACGAGGACTTGAAACCCCCGAGCTCTCCCGTGAAGTTTTAACAAATGCGCATGGGCAGATTGAGTTGACCTTAATTCAACTTTCTTCTACTTCTCATCTTATTTTTTGTTGTCATTTGTATAAAAATTTGGTACAAAAAATATTTGAGTTTTGACATTAAGCTCTTTTTATTCGAATGATAACTCTGGAACTTGGGTTCCTGCTAAAAAAATTAAGTGGGCATACTTGTTAAGTATGACTGTATGAGCCTTAATAACAACTCATTCTCAGACTTTAGTTTCTCTTTTAGAAGTTTAATTTATTAGTAGTAATACTACGTTCTAAAGATTGCTTTATTAACTTTCCTGAAAAAAATAAACCAATGAGAAGAATGCTTTTTTAAACTAAACCTGGTATATTTTAGGGTTAATTGCAAATAATAATAATAATAACAACATTTAGCATATTTATCAACCAAAAAACTTGTATGCAATATTATCATTTAACATAACAATTTTCTAATTTATTAATTATCTCAGATTGTGTTACTATGTAAACAGTTTTGAGTATCACTTGTATCATTCTTTAATAAATACGGAGTAAATAAATACTTTATCGATCAAAAAAAAAAAAAAAAAATCGTTGATCAAACGCGGGTCAACCTTAATTATAATAATTTTTTTGCTCCACGTGACCAAAACCATGTGATGTTACTATAAGACGAAAATTTTGTCACTACAAAACTAAAAGTGTATTACTACATGTCTAAAAATATTTTGGTTCTGCTACTACATGATTAAAACTATGTTACTATAAGAACAAAATTTAAAATTTTATCATTATAAGATCAAAAGTATATTACTACATGCCAAAAATATTCTGAACACTTAATTTTTTTTTTTGGGTGAATTTGCCAGAATATTTTTAGACATATAATAGTTAACTTTTGGTTGTAATATTTTGACCTTATAGTAACAATATTTTGGTCATATAGTAAACCACCTATTTGCGACTCGCGAATTTTTTGAACAACCCGAATCCGGACTTATGACTCGCGATTTTTTTAAAATTACTTTAATTAGACCTATTTCATGTGTGAAATATTTACACTAGTGTTTCCCATTTATCAATTATAAGTTTCTTTTTTCTAATTCGATATAAAAAAAATTTAGTTTTACAATTTGATGTACCCATCTTTTTTTTAAGTCAATTTTAATGTGGTGCAAAAAAATGTTGAACTTGCGATGCCGTCGGAAATCAAATACTCCCTATGTCCACCAAAAGTGTGCTCACTTTTTTTTATATGTGCTTTTAAAAAAATCATATTTTAATTATAAAGAATATATTTAATATAATGAGTAGAAAATATATTTAGTAGATACTCAATCTTGTTGGTAAAGTAAAAAAAATATTCAAAAATTAACTATTTAAATAGAATAAGCACGTTTTTGTGGACCTCACACTTTTGGTGGACTGGGGAGTAACAAATTGATGGATTTAACAGTAACCAAAATTATTTTCTAAAAAGAAAAAATAGTAACCAAAATTAGGGCAAGCAACCAAAGATTAATTAATAGTAGTAGGGTTTTATTTCAAACTCTGCGCCCTAATTTCCAGAACATTAAAAGCGCGTAAAATCCTAAATTCGGAGTATCATGGACCCATCGGAGGCACCAAAATGCGACGTTGCTCCGGCTACCGCCTCCGCATACCTGGACCCCAACTACTGGTCAGCTGCAAGCTCACTTCTAATTCTTCATCATTTATGTAGGAGTATATTTTTTTGAGTTTTCTTCAGCTGTATTTGTTGTTATTGAAACGGATTTTTAAACTCAGGAATCGGAGGTTTGCTCAAGAAGAACATTACGAGTGGTTCAAAGAGTATTCTCATTTCCGTCACCTCATTCTTCAAAACATTAAACCCAACTCTGCTGTAAATCCTTCTCTCCACTCTTTGATGGCTTTTATGTGCAATTGATTATCTATAGAAGTTACTCGATATATGCAGACATGCGATTAATCTACGAAATGTGGAAGTTCTTAGCTGCCTGGAAATTTTTATATTTTTTACGCATGCTTATATAGATTGTGCCTTGTGAATAACAGGTATTGGAAGTTGGATGTGGAAATTCTCAGCTGTGTGAAGAACTGTACAAAGATGAAATTACTGATCTGACCTGCATTGATTTGTCATCCATTGCTGTTGAGAAAATGAAACAGCGATTGCTTACGAAGGACTACAATGGTTGGATAACTTCTTAATTTATGTTTATTTTGTCAGTGTGGATATTTGCTATAGATGTTTATGCTGTATTACTGTATATGTGATCTCTTTAACTAACAAAATTTTGATTGATGTGATGTTATTTAGTCTTTTTACTGAGAAAATCTCAATACGTTGTGACTTCGTGTGGTATTTTGGTCACCATTCTCCTCTATTTTTCCCCAATTCTTTGATTGATGTTTTCTAAATTATGCATTTTTCCCTGGAATAAAATCACTAAATTATGCATTTTTTGCTGCTGAGAAACTTGCTTTTTGAGGAGACTTTACAAGAAGTCGAATCTATTTACAACAATCTATCTTTGTCCCTCCCCTTCCATTTTGTTCTTTTAAGTTTTCATTTTCTGAGGGTGCTGTGTTCACCTGTATTAGTATTTATATTGGGCAACTAAGTTAAGCATGTTGGGCTGAAGAACACCCAATTCCAAGCATTTCAATATATCATTAAAATTATTTTATGTTTTATTGTGCAAAACACATGGAGATGTGACTCTGTTCAGTTTTCCTTTTCTTTTTTATTTTTCTGCTAGCAGAAATTAAAGTGCTGGAAGCTGACATGTTAGACCTGCCTTTTGAAGATGAATGTTTTGATGTGGTTATAGAGAAGGGAACCATGGTAAAGTTATGATATATGCACTTATCATAGTCAAATGCATGACAATTGTTTTTGGAACAAGTGTGGGGAGTACTCTTTCTGGAAAAAAAGGTGGTTATTTTGAGTGTTTTTTTGCAAGGTATATGAGTAAATGGTATATATTTTTATTGGAATATGAAGGATGTGTTATTTGTGGACTCTGGAGATCCCTGGAACCCTGAACCTGGGACAGTCAGCAAAGTTATGGCAATGCTTGAAGGTGTTCATAGAGTTCTAAAACCCCATGGTATTTTCATCTCCATCACCTTTGGCCAGGTAGATACTCATTAAATAATTTTGAACGCCTTGCTCTCTCCATTCCATATAATGATTGAGATTGTACCTTTTATTCTACAGCCACACTTCAGACGTCGTTTCTTCAATGCTCCAGCATTTAGCTGGTCAGTTGAGTGGCAAACATTTGGTGATGGATTTCATTATTTCTTCTACATTCTAAAGAAGGTTTGTCCCGCTAAGACAGATCATATTATGCAGAGTAAAATAGATTATATTTCTTCAGGCTTGCCAGATGAGATTATGGATACTAATTACAGGCATTTTGCAGGGGGAGAGATTACCAGAGAGCACAGAGCATGCTCCGAAGATTGAGGCACCATCTATATCTCTTTTCCATGAGGAATTAGACAATGAAGACTTTTTGTTTCGTACGAATCTGGATGGGATGTGAAGCCTGATTTATTTAATCTTAGGGTTGGTAATTTCATTTTCTACCCTGGTTTTGACAGTTTTCCTTCTTTGGATCTATAGTTATTATGATTGGTTGCAGTCATTTAGCATTCTAAATTGTAATTTCCCATATTCTTCAGCATTCTTTCACTTCTTTTATTTACTCTCATTTTCAAACCTGGTTTTCTGCTGATTCGGTTCCAAAATCGGTGGTTTCCCGGTTTTTCTTTTTCTTTTTATTAAGTCTGTGTGAGGACTGAGGAGTGATACAGATGGAATACGAAAACAAGTATAAATTTAAACAGCGGAATTAGAAGATTTCAAATCCTTAATTACTTGTAGAATTCAATAAAGTAGCCATGATTTCATTTAACTTGTAGAATTCAATAAAATGAGAAAGTAATTGTAATTTTATATAATGTAATTTTATGTCAATTTACCTGTTGGGCAAATCTACATGAGATGGTAATAAATAGAGTAATAATCATGCATTGCATATCTAACAATTTTTTTTTTTTTAAAAATATTATACAAATATACAATTATGAATTTAAATAAATAAAAAATATATAAATACAACCGAACCACATATTCAAACCAAGAACCAACTATTCCTTTCTCGAATACTATGTAGAACTAAAATCAAATTTTATAATACGTAATTTCAGTTATGATTTTTATCACGATTTTGAACCTGAAATCGAGAACTAATCGTCGGTTTAGAACTTGTTGGGCAAGTCTACAGAAGATGGTAATAAATAGAGTAATAAACATGCATTGCAAATCTGACGATAATTTTTTGTCTTTTTTTTTTTTTTATGTCAGGACATCGATAGATAAAATTATATCAGAGAAAACACACATCTATCATCACCAGATCCTAACCAACAAAAAATGTCTACTTCAAGTCAATTGTGAGATCATGGAGAGAAAATCACATTCCGAACACTACGACACGCGTCACAATCTTGTAGATCACTAAATCAAGACTCCATAGGCAACCAAGTCCAACAAGAAGAACAAATAAAAGCCCATACATAGAGAGATATTGCACTTAGGCGAGGAGACCGACGCGAATAAAAGTAACAACATAAATTGAAATTAAAAACAAACTAAAACACTATAAAAAGCCACGAGGATATATAATTTTTTGTCCATAACTATTTGAATTCACTCCACAGAGCCCAGGTGATTGATTATGTGTTGACATTCACACACAATCATAAAGATCGTGCTCCATTGTTTCCATGTCCACCCATGTGATAACAAAGGGGTTGTATACTTGTATTCCATTGAGATTCTATTTGATTTTTTTTTATCTCTATATGTCCATGCAAAGTTTAACTGATTTTTTTTTTTTTTGATTTATATGAATTTTTATATACTTGAGTGAAATATATTTTTTTTATTGATTTACATAGATTTTTATAAACTCCGGCTCTAGAACTATTGATACAAATGTGTTACGATTGTCAATGATAATTTCACTTCGACTAGACGTCTCCAATCACAAGCAAAATAATCGGCCAAAATTCAATCCAACGAAAGCATGGCAATTCACAAATATAAACGAAAACGAAAAACAGAGCACAAGAAGATTTAAGTGGTTCGATCAACGTGATCTACATCCACTAGACACACGACTTCAATTTGATTAGTATAAGAGATGTTTACAAACACTCATCACTCGAAAAGGGAATTTATCCTCACTTCGCTCGTGAACTCTCAACTCTCAAAACGAATGCTCGTACGCGTCAAAGATTACAATTACAAGCAATGGGGTATTTATAGGTTGTCAATGGTGATTGCAGCGTGTGCGGAAAGCGTGAAGATTGCCACGTGGATTCTGTTACAACCATGTAACAAACTCACTCCTTCAGCGTTACCCAATCTAAAATGACTTCCTTGCCCTTCACTTGTCTTCGCAAACAAGACGACTCAACACTTAGCCAAAAATTAACTCTGCTAACAGAACTCGACTGATCTGGTCCAACCTGTCTGGTCTTCCCAACTCGTCTACTTCTTCGCAACACCCATCTCATCTGATTAGACTCCTCCACATCATCTGATCTGGTCTAAGTTAACTTGTCTGACTCCACCAGCTGATACGCCCAACAACTGAGTCCTTCAGAAGACTTCTATCAACTAAGTACCTCGATGGATCTGCCCAATAGACGAGTACAGTAGTAGACTAGAATCTACGTGATCTTTACCAGACGAGTCGCACTCGTCTAGTCTAGGAGATTTGAGATAAACCTCACAATTCTCCACCTTTAGCTCAAAATCTCCACCTTGAACTAAACAGCTCCGATCTATCCTTCTCAAAGGACAGATTCCACTACTGATCTGCCGCCACCAGACTAGTAGCCTTCTCCGCAGAGGTCACTAATGCAAACCAACTGACCTAAGACATAAACCAAACTTCTCTTTTGGTAATGCCTTAGTAAATGCATCAGCAGGGTTCTCCTCAGTAGCTATCTTAACCATCTGGACGCTCCCCTTCTCCACATAATCTCTCACAAAGTACAGCTTCACATCAATGTGCTTGGTTCGTTCATGATACCCCTGATGCTTTGCAAGATGAACTGCGCTTTGATTATCACAGAAGACAGTCACACTGTTCTGAGATAAACAAAATTCCTTATGAATCCCTTTCAGCCACATGCTTTCCTTGACTGCCTCAGTCAAGACCACATACTCCGCTTCAGTAGTAGATAATGCAACTACAGATTGATGAATAGACCTCCACGACACTGCCGTACCAAATAGAGTGAACACATATCCTGTTAAGGACTTTCGAGTGTCAACATTGGCTGCGTAATCTGCATCCACGTATCCTACAAGTGCATCCCCCTCACTTGGAATCTTCTGAAATTTCAGACCCGTCTGTGCTGATCCCAGAACATATCTCATAACCCACTTAACCGTTTCCCAATGGCTTAAGCCTGGATCACTCATATATCTGCTGATCACACTCATAGCATGAGTCAAGTCTGGTCTACAACACACCATAGCATACATCAAACTCCTTACAGCACTGACATAAGGTATCTTGCTCATCTGAGTTCGCTCTTGGCTGTTCCTGGGACTCATCTGATTGGACAAACGATGATGTTGACCAATAGGAGTAGAGACAGTCTTTGCCTTATGCATTCTGAACCTCTCTAACACCTTCTGAAGATAAGTAGGCTGACTCAGCAGAATAGACCCGTCTAGTCTACTGATCTCCATCTCAAGAATCACTTTGGCTTCACCAAGATCTTTCATCTCAAACTCCTGTTTGAGGATCTCCTTAACTTGATTAACACTGTCAATAGACTCGCCTGTTATTAACATGTCATCAACATACAACAGAAGATAGGTAACACCAGTCCCAACCCATCTGAAATAGACACAGCTGTCGTACAAGCTCCTTGTAAAACCAGATGAGCAAATGTACTCATCAAATCTCAAGTACCATTGTCTAGGGCTTTGTTTGAGGCCATAGAGAGACTTTTTCAATAGACAGACCTTGTCTTCCTCTTCTTCTATGTCCAACCCTTCTGGTAGCTTCATGTAGATCCTCTCGTCTAGAGATCCATGTAAGAAAGCTGTGGTCACATCCATTTGATGTAGCTCCAATTCATATTGAGCAACCATAACTAACAAGATTCTGATGCTACAATGCTTCACAACAGGTGAGAAGATTTCATTGAAATCGATACCTTCTTTCTGTGTAAATCCCTTAGCTACAAGCCTCGCCTTGTATCTAAGTCTGCCACCCCTCTGAGCCTCCACCTTCTTTTTATAGATCCACTTACACCTAACCAACTTCTTGTTCTTGGGCCTCTGAACAATCTCCCATGTCTGGTTCTTGTTCAAAGAAAGCAGCTCCTCCTCCATAACAACTATCCACTTCTCATTGTCGTGGCAGCTGATGGCTTATGAATAAGATTTCGGCTCCAGAGACTCCACCTCAAGAGCTGCACATAATACAAATGAGACTATGTCAGCTTGACCATATCTCTGAGGTGGGTGGACTTCTCGTCTGGTTCTGTCCCGTACCAGCTGATAATGTTGAAGATCATTCTCACTTTGAGGATCGCCCTCCTCATCTGGATCAATATGTTCTTCAACTGGTCTTGTGGAGTCAACTTGCTCCACCTCGACTTGTGTCTCGTCTGGTTGGTTATCAGCTGCACTAGTACTCGTACTAGTCTGTTCTGATAGAGGCATCCGACTCTCATCAAACGTAACATCTCTACTGATTATGCACTTTTGCATCCCAGCTTCGAGGCACTATAACCTGTATCCTTTCACGCCTGAAGGATACCCAACAAACACGCATCGCAATGCTCGAGGCTCAAGCTTATCTTGCTTGACATGAGCATAAGCTGCACATCCAAACACCTTTAAATAACTGTAATCGGCAGCACGTTCAGACCACAACTTCTCTGGGGTTTTGTACTGCACAGCCGAGGAAGGACTTCTATTTATCAAATAGGCTGCAATAGAGACAGCCTCTCCCCAAAACACCTTCGACAGACAAGAACTGTTCAACATACACCTGACTCTCTCAAGTAGTGTCTGGTTCATCCTCTCAGCTACTCCGTTTTGCTGAGGGGTTCCTGGCACAGTCTTATGCCTTACTATTCCTTTCGATTTGCAGAACGCATTGAACTCGTCTGATAGGTACTCTAGACCATTATCAGTTCTCAAATGTTTGAGAGTCTTGCCTGTGACATTTTCACATTCAATGAGCCATTCCTTGAATTTCTCAAATGCTTCTGACTTTGATTTCAGAATAGACACCCACACCTTTCTTGAGTAGTCGTCTATGATAGACAAGAAGTATTTACCACCAGACCTCGTCTGATTCCTCGCTGGCCCCCATAGATCAGAATGGACATAGTCCATGATCCCATTGGTAAAGTGGACACCCTTACCAAACTTAAGTCTCTTGGACTTACCAAGAATACAAGACTCACACAAGTCTAGCTTAGTGATCTTGTCTTTGCCAAGCAGACCTTGCTTAGACAACTCTACTAGGCCCTTCTCGCCTATGTGAGCTAGTCTTTTGTGCCACAACATCGAGTTGTCTTGCACCTCCGCTACATCTGATCTACCAGCTATTGTTTCTCCCTTAAGAAAGTAGAGATCACTCCTTCTCTCGCCTTTCAGGACAGTCAGCTCCCCTTTTGACACTCTGAGCTCTCCATCAGCAGACTGGAATTTATAGCCCATAGAATCCAGCATCCCAAGTGAGATCAAATTCCTCTTGAGTTCAGGTACATACCTAACACTCTTGAGTATTCTTACTACCCCATCGAACATCTTCAGGTGAACACTACCTTCTCCAACAACTTTGCAAGTGTGATCATTCCCAAGCAGAACAGAACCGCCCTTCTGTTGCTTGAAGTCATGAAACCAATCTCGTCTTGGAGTCATATGGAAAGAACACACTGAATCAAGGATCCATGCTTGCTGTTCTGTAGAGGATGTGATGGTTAGCGCTTGAGCAGACTCATAGCCTTCTTGCTCCTTCTCAACTTGAGTCTGATTAGCTTGATTCTTGTCATTAGAGGTATTGGCACCAGATTTCCTCAAGAACTGCTTGTATTTGTGACAAGCATTCTTATAGTGCCCAGGCTTGTTGCAATGGTAGCACACTGCATCACCTTGAGTGGACACAGCTGATTTTCCCTTATCAGCTCCTTTGGGTTGACTAGACCCCTTCTTGGCACCAGATCGCTTCTGGCCACCTCTGATTGCCAATCCTTCTCCGCTACTGACCTTGTCTGCTTGAGACGTCTTGTTGTGCAGCAGCTTGGACTTGACAGCCAGCATTACATCCTCCAATGTAATACTTTCCTTCCTACCATACAAGATGGTATCCTTTAAGATTTCAAAGGACTTAGGGAGAGCACTCAATAGAATCAGAGCCTTATCCTCTTCCTCTAACTTGACATCTAAATTCTCTAGATCATCAAGAATTCTATTAAACTCATCAAGCTGATCCGGAATGGGTTTGTCATCCACCATTCTAAAGGCATACAGCTTCTGTTTCGAATAGAGACGGTTAGCTAAGGTTTTAACCATGTAAAGTTTACCTAGCTTGTCCCAGACCTCTTTCGCGGTTTTCTCTTTAGCCACCGCTCTCAGAACCTTATCACCAAGGCAGAGTAGAATAGTGCGTCGAGCTTTCCTGAGCATCTTGCTCCTTTCAACAGCAACGGAGGCAGATTTCTCAATTGGGGCTGTAGACTCTTCGAGCACGTCGAACAAGCCTTGCTGTTCTAGGAGAGCCTGCATCTTGACTCTCCACAGCCCAAAGTCACCCGTGCCTGAGAACTTCTCAATATTATACTTGGTCGAATTCTCCATCTTCGATCTGGCAATTGATTAGTGGTTGACGATCGATTCCTCTCGTTTCTGATTCCCACAGACGGCGCCAATTGTTACGATTGTCAATGATAATTTCACTTCGACTAGACGTCTCCAATCACAAGCAAAATAATCGGCCAAAATTCAATCCAACGAAAGCATGGCAATTCACAAATATAAACGAAAACGAAAAACAGAGCACAAGAAGATTTAAGTGGTTCGATCAACGTGATCTACATCCACTAGACACACGACTTCAATTTGATTAGTATAAGAGATGTTTACAAACACTCATCACTCGGAAAGGGAATTTATCCTCACTTCGCTCGTGAACTTTCAACTCTCAAAACGAATGCTCGTACGCGTCAAAGATTACAATTACAAGCAATGGGGTATTTATAGGTTGCCAATGGTGATTGCAGCGTGTGCAAAAAGCGTGAAGATTGTGTTAGGAAATAAACACACGCACACGATAACGAAAGAGAAAATAACACACAATTTGTTTACCCAGTTCGTCTTGCGACTATGTCTGGGGGCGATGCCAAGCCAGGTATTTCAATATGTTTTTCGGATGCTGATTACAATGAGAGAACATCTATTTATAATAGAAAACTTACCATAATTAACCCTAAGCTTATTAGGAAAAGACTTGTTCCCTACTCCAAGCCATTAGGAACAAACTTACCATAATTAACTCTAAGCCTATTAGGAAAAGACTTGCTCCCCACTCCAGGCCCGTTAGGATCAATCTTGTCCTACACTCCAAGCCCGTTAGGATCAATTCAGGCTCCACACTCCAACAATCTCCCACTTGGAGACTGAATTCTCCATGTAATCATATCTTCTTGATTCTCCTCCCGTATCCACTTGGCATCGCCAAGCCTTATCTTCAAGTTCCAAGGCCAATTGAAGCTATACATAGCTTCAACTTCTCTAAGGTCACTACCTTAGTAAACATGTCTGCTGGATTCTCACTTCCAAGAATCTTCACAAGCTGCAAGATCTTCTTCTCTAAAAGGTGACGAATGTAGTGGTACTTCAACCCAACATGCTTTGTCCTTGAGTGGAACGCCGAATTCTTTGCAAGAAATATAGCACTTTGACTATCACTGAAAAGAGTGCTATTCTCATGCTCCTTCCCAAGTTCTCCCAAGAAATTCTGCAACCACACCATCTCCTTACTTGCCTCTGTCACAGCTACATATTCTGCCTCAGTAGTGGACAGTGCAACAACCTTCTGCAACTTGGAAGTCCAAGATATAGCAGTACCACCATAAGTAAAGACATACCCGGTTGTACTTCTTCTCCCATCAAGGTCGTTTGATGCCAAGTCTGCATCCACATAACCCACCAGCTCCATACTCTTGCCTTTGAAACACAAGGCCTTGTCTGTGGTACCTCTCAAGTATCGCAGGACCCACTTGACTGCTTCCCAATGTTGCTTGCCCGGATCACTCATAAACCGGCTTACTACTCCCACTGCATGAGCAATGTCTGGCCTCGTACACACCATGGCATACATGATGCTACCAATCGCTGAGGCATACGGAACATTCAACATCTGGGCACGCTCCTCCTTGCTCTTGGCGGACTCTCTTCTTGAAAGCTTGAACTGACTGCCCAATGGAACACTCACGGGCTTCGACTCTGACATGTTGAATCTTTCCAGGACCTTCTGAATGTAACTCGCCTGCGAAAGATACACACTTCTTGTCGCCTTATCACGTTCAATTCTCATACCCAAAATTTGTTTAGCCTCTCCGAGATCCTTCATTGAGAACCGTTCTGACAATTGCCTCTTCAACTTATTCACTTCTCTTACATCAGCTCCTATGATCAACATGTCATCAACATATAGCAAGAGAATAAGGAAGCTTTTGTCAAACCTCTTGTGGTAGCAACAATGATCTGCGTGGCATTTCTGGTAGTCGATCTCCATCATGAAGTTGTCAAACTTCATGTACCACTGCTTTGGAGCTTGTTTCAGGCCATACAAGCTCTTCTTTAACTTGCATACAAGTTCCTCCTTTCCTTTCTCTACGAACCCCTCAGGCTGTGTCATGTACAACTCCTCCACCAAGTCACCGTGGAGGAATGCTGTCTTCACATCCATCTGATGTAACAACAAGTTTTCTGCAGCTACCATACTCAACGCCATTCTAATAGTGGTCAGTTTCACAACAGGAGTAAAGACATCAGTGTAATCAATACCATGTCGCTGCTCAAACCCCTTGACAACCAGCCGGGCCTTGTAACGTTTGCTACCATCAGCTTCATTCTTGATTCGGTAGACCCACTTGCAGTGCAAGACCTTCTTGCCCTTTGGGAGCTCAACAAGTTCCCAAGTGCCGTTCAACAGAAGAGATGCTAACTCATCATCCATAGCAACTCTCCACTTTCGTCTATCTACACCCTGCTCTGCCTCTGCATAGCATTCAGGTTCACCACCATCAGTAAGTAACAAGTAGTAGTTAGAGGGCGAATACCTATTAGGTGCACGTCGCTCTCTAACGGGTCTTTGCAGCGGATTCTCCGGTGGTGGTGGGGTCCTTGGTTCTTCAATAAGAACCTCTTCTTCATTCTGACTCTCCTTACTCCCACTCGAGTTTGAGATGTCTAACTCGACCTCTTGGGTATTGGTTTTGTCAGAATCTGATGCCTCCAATCTGTTCTTGTACATAACCTGTTCATTGAAAACTACATCTCTACTGCGAATAATCTTTCGGTTATTCTCATCCCAGAGTCTATAACCGAACTCATCACCACCATAACCAATGAACGTACACTTAACAAATTTAGCATCTAATTTACTTCTATCAACAGAGCTAACATGAGCATAAGCAACACAGCCAAAGACACGCAAGTAAGACAGATTTACCTCTTTTCCCGTCCATGCTTCCTCGGGTACTCTGTTCTCCAACGGAACTGATGGACCTCTGTTAATCAGGTATGCTGCTGTATTTACTGCATCTGCCCAAAACGTCTTAGGCAGCCCACTCTTCAGCCTCATGCATCTTGCTCGCTCATTCAACGTTCTGTTCATTCGTTCTGCCACTCCATTCTGCTGGGGAGTTCCTCTCACAGTCTTCTCCATGCGAATCCCATTCTCAGCACAATATTCCTTGAACTCACGGAGTTCATATTCACCTCCATTGTCAGAACGAAGACACTTTACTTTCAGCCCTGTTTCATTCTCTACAAGAGCTTTCCACTTCCTGAAGGTATCAAAAGCATCCGTTTTATTTTTCAAAAAATAAACCCATACCTTTCGAGTGGAGTCATCGATGAAGGTCATGTAATACTCCGAACCACCAAGGGACTTCACGGGCGCTGGTCCCCATAGATCGCTATGCACCAGCTCCAGCTTTTCTGCCTTCAATGCTCTACCACCTCTCGAGAAACTCACCCTTCTTTGTTTCCCGAAAACACAGTCCTCGCATAGGCCAACTTCAACAGATTTCAGCCCTGGAAGTCTCCCTTTCGAACACATTACCTTCATCCCTTTCTCGCTCATGTGACCCAACCGACAGTGCCACAAATCAACGTTGGTCGTAGCTCCCACAAGGTCAATGCAATCCTTGGGGTTAGATGTAGTATACAACGTACCTTCCTTCTTCCCCCGAGCTACTATCATGGCTCCACTACTGATCTTCCAACTGTTGCTGCCGAAAGTCACTGAGTATCCTTCTACATCAAGCTGCCCGATTGAAAGCAAGTTTCTTTTCAATCCTGGAATGTGCCTCACACCATTCAGCTTCAACGTTGATCCGTTTGGTGTGGTTATCCGGACATTTCCTTTTCCCACGATTTCCAGGGGCTCATCATCAGCAAGGTAGACTTGTCCGAATTCGCCAGACACATAGTTCTCCATTATTTTAGCATCACTGCAAGAGTGGAATGATGCTCCAGAATCCAACACCCACGATTCTAGCGGACTACTGACACTTAAGACCAACGCGTCTCCAATATCATCTGTGGTTGCGTTTGCTGTCTTCTTCTCGTTCTGTCCCTTCTTATTTTTCTTGGGTGCTGAACACTGGTTGCTGTAGTGACCAAACTCATCACAATTCCAGCACTGGATCGAGTCTTTATCTTTCTTGGATTGACTCTTTCCTCTGGACTTTGATCTGCCACGATTCTGCCTACTCTTCGATCTGCCCCTTTCCTCCGTTTTCAGCACTGACCCTGAAGTGGATCCAGACTCTTTCCTGCGAACCTCCTCGCTAATCATCAGATCCCTCACTTCGTCAAGCTTCAGTTTATCTTTCGCGGATGAAGCGCTAACTAGGGGTGGGCATTCGGTTGGTTCGGTTCGGTTTTGACCTTTTTTCAACCGAACCGAAATAACCGAAATTTTAAAAAAATGAACCGAACCGAACCGAAATTATATAAAAACCGAACCGAATTACAATTCGGTTGGTTCGGTTCGGTTAGAACCGAATTTAAATATATTACTCCCTCCATCCATGAAAAGTAGTCCCATTAGAGTGGGGCACATGTTTTAAGAAAAAGGTAGATAAAGTAAGGGTATTGTAGGGTATTGTGGGGTCCATTGTAAATAAAGTGATTGTTTGTGAATAAAGTTGATGGCAATTTGAGTAATTAAGTGATGGTTGAAGGGTGATAGTTTTTAAAAGGGGTATGGGACTACATTTTGTGGACAAAGAATATAGGGCAAATGGGACTACTTTTCGTGGACGGATGGAGTACTTTTTTCAATTTTTTCCATATCTCAATACTTTCTTCAACCTCAACTCGAAAAGACCTTTTTTTTGCTAAGCCAATCTTGAGCTCAAATTAGACATTGCACTATTTTAGGATTTAATGAACTCCTAAATGCATCAAGCACTCGTCCTCCCGTGCTAAAGGCAGATTCTGAAGCTACCGTTGAACCAAAATAGAATGTTGAAGTACGGTGGTGGAAGTAGGGGTAATCGTCAGAAATGGAAATGAATGTTTAATTTTTTACTGTTAGATCAGATCTAGGGTTATATATATATATATATATATATTAATTAATTATATTTATTTTTATTTATAGTTCGGTCGGTTCGGTTTATTCGGTTTTTAGAAAATATAAACCGAACCGAAAAAACCAAAATTTTAAAAAATTTCAACCGAACCGAACCGAACCGAACCGAACAACCGAATAAACTGAATCAAATAAACCGAAATTCGTCGGTTCGGTTCGGTTTTTCGGTTTTTTCGGTTTTATGCCCACCCCTAGCGCTAACTGCAGTTACTGTTGCAGCCCAACTGTCAGGCAAAGAAGATAACAAAACTAAAGCAAGTACCTCGTCACTGAATTCGATCTTGACAGAACACAACTGCCCAATGATCATGTTGAACTTTTTCAGGTGTTGTTGCACGGGTGTGCTCTCCGACATCCTGAGGTTGAACAACCGTCTGATCAGGTGAACTTTGTTCGCCGTTGTGGGCTTCTGATACATCTCCTCCAAGATCTGCAGCATCTCCCTTGCGGACTTGGCTTTAGTCGTGTGGTAGGCTACGTTCATGGACAGCGATAAACGTATCGCACTCATCGCCTTTCTGTTCAACAGATTCCACTCCTTCTGTTCCATCTTTTCGGGTTTCT
This sequence comes from Galeopsis tetrahit, assembly GCA_963675135.1. NCBI lineage: Eukaryota > Viridiplantae > Streptophyta > Magnoliopsida > Lamiales > Lamiaceae > Galeopsis > Galeopsis tetrahit. The sequence goes on from OY776131.1 coordinate 39,927,086, forward strand.
CCTTCTCCTCTAGGGGCACATACAAATCTTTACCATAAAGGTAATCCTCGATCTGCATCTTCCAGAACCTGAAATTCGATCCGTCAAACTGCTTGATTGAAATCTTCTCGTCGCTCATCGTGACTGCTCCCTCCGAACCCGAAGCTCTAGATACCAGTTGTTAGGAAATAAACACACGCACACGATAACGAAAGAGAAAATAACACACAGTTTGTTTACCCAGTTCGTCTTGCGACTACGTCTGGGGGCGATGCCAAGCCAGGTATTTCAATATGTTTTTCGGATGCTGATTACAATGAGAGAACATCTATTTATAATAGAAAACTTGCCATAATTAACCCTAAGCTTATTAGGAAAAGACTTGTTCCCTACTCCAAGCCATTAGGAACAAACTTACCATAATTAACTCTAAGGCTATTAGGAAAAGACTTGCTCCCCACTCCAGGCCCGTTAGGATCAATCTTGTCCTACACTCCAAGCCCGTTAGGATCAATTCAGGCTCCACACTCCAACAGATTGCCACGTGGATTATGTTACAACCATGTAACAAACTCACTCCTTCAGCGTTACCCAATCTAAAATGACTTCCTTGCCCTTCACTTGTCTTCGCAAACAAGACGACTCAACACTTAGCCAAAAATTAAATCTGCTAACAGAACTCGACTGATCTGGTCCAACCTGTCTGGTCTTCCCAACTCGTCTACTTCTTCGCAACACCCATCTCATCTGATTAGACTCCTCCACATCATCTGATCTGGTCTAAGTTAACTTGTCTGACTCCACCAGCTGATACGCCCAACAACTGAGTCCTTCTAGAGACTTCTATCAACTAAGTACCTCGACTGATCTGCCCAACAGACGAGTACAGTAGTAGACTATAATCTACCTGATCTTTTTACTAGATGAGTCGCACTCGTCTAGTCTAGGAGATTTGAGATAAACCTCACAAAATGTATATGAAACACACTTGTATATGTCTCGGACTTGTTCTAATGCATTATTCCCCGGACCTACCCCGCGCCCCATACGGATCCTAGATAGTCGCCCCGTGCCCCCTCCCATTTTTTCATATCATGTTAAATTTATTTAAGTTATTTCTCACTCTTCTCACAATTGAAAACAATGTTTTTCATGCATATATACATTGAAATAATTTACAATAATATAAATATTTTTCATGTTATATATATATATACATAAAATATTATACCAATTTTTTTTTAAAATAATATATATATATATATAAAGTTTATATAATAATTCGAGTCAGGTTAGATACTCGTGGGTCGAACATAAGACCCAGACCCGATCCGTTCACATACTGGACAGGACAGACCCGACCCGTTCTCAATACGGTGCAGATCCGACCTGACCCAAAGCTCGCGGGGCAAGACGGGTACACGCGGGTTGGGTCAATATTGTCATCCCTACTTATGACCTTTTGACTTCAGAGTTCTCCGTTGAAATCTCTGATTTTTAGAATAGACTTTGGATAGTGTAATTTATTTATATTTTTGGAGGAGAATCCAACAAAATTCATAGAGTATTAAAATGTATAGACTACCAAAGTTTTTTTTAAAACTTTTTAAAATCCGTATTTAATACCTCAAAATTTTTAAAGACTTTTGAAAATTCGAATTGAATACCCCAAATTTTGAGAATCTAAAAAAATCATACAAGATCCACAACCGATATATCCCCTAATTTTAAAGGTAAAGTCTAGTATGCACTCGAGTGCATGTTGTGCACCCTAGTCTAAAGAAAAATGTAAAGGTAAAGTCTAGTATGCACTCGAGTGCATGTTGTGCACCCTAGTCTAAAGAAAAGTGTATGTTATTAAACTGATGTACAACACAATATTACTAAAAAGTGTAAGTCACTATGACTAAAAATATTATTATACAGTTTAATAATTGAAAAGTGTAACACCATTTACCAAAAAGTGTAAGTCAGTAAAACTGAAAAGTGCAACATGGACTAGGGTGCACAACATGCACTCGAGTCCATAGCAGACCAACCCAATTTTAAAGAGTGACACTTATGAGGGGGGTGTATTCAATTGAGATTCTGTTGGATTTTTTTGGACTTTAAAAAGTCAATAGACTCCATACAGAGTTTGATTGACTTTTTTATTGATTTATATGGATTTTCATAGATTTGACCGGATTGTGAATACACATTTTTTTATTGATTTACATGGATTTCCATAGACTACGCCCCTAGAACTATTGATGCAAACGTATATCGAACACACTTGTATGTAAAAAAAAAAATCTAAATTATTTAGAAAAAATGTCAAAAATATATTAGTTCAAAAAAATATTATTATTCATTATTATTATTCTCATCTTCATTTCCATCACCATTATACCTCGGCCCTAGGGAGGAAGGGGACTAAAGAATGGAGAGAGAACGGTCACAAGAATCAATGTTGAGCTGAAGAGAGGATTGACGGACAAAAGCGTATCTTAGAGTAAATAGAAAAAATACATTACTTAATTAGAAAAAATAACTTGCAATAAAGAAACAAGTAGGGGTATTTACTGTTACCGTTTAGTATTTTATAATTTCATTGAGTGATTGTAAAAGGTTTATAAGTGGGGTATTTATATATACAAAGTGTATCTTTATCTACCAAATATACATCACATATTTACAAAATATTTAAGAAATAAGGATAAACATAATATATTATAAAGATGTATACAAATCATGTTAATATTATATTCACGATAATACAGAGATGTAAATTATGTAATATTTTTTACGATAATAATGGTGGTGAAGCTCTCACTCTGCGCAATTTTTCCAATGACATAATTGACGTGAACTCTATCTATTTCTTTGAAGAATCCTGATTAATTCTTTTTTAATGGAAATAAAGGTTAAAGTTGATGACGGTGAAAAATGCAAAATGCAGTAGGTTAGTAATAGAACTTTTGTTAGAAGAACAACAAAGTTTTTTTTAAGAAGAACAACAAAGTTTTTTTTTTCTTCTCCTCAAGAGTTTTTTGAGAGAATCCGTTGAAATTTCTACTTATTAGAACAGATTTTGAAGAGTGAAATTTATTTATATTTTTTGAAGAGAATCCATGAAAATCCACAGAGTATTGAAATCCGTAGACTATTGAATACTACAGATTTTTTAAGACTTTTTAAAATCCGTATTGAATACCCCAAATTTTAAAAGACTTTTAAAAATTCGTATTGAATACCCCTAGATTTTAAAAGTCCAACAAAATCCAACTGAATCTCAATTGAATACACCCCCTAGTGTTCAAAATCTGAAAGTTCACCTTATCCTATGTAAAAAGTTAAATATAAGTATATAATCATGATTGAATATTATACTTGACTAATGGGAGTATTACAATAAACTGCATTTTTTTTTAAATTAAATATTTTTTTAATAGATTTTAAATAACCATCTTTTTTTCAAAATTTGAATGCAATAAATATTACCATTGAGATTTGCAAAAAACAAATGTAATTTAATGACAAATTTTATATAGATATTGAGATTTGTTTTATACCTGGAGTACGTTTTCAAATACGGTTGAATATACTAAAACCATAAATTCAAAATTAACAAACGGTTCAAATCATAAATTCCGAAATAAAAGCATGCATTGATTAAAAACAATTAAACATGGAAAGTTGATATGATTCTTCATCCTCGTATTTCCCCTTGGATTTTTTCAATATTAATCCGTATTTGCCGAAATCTCCAATTACTGATTAACAATTCAAGCTGCAATACAAATTAATTTAACTTTTTTAAACATAAATTGTGGAGTATGCATTTAATTTTTAAACAATTAGCATTTTTCAAAATAATAATAATAATTAATAGCATCAATATAATTAATATTGTCACGGACTCACGGTGAAACCTTACATTTTTTATGAACTCATTATAATCTTATTATATGGAAAAAAAATATACAAAAATGATGACCCAATGAAATCAAATTTAAACAAATATGTAACCTTTGGAGAGCAAAATTAATTTAAGGAAGAGTACTTTATTGTCTACGAAAGACATGAACCATAATTAAAGTAACAAATATGAGATGGAAAAAAAATACTCAGTAGTAAACAAGATTAAAATATCCTTAATTAAAATAATACTAAAAATATTTTAGATGAGAATAAATCAGGAAGAAATTAGAGACAAATTATTAGAAATAAAATTTAAATTGAGGATTTTTTTTTATTATTAGCAAGGTTGAAAATATCAATATCCTAGGCCTTAAATTTGTGTAAATTTAATAACAAACTTTTATAAAAAATAATTTAAACACATTTACAGTAATAAATTTATATAAAATATAATATTTTTTAAAATTTATCGATATACTTTTTTTATTTTTTAATATTCTTTTTGATATTTTATCAATATTAGTTTGAATAGTGATATTGTATACTTAAATATCGATATTTCTGATTGTTTTTACAAACGAAAATTGGATATATTGAGATTTTCGTCCAAGATTACGATAGGATTATAATAATTTTTGGATTTGAGTATCAAATCAAAGAAAAGAGATAAGGATTTTACTTGTTCCTCCAAAAACTACGGCAAGTTTAGTTATTCTACAATATCTTTTGACTTTGTCCAACTGGTCAACAATTGGTCCATATACAGGGCACACTCCATCAAACGGCGTCGTAAACACCAGTATTAAAACTCCCAATAATCTCGCGTGCGAATTCACAACTCACTCTCCCCTTCAATTGGCGGCAGAATTTCGCCGTCAGCTCGCCGGTTTCTCAATCCGATCACGCTCTCAGAAATCGAACAAGATCATTGTTGCGCGTAGTATCTTTCTCTCTCTCACTCGCCGTTATCCGTACACACGTGCGCTTAGAGAAGAAGTAAGTAGTGAATTATGGAGGATGATTACTATATGAGCTGCGGCAGCGATGAGGACGATGATTATTGCTCCTCCGATCAAGGCTCCGAATCGCTCGATGGATACGATATCGAAGAGACCGACGATCTGTTGGTTTCAACCAAAGCCCCTTCTTCGAAGGTGTGTGCATATTACATTATTACTACTGTTTTACGTGAATGTTTCGGAATGCATGTTGACGAAAAAGGGTTTTTTGCAAATTTATTGTGGTGAGCGGATTTTAAAATTATCAGGGAAATTTGTCGGGTGACTATGGAACATGCTTTTTTCAGTATACCTTAATCCGTGCTGGGTTGTAGAGTTGATTTTTATTTCTCTGTTGGTCGTGACTGTTCTTAGAGGGTAAAAAGAATATTATGGGATGAACTTATAATGGTGTTGATTTTGTGTTATAATGCTCCTTTTGATATCTAATCAAATTTATTTGTAGTATTTGTGGCCCTATGTTTAAATTAAGGGAAGCTTCTGGACTTTTATCTATTGTTTTATGTCCATTCTGTTTGTCATTACACCCCAGTGATTACAGGCTTCTTCTTCTTGAACATCATAGAGAATTCTAGTGGAACCTTTCATTGAATTATGCTTGTTTTGTTTTACTGATTTGGTTCTGCCGTTTCGATTTTTGGTTAATTGCAGGTAATCACAAAAGAGTCTTTGTTGGCTGCTCAGGTATAAAACTTTACATTTTTGTTAGTTCTTTTGCATCCACTTGAACACAGCTTGCTCGTACGTAAATTATTGATTATCCAGTTCTCACTTGCTGCTAATCATTCTGTAATAAAATTCTCTTGATATTTGGGTAGGTTTAAGGTACTTTAGTCACTGACTGTGTTCTTGCTTCTTATTAAATCTATCGAAAAGTTCAAATAAGAGTTCAAATAAGAGTATCAGAATGGCATGCATTTAATTTCATTGGATTTTCAGATTTTGGAATTTTGTTATCTTTGCAGAAAGAAGATCTGCTAGCAGTAATGGACTTGCTATCAGTGAGAGAACACCATGCAAGAACTCTTCTCATTCATTACAGATGGGATGTTGACAAACTCATTGAAGTTTATGTTGAGAAGGGAAAATCTTGCATGTTTTCTGAAGCAGGTCTTTCAATTTTTGAACTCGTTGACCTCAACCCACCGGAACGTTTCTCTATGATAATGTGCATCATCTGTATCGAAAATGTGCCTGCTGAAAACGTAACCAAAATGGACTGTGGCCACTGCTTTTGCAATAACTGTAAGAACCCTTTCTTATATTGACTTTTGAAGCATCATACTGAGCATGAACTTGTATATTATTGTAAGTTTGTAATGCCACTTTCTGGTTTATTTTACATTTTGCGAAGCATCTCTTGAAAGACGTGTTTCTATCTCCCACCTTTGATTTACACTTTCTGCATTAGTAACCTTTTTGCAAATAAAAACTTCTGGACACATTCATTCTGTACTATTTGGTAACCACGTGAGGCTAAATTTACAGGTTGGACAGAGCACTTCATTGTCAAAATAAATGAGGGCCAAAGCAAGAGGATCAGATGTATGGCCCATAAATGCAACGCTATCTGCGATGAATCTATCGTTAAAAATCTAGTTGGTGAAAAACATCCAGATTTAGCAGAAAAGTTTGACAAGTTTCTTCTTGAGTCGTACATTGAAGACAACAAAATGGTTAAATGGTGTCCCAGTATACCCCATTGTGGGAATGCAATACGCGTTGAAAAAGATGAGTATTGTGAAGTGGAATGTTCTTGTGGCTTACAGTTCTGTTTCAGTTGCTCATCAGAAGCTCATTCCCCATGTTCATGCTCTATGTGGGAGCTTTGGACAAAGAAATGCCATGATGAATCTGAGACAGTCAACTGGATTACTGTCCATACAATGCCTTGTCCTAAGTGTCACAAACTGGTTGAGAAAAATGGTGGTTGCAATCTTGTCAGTTGCATATGTGGGCAAGCATTTTGGTAAGATTGCTTTCATTTCTGCAACATATTATATCTACACCATGTCCTTATGAACACTGTTCTTCAACTGATTCTATTGGATGATGCTTATACACATGATTTAATGGCTAGTAGAATGCTCTGTGGCTTCAATTCATTTAAATGGGGCTTGTTAATATGGTTTATCTGCCTTCTAGAAATTATTTTCAACCTAGCTTACTAGTAATCTGTAGTATCAAACTTGTAATGGACTAGTTGGGATCCAGATTGCTACATGTGGTATCCATGCATACTTCATGTAATAAAATCCCTCTTGACACCTATTTCTTGATACACTTAGCAAATCAACATTTGGTGATAATGTGTAGAGGTCATTAACCAATTGTCAGCATAATTGGGTATCACATATTACTCGCACATGCACATTTAATCAATAAGCTATATTGTAATATGCACACTTGAAGAAAACAAGCTTCTCACATCCTTGTTTGATGTCAGACACAATTTTTCACATATACATTTGTACGCCTCGACTTAGATAATGACCTGAAGCTAATCTCGTTATCCTTGGATTGCCTTTCTTTGCCGGAATTATCATCTGTCTCTTTATTTTAGTAAAACTGATGCTATTAAAAATACTTACTCTGAATTATGTTTCTTATGTCTGTTCTATATCGTGCCATTGACATCCGTATGTTTGTTGCTTTGCATATTCACTACTTAAAATTTCTGTCATACAGAACAATTTGTGTATTCTAACTACTTTATTTCCTGCTTTAGTTGGTTGTGTGGTGGAGCTACAGGTCGAGAACACACTTGGACCAGTATTGCTAATCATAGCTGTGGTCGTTATAAAAAAGACAACGAGAATAAGTCCATGAATGCAAAACGATATCTAGACAGATATATGCATTATCATAACCGCTACAAGGCTCATATAGACTCCTTTAAGCAGGAATCTACATTAAGGGAAACAATAAAGGCAAAAATATCAATTTCTGAGGCAAAGGACTCAAAACTTAGAGATTTTAGCTGGGTTACAAATGGGCTTTACAGGCTCTTTAGATCAAGACGAGCTCTTGCATATTCATATCCTTTTGCATTCTACATGTTTAGTGATGATTTCTTCAAAGGTGAGATGGACCAAAAGGAAATGGAAATAAAGCAGAATTTATTTGAGGACCAGCAGCAGCAGTTTGAGTCGAATGTTGAGAAGCTGTCCAAATTTCTTGAGGAGCCATTTGATGAGTATCCTGAGGATAAACTCGAGCAAATTAAGATGCAAGTTATTGATCACACCTCGATCACTGATACTCTCTGCAGAAAAATGTTAGTTTAATTGTCTAATAAGGCTTAAATTTTGTTCGAACAAAGAAATTTATCTCTTGCTCGTCTTGTAGGTATGAATGTATTGAGAACGACTTATTGGGTGCACTTCAGAATACTATTTGCAGTATAGCACCGTACCAGTCAAAAGGCATTGAGAAGGCCGAGGAACTGACTTTTAGATGGAGCACTCCTATGATAGGTAACAAATCAGATTTTAACCATATTTTCAAATTATGCCACAATTTCGTGATAAATTAAGTATTAAGATCATATAATCTTCTAGTAATATAATAACTTCGCTGAACCTTTTCATTAATTTTCCGATAACAGTAGAAAACTATAACTTTAAAATACATTTTGTGCTTACATATTTGCAATATCAAGTATCCAGTCAGATTTTCCCTCATACGTAGTTCCTTTATTTTGTTTTTATTTGTATCATGAGGCCATTTTGCATTTAAAAGTTGTATTTTGCAGATGATTTTAATGACTTTTCTATCGATTCTGATTGAATCTGAGTATGCATCTTTTTCCAACTATCTGGTGCATTTCTAGGACATACATACCTGGTAAGACATATTTGTTTAAAGGCTTAACTGCAAAAAAAAGGATCCAAAGCTTTGCGGTTGTCAATCTAGCCATGATTTGGCTAATCCTGGTGCAATGTTGGCCAATTTGTCAGGTTAATAAAATAATGTGCTTGCGAATTCATTAATAATAGTTCGTACTATTTTGGATTTTCTTGCCTTCGCAATCAAATCCATGTGCCTTCTACTTTAATTCATGCATCAAGTTAATTATGACCATCCTTACAAATTGGCCAAAATTATATTTAATTAGCTAAATCATGTGAACTGTAGTTTGATTATATGAAAAATGTCGTAACTAATAACATTTTTTTTTGTATTTGTGAATATGTCAAATGAACTGTATGTCAACACTTGTTGTTTCTTTTGTAGGTGAAGTAGCGGAAATATGACAATCATCAACATCTAGGGCAAGAAACGAGAGCTCGATTTCACGGAAGCGTGTTAGAAGCTTGGCTCATCCAGCAAATTCTTGCAGTTTAAAATATAAGGGTACAACATCATAAATATAGCAGACCATTTTGTGCATCAAATGGATCTTTTTGTCATCAGTTTTTTGCATAGGCCCATGTGGTCCGTTGTATAGAACGGAAAACTTGCTTAACTAGGTAGTCTTTTTGTTCTGGGTTAGTATATATCTGGTGGTTTTTCATTATGGTCCTGAAATATGTTAATAAGGGGGTCAATAGCTGGAGAATGGAATAATGATTAACAACATGGAATATAATATTTTGATTTAAATCCTCATTTTGACTCGCAGATTCTGCACAATTTTTCTTTTTGTCAAACACAAGAGCTAGATTTTATGCATTTAATGAAACACATGAGAATTTTGTATATATTTTATAAACCACGGACACATTAGATTAGAGGGTAAAAAGCACAAAATAATTTCATAAAATATGCACAAAAACAACTCTCTATGAAAATGTTATTCCGTTATATTTTAACTGAGTGTGTTTGTCATTGACCCATGGTGAAATTACTTAAGTCCATACTAAGTGCATAAAATCCCCTTTGTATTCCATAAAATGCACACCCCTTCCTTCCCCGTGTTTCATAAAAACATGCATAAAACTTCACTTTGTTTACATTTTATTTCACCATTTTTAAAATTTTATTATTTAATTTATTTCAAACATTTAATATAATCACATTTTATCTTTTAAAAAATGAAATTTAATTTATATATATATAATTGCAAGAATAATATATATACACATATACATACAATCGCTTGAATAATTTTAAACATCCATAAATAAAAATAATTAACAATTTAATCTACGTAAATCCAAAAAATAATTAATGCATTAAAAAGTTATAATATCAAATTTATGCATTAAAAAGTTATAATATCAAATTTTGATGGATTAAATACCGTTGCAAACAATAATTGAAATAAATAGATTAAAACGTCGCAATCAGTTGAGGTTTCTGTTGCAAAAGTTGACACTAAATTTAAATTTGACCAAATTTGTTGCAAATTGTGATGGATATATTAGGTGCTCGTCACTAAATTTTGTCTTTTTGGCAGTGGAGTGCGAGGTGAACAAACTTACAAACCTATGTATTTATGTATCTAAATGAGAGTGATTTAACTTGGATTTTTTTTTTCTAAACGAAAGTAGGATGTGGAACAAAGTGTACACACCTGAAACACAAGAAAATTTAATGTATTTAAAGAAACACAATGAAAGACTATATACATTTTTTTTATGAAACATGCACTACAAATGGAGTGGAGAAGTTGTACAATATAATCATGTAAACAATACAGGTTGATTACCCCATGTACTCGTGTGAAATATATACTTTACCGTTTCAAAAAAAAAAAAACATGCACTACAAAAAATGGTTGAAATTGTCAAGAAATTTAATGAGGACTTTAAATCCCTCACTATAGGATCAGTTTTGCGGGGGATTTATTGAGCGTTGGGGGTATCACTCGGTAATTATATGATTTTTACCCAAAATTATGGTTATGTCGCATGATATCTTCATTAAAAAAAAATAGAGTTGGTCTCCTGTGTATAGTGTGCACGTGCACACTATGCGATCAGTGAACAACTATAACATATATAAACGCGAATGTTTAACAACAAAGTAACTGTTGGCCTGACGGTTATGATATTTGGAAACGGGTATAAGGTCACGGTTCAAGACCCGTGTCCTGAAATATATTTTTTTTAATATTAAAATATCCACCACTTTTCAATAATAAAAATTACACTTTCCAGTTAAAATATCCACCACTTTTCAATAATAAAAATTACACTTTTCAGTTAAAATATCCACCACTTTTCAATAATAAAAATTACACTTTTCAGTTAAAATATCCCCACTTTTCAATAATAAATTTTCCACTTTTCAATAATAAATCAAAACTAACAAAATTACAAAAAATTACAATCTTCTTCTTCAGCCTCCCACCGATGTCTTCCACTACTGTTCAGCACTTCTGCCACTCCTTCTCCATATTCTCCCTCGCTCTAGCTGGAAAACACTCTACCGCGGCGATATCCATCGTCTTCTCCGGCGAAATCCATTGTCATCTCCATATTCTCCCTCGCTCTAGCCGGAAAACACTCTACCGCGGCGATATCCATTGTCTTCTCCGGCGAAATCCATCGTCTTCTCCGACGAAATTTTCAGTTAAATAAGTTGCGGTTACAGATGTAGAAAAAAAAGAAGGGAGAGAGAAATAAAGATGCGGCAGCGGCGGAGGGTTTGATGGAGGAGACGTACTTTTTAAGGCAGCATCCTCGGCTGAAGCTGGGGCGAAAGACTTCTTCGTGGCGGCGGACGATGATGATGGTCCAAAAGAGGGACGCTTCTTCTTGGCGGCGGCGGAGGTTTTAAAACGTCTAAATTGGAGTTCAGCGGTGGAACGGAGGAGAGAGACAAAGTTTTGGGCCGTTGAAACAGGCATAGGACATTTGCGTGCGTGTGTGAGGGAGAGAGAGAGTGTGAGAGAGAGGAAAAATGAAGAGAGAGAAAAAGCGTGGGAGAGAGAGAAAGAAGGAGAAAGGAGAAGAGAGTTACAAGAGAGAGAAGAAGAAGAGAAAAGACTTTAAAAAAAAGTGTAAAAGGAGAGAGAAAGAAAGAAAAAGCAAAGAGTAGAAAAAAGTTAAAAAAAAGCATAGTTTGGTGAACAATGTGCATATGAGAATTTCTCAAAAAAATAATACAAGAAAAGCAATTTAGTAGCAAAATAGAAATGGCAATTAATGTTAGGCAGGTAGAAGCAAACGTGTGTTGGTTCAATGAATATTGGAGCAAAAAAGGAAATAACAATTGATCGGAAGCATCCATACGTGTTCCTTTCGTTTTAAAAAGTTTATCACTTTTCGCTGTTAAAGTTTGTTAGGATCTCCTACATGTAGTTAGGGTGTCGTAAGATGTCGTAATGACTACCGTAGTCAGTTAATCTAAGCCCATTTGTTACATTTTGTACAATTTACGGTATGTATTCATCGTATGTGTCGTAATGTACGTATCATAAATTTGTATTTTCTATTAAATTAATTAAAATATATTATTGTAAAATTACATTTTTATCCTTATACAATAAAATAATTTATTATATTTATTAATGTAATTAAAATATGTAATATTAAAATTACATATTTACCCTTATGATATTAATAAAATTAATAACAAAAAATAAATCAAATCAATTTATAAAAAAAAAAAAAAACAAATCAAATTAAATCTTAAAGAAATCAAATTCATTAAAACCTAGTTAATACATGCGTTTTCAATTTCATCCGTTTTTTTCCTCCCTGCGACCCATCATCCGCGCCTGCTATCATTCGCCGCCTGCCAGCCTCCGCCGCTCAGCTTCCGCGTGCCTGCCAGCCGCCGCCGACTGATTTTGAAATTCTTGTTAGAATTTTCGATTTTCTCTAATTGATTTTGTTTACGAGTTCTATGCTCGATTTCTTGAATTCTACACTCAAACTTGGGGTTGTTAAAATTGGGGTTGAGTTGTTTAGTAGTAATTGTTTTTTAAATTGACTCAAATCAAATAGAAACTTGATTGATCAACAAGTGTTCGACAAAATGCCTCAAAGAAAATTTGCAACTGAATTTAGCAATTTAGCAAAAAGGAAGTGGGGACGACAAAAAACCTAATTTCTAATTTCAAATTAGTATTACTATCACACTATGTAGAGAATATACTGTGGATGCGTGATGTTTGAGTTTTTGTGTTTATCATAAGTTTAAAAAAGAATGCTACTGAAGTAATTGTCTATTTTAATACCTCGTTCAAGTTAATGAAGAATATAATGACATCTCAAATTCTCTTGAATTTCATTTCATGTGGGAGAACTCATACTACAAACTTCATTAAGAATGTGCCAGACTAGATGGAAGGGAATTGGGGACGACAAAAAACCTAATTTCTAATTTAACTAATCTATTATTTAATTATTATTTGGATTGGTTTATTTAATTTTTAAAATAATAATATTTGTATAAAAAAGGGTAGAACAATAATTTTACCTAATATATATGTATATATTTTAAAAATAATTTAAATAAAAGAAGGGCAATATAGTAAATAATAAAATACAATTTAAAAAATGATATAAATAACTTAAACCTGTATAACAGGTAGCAGGTCGTTACGACGTTTACGACGGCACGTGGCGCGATTCAACAAAGTGACTATGTAGTCACTTTGTAAAATTTGACTACCGTAAGAATTGCCCAAGTTTGTTTTAAAAAGTTTATCATTTTTACTATTTTTATTACGCATCTTCCCAAACTATTCCTATTTAATTTTTACAATATCTCTTTTTTATTGGAAATATATTAATGTATCCTCATTTTTCTCACTTGACAAGATAAATTGACATTCTAGTTCTTTCTATATTAATTTTTGTCTTAATGAAAAAGATAAATATTAATAAGGGGTAAAATATATGATGGAGATATTGATGGAAATCAATATCAATATTTGATTAGATATTTATACTTATGTTTAGGAAATTTGTTTTGATATTATTATATTTAGTATTTATATGTTTCTTATTCTCCAAGTATTTCATATTATAAATGGAATCGGAGAAAGAAAACCTCAAAGAAGAAGAGGAAAAGGCCAAGGAGAACCTTGATGAGGTAATTTAATGATTATCTTATCCTACAATATTAAAGGCTTGGGGAGCAGGGCTAAGCATAGAGAAATTAGGGAATTGATCAAAAAATAGGGTAGATATTTGTTGCATCCAGGAGACAAAGAAAGAAAACATTGACGAGTTCCTATGTCGGTCAATATGGGGGACTAGCAACTTCAATTGGGCCTTTAAAGAATCGGAGGGTCGAGCAGGTGGTATCCTATCCATATGGAATTCTAAGGTTCTATATGTGATCAACAACTGGTGCATGGAAGGAGCGGTCATAGTTAATGGGCTTTGGGGAGTCGAGAGGTCCCACGTCTCGATAATCAATGTGTATGCTCCTGGAACGTCATCCGAGAGAAGAAGTCTTTGGGAACGCATACTGACCACAATACATCAATCACCAAATATATGTGTGTGTAGCAGGGGATTTTAATTCAATTAGAAGGGAAGCAGGAAGAAACGACAGAAGAGAGGAATCAGATAGGAGAGATATGCGCAAGTTCGACACTTTTATTAGGAATTCGGGGTTGATTGATTTACCACTTCATGGAAGATCCTATACGTGGTACAAACCAGATGGGGGATCGACAAAATAATGATACATACGGAATGGGCATCTAAATGGCCAACATCAACTCAAAAAGGCCTCCGGAGATCGGTATCTGACCACGTACCTATCATCATCGAAAAGAAACAGAAGGACTGGGGGCCGAAACCGTTCAAATTCTTGAATGTATGGATGTCCCAACATAATTTCAGAAGATTAGTAACAGAGAAATGGAATCAATATGAGATAGACAGATGGGGGGAGGGGGGCTTCGTCTTCAAAGAAAAGCTGAAACGCCTCAAGGAGGACATTAAAACCTGGAATATAACAGAATTCAGCTTCATCGATAAAAGAATAGAAAGAATGAAGGAGGAAATACTGAAACTTGACAGGATCGACGACACGTTGGGCCTTGATGAACTGGAGATTATGAAGAGGAATGAAGAAAGAGCTCATCTAGTAACAGAAATGAGAAATAGAGATTGCAACCTGCATAAAAAATCCAGAAGTAAATGGCTAAGAGAATGGGATTGTAACTCAAGATATTTCCACAAGACAATAAATAGCAGATGTAAGAGGAACGAGATTACAAGGCTAAAGATCAATGGTATATAAACAGAAAGAGTCGAGGAGGTGATGAAGAAGGGGATATTCGAGCACTTCAGTAACCACTTCAGAAGTATCCGAAAGTATAGACCAACATTGGCTCCTGATTTTTGTACTAAAAAGATATCTAATGAGGATAATTGCATATTGACCGCCCCATTTTTCGAGGAGGAGGTTAAGAATGCAATCTGGTCATGCGAAAGTTCGAAGAGTCCAGGCCCTGATGGATTCAACTTTGGATTCTACAAGAAATTTTGGGATGTGTATAAATTTGACCTCCTGAAATTAATGAGTGAATTCCACCAAGAAGGCAAGCTAGTCCGTGGCTTGAATCCTACATTCATAATGTTAATCCCAAACAAGAAAGACGCCTCAGATATGGGTGATTTCAGACCAATCTCACTAATTGGAGGAGTCTACAAGATTATATCGAAGATCCTGGCTACGAGATTAAGTAAGGTTATAAACTCAATCATCACAGAACAACAATGCACATTTGTAGGGGGAAGACAAATCCTCGACAGCGTAGTGATTCTTAATGAAATTATCGAGGAAGCAAAAAAGGAAGGAAAAAAAAGACTACTTTTCAAGATCGATTTCGCGAAGTCATATGATACAATTGAATGGAGTTACTTGAAAACTATAATGGAAAGATTCGAATTTCATCCTAGATGGACTAAATGGATCATGGAATACATCTCGACTGCATCCACTACAGTCCTACTCAATGGCAGCCCATCCGATGAGTTCACGATGGAGAGAGGTCTTCGACAGCGGGACCCCCTCTCTCCATTCCTCTTTCTTATAACAGTAGAAGGACTAAGTATCATGCTTTCAAAGGCTGTCCAACTAAATGCTTATAAACCAATCGAAGTTTGGAGAAACAGAGTGCGGATTCCCCATCTACAATTTGTTGACGATACTATCTTCACAGGGGAAGCAACGATGGAGAATATCACTTTTATCAGGAGATTCCTCAAAATCCTGGAAAGTGTATCGGGCTTGAAAGTAAACACTGGTAAATGCTATGTCTATGGAGTTAACCTTCAAGAGGAAGAAATCATGGAATTGGCAGAGACTGTGGGCTGCAAGGTTGAAAGAATTCCGTTTGTTTACCTCGGCATGAAGGTAGGAGCATCTATCAGATCAATTACAGAATGGAAACATGTGACACAGAAAGTTAGGAACCGTCTTCAGAAGTGGGAAGGACTCAAAATCTCAATAGGGGGCAAACTAACGTTGCTCAAATCAGCTCTATCATCTATACCAGTGTATTATTTATCCACTTTCCGTGCTCCGTTAACCATTTTAAAAGAAATTGCAGTTCTACAGAGAAACTTCTTCTAGGGAGGGGGAACTGTAAGCGACAGAAAAAAGATACCATGGGTCGACTGGAAAACTATATGTAAGCCTAAACAAAACGGAGGCCTGGGGGTTAGAAACTTGAGATTATTTAACGAAGTACTTCTTGGAAAATGGGTGTGGAGGTTTTGTACGGAGAGAGATAGTCTATGCACAAGGGTGATAGAGTCAAGATGGGGGTGCAATGGGGAGAAGGGTTATTCCCCATGACAACGTGGAGACCTAGACAGTCTAGTGGCTGGTGGGGAGACATCCTCAAAATAGGGAAAGAAGCAGGTGGGGCAAGCAGGGGCTGGGTTATGGAAAATCTGGGTAGAGGTGTGGGAGAAGGGAGTAGTATCCTCTTCTTGGAGAATAGATGGGCTGGGAACATAATTTTAAAAGACAGCTTCCCTAGATTATACCATCTTAGTACAGATAAAGGAAAACGGTTGAGCGACATGGGGGTATGGATAGAAAATGAATGGGAATGGCAATGGAATTGGAGAAAGACACTTAGAGATAAAGACATTGATATGCGTAACGATTTGCTTATTGTGATTAACAGGTGCAAGCCGACACAGGGCAAGGAGGACTATTGGAAATGGAGCTTATCATCGAACGGGATATTCATCTCCAAGGAGATCTACGAGAAGCTGCTCGCGAATGGAGTTGGAGAATAACCAGCCAAAGAAAGAAATAATGTTTTCTCATTGATTTGGAATAAGTTAACACCATCGAAAGTCAACAACCACACGTGGAGAGTGATCTTGGGAAGGTTACCTACCAAAATTGAGTTACAGAGACAAGCGACGCTGCCCCTGAACACCAGCGTACATTGTAGCTTCTGCAGGAATGCATCAGAAACGGTTAAGCATATTATATTCGAGTGCCCTTTCTCGTATGGCATTTTGATGAGAATGCTCAACTGGCTGGGGATTCAAACTGCTTTTCCTGTCAATCACGTAGAAAGCTTACTCTACTTTAGCCGATTATACAGCGGAAAAAAGACGTCCATGATCCTCACTAGCCTATGGGAATGTGTAGTCTGGTCCCTTTAGAAGTATCGAAATGCCAAGATATTCAGAGATGAAGAGGTTGTAGAAGACAAGATCGTAGAAGATATTATATCAAGGCTCTGGAACTAGATTAATGCTAAAGAAAGGAGTTGCAGAAGTTTGGATTTTAAGACATAAAAGAACAACCTAAACCTGATGTTGAGATCAAATTAATTAGCTAACTGATGAAACATGGTGTAGGCTGTCTTCTCTGGCCTTTTAAATCAATCTGATACATGGACACCGATTATCATCATAATTGTACTTGTACATTTGTGAATATATATATAATTTTTTATCGACCAACGTTTTGTCACTTTTTCGGGTATTCGTAGAATCAACGGATAGTGTGTGGTTTTGTGTGTTCTTCGTATATATCTTCTTTACTTATACGCTCTCGCTGCTACATCAATATATCAAAAAAAATATGTTTTTTAATTTTATACAAAATAGCAAAGACGACTAAATTTGAAGATTATATTTTAGTGTTTCTTGAATTCGATTTATCCCAAACTGATCTAGGAAATTTTCTATTAAAATTTTATTTAGGATTAAGGTCGAAGCACTCTTGTAGATTGTTTTCCGCAACATCCTACTTTTCATGGGTGGGGTTTACAACTTTGTTTTACAAGATAATTTTTTGGGTGCGGTTAAAGGCACACACGAATCCTATGATGACACCCACCAAACATTTTTTTAATCTTTCAGGACATGTAAAATGTCCCATATACCCCTCGTGTAAAATTTATGAAAAAACGAAGATGAGTACACCTACCGCTTCTATTTCACGACATAATCATCTCCTCCACCATCACTACTTATCCACCACCACCACCACCAAAACAAACATCATTCTTCAACAAAAAAAAAAAAAAAAACACAAAATTTCAACAAAAATAATAATAAAAAAAAAAATCTTAAGTTGTTAGAAAATATTAACTGAACAAAGATAAGATGTACGAAATTTTTTACCCAACAAACTCAACGTGTTCGAAAAAAATTCATGAACAACTTTCATTTGTCCGAAAAAAAAAGCAGACATCTTGTTCGAAATTTTTTCCAAAACAAACTCAATATGTTCGAAAATTTTTAATGAACAAACTTAATATGTTCGAAAAAAAAAATCCAAAACAACTTAAATTTGTCCGAAAAAAAAAATTGAACAAAATGTTCGAAATTTTTTTCCAAAACCAAAACAGATTGTTCGAATTTTTTTCCAAAACAAACACAGATTGTTCGAAATTTTTTCCAAAACAAATTCAATATGTTCGAAAATAATTCACGAACTTCTAAAAACCCTAATTTTCCTAAAATTCCTAAATTTAAAAAAAAAAAAAAAAACCTAAATCAAAATCGAAGTGGACGCGTCCGGCAACGTGAACGGTCGCGTCGACTGTCTTCTTCTGGGGCGACGGCGGCCGCTTCGCATGGAGGAGGGGACACGACGACGACAGCTTGGAGAAAGGGAGGAGGGACGATTCACGTTGGTGGCGGTGTTTGGGAGGAGGAGCAACAATGGCGATTATGGAGGGAGGGAGGCAGGCGGCGGCGACGTGAGGGCAGCGCGACGGGAGGAGATGGTTCTTGTGGAAGGCAGCCCTACGGGAAGGGGCGCGCGAGCGGCGTTTGCGGAGTGGGGCAGCGATAGAAGCTTCAATCGGAGGTGGGGCGGAGTTGTGTATGATGGTAGGTGTACCAAAATAAAACAAAAATTAGGGTTAAGTAGAAGAAATAGGGTATTTTTGTATTTTCCACATGGGTGTCCTCATCCCATTGTGTGTGTCCTCATCGCGTGGGTGTCCTTATAGGATCCGTGTGTGCCTTTAGCCGCACTCTAATTTTTTTTTTTTTTTGCCTTAGTCATAGAGCTGTTGGGCCAAATGAAGGCTTAATTCATTTCTTCTTCTATTTTTTCCCCTTCTTTTCATTTTCTTTTCAATATACCACTTTATTTGCTCAATTTATCATGGTATTGGTATATATATATGTG
The DNA here is from genome assembly GCA_963675135.1 of Galeopsis tetrahit. Taxonomy (NCBI): domain Eukaryota; kingdom Viridiplantae; phylum Streptophyta; class Magnoliopsida; order Lamiales; family Lamiaceae; genus Galeopsis; species Galeopsis tetrahit. Next base: position 39,946,522 of record OY776131.1, read on the forward strand.
TGTGTTTGTATAGAGACTAGCTAGCTAGTATTATACTTTTTCCAATTTCACGCTGAAATTTTTGGATATTATCATTGTTAGGCTTAAATCTGATACTCCTATAATATTTGTAATAGGTTCATCTCACCTTAATTCTCAAATTTAAAAAGTTGATGTTGTGATTTTAGAGCTTTTTTTTTTTTGGTTCTATGTTTTAAAGAAAGTTGAGGTCTAGATGTTCAGATTTTTATTTGAATTAATTAAAAAAAATTATACTCATGATTTTTCTTAATAAAAAATTATAAAAGTTAAAATATTTTATATGGGATGATATAAATACTATACTAATTGTGGATACCTTGATTTCCGAACATTTTGTCTTCTAATTCGACTGAGTGCAATTTCTATTCTAGCCAGTAGAAATAGCTCATAAAGAAGTCAAATTAATTTTATGTGTTTATTTTTTGAGTAAACGCTTGATTGATTTTAGCGTAAAAGGTGGCTTATTCGACTACAGTACAGTAATCTAGGTGTTAAGATTCTCCTTGCCTTGGGGTTATTTTTCAATAGAAACTTCTCTTACATAAATATTACTATTTCTCACATTGAATTTATCAAAAGTCAATTACATCATATAATTAATTAAATATGCATACATACATTAAAAAATAAAATAAAAACTCTTATCACATGACTCCAAACAAAGTGAGTAGAGATCGATATCATAAAACAAAAGGCGCGCTGATCTCACACCTTTTTCTTCATATTTCTTTTGTCCCATTCCTTGTTAATAAACTTTGAACTTCTCAAAAGAGAAATTCATTTACTAATTTTATTATACTAATAATAATGCTTATTTAGTGGAGTACGACTTTCTTAATCTATGTGAAAAACAAAAAATAACAATTAAATTGAAATGAAGGGATTTTGTAAAAAAAAAATTCTAGGATATATAGCATAAAATGAGAGATCGAGACTAGAATGATGCTTTCGGCTATAAAGAGAGTTTAGGCTATAGTGTTTTTCTTGAAATTTTTCCAAAGAATGAAACAGCTACCTAGCTTTAACGTCTTTATTTTCCTATGCACGGGATATTGTGTATTCAAAGTAATCAATATATAAAATCGTCTTTTACAAAAAAAAAAAAAACAAATATACCGTTTTTTATGTAATTGTTGAAGTTATAGAGATGATCTTGTTAACTACAAATATTAATTGCAGATAAAACAATGTTATTTTTAAAAAAAAAAATTGGCCGCCTTTCAAGAATATTAACCTCCAGTAGTTTTAATTAATTTATGATTTGGGAGTCCTCATATTCAAAGTTTATAATTAATTTAATCAGTGTATTAAATTGGTCTATTAGTATGTCTGTAAGATTCTTTAGAAACTCACAATTAACCTACCTACTAGAACATTGGATTAATAAATTATTTCTACATATGTAGTCAATGAATGCTGTTCGAACCTCCCAGAAAATGACAAAACAGCATGAATTTCTTAAACCAACCATTTTTGAAGTTGAACACAATTATACACCTCTAAAAGTCAACAAAATCTTACGACAAATTTTGTTTGATTTATGTTTTGTTAGAAAGTTTGTTGTCCTCTTTATTCTCCTCCTATTGAATTTAAGAGTCGGTAGATTTCAGTAGATAAAGTTTTTTTCCCCATACTATAGTGCTTTACAATTTCTCCCCTTCAAACCAAAAAAAAAAAAAAAAAACAATTTCTCCCGGCCCCTTTAAATTTCTTGCCAATTGAATGGAGTATTAAACAGTCCAAACTTTGTATATAAATTTTTTTTATTAGTTTAATATATATATATTTTAAAATAAAAACTATATAATATGAAATTCCTGTAATATACCTACCTAAGTATTATAAGCATTCAAAAACAATCTTAATTAAGATTTCCAAAACTTTGACAAACCCTAGAATAGGAATCTTTAAAAGATATTGAACTTTTAGTAAGAAGAATGTTAACTTTTAATTTATTTATCAAATTGCACAACATTCAATAAAAAAGTTGGTTTTCCTTTTTATACATGAGCTGTGATTCACGAATATGTAATCTCTTTTTGGTCGTGCGATGTGAGTTGTAAACTAGCAAATATATAAATTAATATATACTTTGATAGTTGATACTATATTATAGATATGTCAAATGTACTCAATATACATGACCCATTGACCATTGATGATATCCACTGTGGAGAACATAACATTTCCATAATGTTTGTAAAAGATCCAAAAATATTTACAATATCGGTACTAATGTTGTATTCGGAAAATTTGTTGTACAAATTGAGGCTAATATAAGTAAATGTTGAAAAATTGTCAATGGAGTACAGAGATTTGATTTTTAATTTCTTCAGATTTTTAATTAAATGATTCGTTCCTAATATCAAACTTATATGGCATTATAAAATAAAAGAATTTGTCCCATGAAATAAAATGTTAGATTTTTTTCCTGTTTATAAATGGTAAAGAAGTAAGCGAAGAATTAAGGCATGCAAAATGAAGTAAAAAGGTTGAGTCACGTCAGTTGGAAACATTGTTGCCTTTTCTCTTTTTGTTTTGACCTACAACTTTCAGCCCTTTTGAGGTGAGCAATATCTAATCTTTTGCACAATTGCTTGCTACCATGCATTGACTGATTGATTTCATCGTTTATAATGCATGTTTTCATTAATCTACTCATAATAATTGGTTTTCAATTTAATTTGTAGCAGGAAATTGAATTTTAGGAGATGTTTGATTTGTGATGACGCGCGTGGTATGATGAAAATTAGGATATGACAATCTTGATAATTAGTGATTGTGTGTTTATTTTAAAAATTTTAATAAATAGGATTTATATGTACTTTTAGAGATAGATGTAATTGGATGATGAAATTTAGATTTTAAATCTCTATCTAGAATAAAACGGAAGACGTAACATTTCATATCCAGCTGAGTGAATCTCTATATATGTCGATTTTGATATGCAAATGATATGTGATACATCCACCATGGGTGTAAACACACGTGTGCACTCTTTCATGTACAAGTATTTTATACTCTCTCATTTTCAATGAAAGCTATTAAACTTTCATTTTTTGTATGTCTCAATAAAAGATACACATTTTTTTTTTACAAAATATTCACTCTCACATTTCATTTTAATTTATTTTCACCTCTTTCAATCACATCACATCCAATACATTATTTATTAGGATATCATATTTCTTAACATTTGAACCCAATTAAGCTTATGAGTAACTTTCATTGGGGCAAATGAAGTACATGGGGTGTTTTCCATATTTATACAAGATTCAAATATAAATAGACAAATTTTATATTTTCCTCAAGTCATTATAATGAAATATTATCTAATTAATTGATTAATCACATTTTTATGAGCTCAAAAGAAGTAATCTTACCATTTTTGTTTTGAGATTATGTAGGAAGGTGGAAATCCAGATGAAAAAAATTGAATTTTAAAATTATGATGAATAGTGATTGTGTCCGTTTGTTTTAAAATTTTGTATAGAATATGATGTAAATTTATGTTAAATAAAGTGCGTAAATTAGAGTGATGTACTTTAGAGGTAGATATAATTAAATGGTGAAATCTAAAATTTAAATTCCGAATTAAAATAAGACGGTAGACGTAACATTCCACGTCCAACCAGTGAATTTCAAAACAAAAATGGACTTATAGTTGGAGATGGCCAAGGCCGTTTCTTGGTCACGGGTTGTATAATGTATAGTTTGTGTATATTTGTTTATTGATTATAACAAGTGAATGTGAAGCATTAATTAGGCAAAAATTCCCTTTTCTGTTTGAATTTGTGGAATGGAAAGAACCCAACTAATTTGCTTCTTTTGATGCAAAGGAAAAAGTCTCACCAATATTTTCCATAAAGCCAATACTACTAACAAGGCTCCCTCTCAAACTGAAAGTGACCACTCCAAACAAAAATAGTCACCCCACCCGCATGTGTGCATCATCTTATTCAATTATCATCACCCTTAATAATTCTAACTAATTTCACCACATTTTTTTTCATTTAATTTCAATCTCTATTAATCAATGGGACGTCACATGAATATAATCATTTTTTGATTATTATTAAACATATATTCTCTCGAGACAATATTAAAATAGGTGTCCACTGTCCACACCTTATAAGACAGTATTTTTTATTTATAAAAAAAGGTGGTTCTTGACTCTTGAGATACCTTAATATATAATTATATTTTGGTCTGTGGCATTGTTAATTTATTATTGGTGAGTTTATATAATTGGCAAGTTTTTGGAGTGGAGTGTGAAGTTTGAATCCGTTTTGTCTTTGCAATAGTAGCTTTCAGATTCAGCTTTTGGAGAATAAGATTATGTGCGTGAGTGACTAGTCTTTCTCTTTTGGTTTATGTCATCAGAAACTGAGAAAAATGCAGAAACTAGTTTGTTTTCAACGAATTTAATGTTTGTTGGCGGTTTCTGTTTTCCCCTAATGGTTGGTCGTAAAATGCATACATACCTGGAGATTAATTACCGAATCTGCATTTAATTCTTGTTTTATTTGAGGTATTTTTGTTGAGAGATTTTGAAATTCTTGTTTTATATATTAGTTGTAATAATGGGTACATGATATGAAATTCTTGTGATTGCAGGAGTGAGCAAAGCATCATTACAAGATTAATTCTTTTACCAAATACTATATCTTGCTTCAAAAAAGGAGGATTTCTTTCTATCCTACTTAATTGATGTCGATTAGGAAGAGGCAGGTGTGGTGGGGTGAGCCTCAGAGTTTGTTCAAGGAGGAGGTATATTTTTAATTTGTTGTTTACAATTAACATTATTATACTAAATGTTTATATATGCACTAGTAGTAGTCATTTCATGCAAGTGTTGGTGTATAATGAATTGTACAGAGGGAATTAGAGTTAGAGGGGCAAAGGATGGAAGGCCTGAAAGCACTAAATCTTCAAGAGCCTGCCTATAATTATAATAAATCAATTGAGCCTCAAGCTCAGGTTTGTTTTGTTTTGTTTCCTAAATTTTATTAATTCATGGAATGGAATGTAGTAATTTACCCTTGTGGAGCAGGGTGCAGAGGAGCTGATCACAGAAATAGCTCAACTAGAAATGGAAGTTGCATGTTTAGAGAAGTACCTTCTATCACTATACAGAAGCACTAGTTTTACAAAACCCAATGGTGAAGAACAAGAATTAGATAGTGGTATAAACCGTTGCCACTCCTCACTGGCAGCTTCTTCCTTGACAGTTTCACCACCTGCTGCACTACAAGACACTTATCATTCTCTCCCATTATCCATGCTTGAGGTCTTTTTTTCATTCTATAAACTACCTCTTCAATTTAATTTAATTGAATTTACTCATCAAATTTGTCATTTGACCAGCGCACACACCAAGAATCATCCACTTCAAATGCTGCTGCTGCTGAAACGCCCAACTCCCTCTCTGAGGAGATGATCAAATGCATCTCAACCATCTATTCTCACTCTCCACAACAACAATTTTCCGGATCTTTCTTCGCAATGCTCGAAATAAGGAGCTTTGCTAGAGATTCCAACACACTAAATTCTGTTCAACACCTCCTACAGAATTATAAGTAACTCAATTACCCTTTCCGTATTGGAGTACATGTGTTTAGTGCTACTAACTAACATTACTTTACATTAATTTCAGGTCTCTCATCTCAAGATTACGCCAAATTGATCCATGGAAACTAAATCATCAAGAGAAATTAGCATTCTGGATTAATGTCCACAATGCACTAGTAATGCATGTAACAACTCACAACCCCCTCTCTCACTCTTTTACTACCATTTTTATGTTATATATCACATGCTTTCGATTCTGCAGGCATTTCTGGTTTACGGGGTTCCACGAACAAGTCTTAAAAAGATCTCTTTAGTCCTCAAGGTACGGGGATATTCGAGTTTTGTTTTAAATCATAGTTTTCTATATGCTAATAATTTGTTGTTTGTAGGCTTCATACAACATTGGAGGCCATACAATAAGTGTGGACACAATACAAAGTTGCATTTTGAGGTGCCGTTTGCCTCGACCAACTCTGGTAATCATCATCCTCATCCATATTACACATTGTTTGACAATATAGTTATTGTGATCATAAACTGATAAATGTTGAATTATCCAGTGGCTGCACTCGTTGTTTCTCCGAAAAACAAAGTTCAAAGCTGGCGATCCTCGTGAGGCTTACGCAATAAAATACTCAGAGCCTCGACTACATTTCGCCCTTTGCTCCGGATGCCAATCAGATCCACCAGTAAGCACTAAGAACCATATATTATATATATATATATTTCAAATTCTAGCTCAATCATGGACAACTAACTGATTTACTCGTCGTCTGCAGGTTCGTTTATATACGGCCAAGAGTGTGTTTCAAGATCTAGAAATGGCGAAAGAGGAGTACATTCAGATGAACATAAAGATACATAAAGAAGAAAGATTGGTGATGCCTAAGAATGTGGAATATTTCAGTAAAGAGATGGGGTTATCTCCATCAAGTATAATAGCTGAAATGCCAGAGTGTTGGGGTAACAATTTTCAGGTGAAAAAAGTGGAATGGATTCCACACAATTTCTCCTTCCGTTTTGTACTTGCAAATGAACTAGTTAGATGATGTATTTGTTTGTTGAGTCTCGTACATATATGTAATTACTAATAATCATGGTTTGATTTGAACAACAACTCTAAAGCAATGCTATATAATACTACTACACATTGTCTTGCTTTCTCATCTCAACCATTCAAATCACACTCACATTTTTCTCTGCATACACCAATTTTACATATGAGTTTATTTCACAAGAAAATTATCGCACCATGTAATTTGTACAAAAAAATCAAACACAGAGCGTGGAAGGCGCTTAGTGCCAAAAACTTTAAAAAAAATTAAAAAACTGACATTTGGGCGTACTAGACACAAGAAATTTGAACTCGCAAAATAAAATAAAAACACCTAGACAATAAGTTGAGTTAACATATATTCGTTCTTATATCATTTCAACTATGACACAAACAAACAATAATTACACAAAAATTAACATTATCCAACCAGATGCGTTAAATATTAACCTATGATTCAAAAAATTAAAAAACTTACATATGCATATCAGATATTACAAGTTCATAGAGTCTTTTATGTTTTGAGAGGTATTGGCGTATTGCCCAACCTCAGTTTGAAAGAGGTGGTGAACTTACTAAGTGATGAGGACTAAAAATGGTAAAATTGTCTTTTAATGGGTTATTTCAAATACTTAACTTACGTACTTTGACCAACTCACTTTTTAAAAACAACTCTAAATGAAAGTAGTTACCACAACAAAGTGAATTTAGTAGGTGTGAAGTCAAGTTTATGAGTATTTTAAGTAGTTTAGTGAAGTGTAACGTGAATATATTGAGGTGTGTGAGAAATGTAAGAGAAAATATGGGTTCAAGTGACGATTTTAAAAATAAAATAATGTTGTGAGGATATTAATTTTGTGGGTTATTTACGCAAGGAGAGTGTGCAAGTAATTGTAGCATGTTTCAATAAAGAAAGTAGGTAAAAAATCATGAGACAGAGAGTGATACAAAGAGTGGAGTGGTGAACTCATAAATTCTACAGTACAAATAACCATGGCCGATAGTTGATAGAGAACCACTACAAACACCCATAAATAGAGGCGGAGTGTGGTACAGAAAAATCCTTTTTTTTTTTTCTTTTTTTTTTTATTTTAGGTATTAAAAGATATTGTCCAATATTTTTTGACAAACATGTGTCTAAATTCCACAACTCACCAACTCAAATTAAAGGTCCAATAAAAATCAGTAAAAAGAAATGCTCAAATAAAGTTCACATTCAACTTTCAAAAGGAATTCAATAGTTCTATTCTCCTTAATCTCAATTAAGCTTGTTTACTCCAATTAATTATTTAATTACTACATTTATTTATATTTATGATTTATTTGGTTATTATTTTAATTTATGAATAAATTTATTTAGATTTATAACTTATAAGTTAGGAATTAGGGTTTATATTATAATTGCTAAATCACTACATTATGTTAAATTAATTTAATTGAAATAGATAGATAGTGGTTTGATTGAAACATTAAAATTTGATTATTATTATTTGGATTTTTTTTTAATAATTTGCTACCTTATTGTTAATTTACTATCATGTATATTGTCTGAACACTTGTGTGTGTACGTGAACTATCTGCTGAATATTGTTCATACCACAACAAATTCGCACATCAAAGTAAATAACATACGAATTAAGCATATTAAACTCAAAATTTAAATGCAATCACTATTCAATGTAGATTCTATTAGGCAGTGTTTGGTTTAGGATTGAGTCATTCGAATTTGGATGAGTCATCCTTATCCAATCTCTTACAATCCTTCTCCATTCAAATACAAATACTTATTTATCCATATAATACACCTACCCATTTATTTTTATATAATTATATCACTTTTTTTAATAACTCATTATCTTTCATACTTTTATTCCACACATTTATATTCTCTCTTACTTTTTTTACTAACAATAATAAAATAATATAACATCACTCTTAATTTTACATAAAGTTTTCAATTCATCCCTACTTTTCAATTCATATTCAAACATATTTACTATTCACATATTAACTCATCCACATATTTTCATTTTCATCCTCATCCAATTCACCACCGTGGGACTCTAGTTTGTATATAATATAATCACTACAAATAATTTAAATAGTTCAAAAGTCTAAACACATTAATCGTAAAAATTTAGAATAAGATGTGAGAGAGAAAAAAAAAAAAAAAAAAGGATTGAGATATGGGTTGTGTAATTGTGTTTAGTAATGAATTTGATTATGAGTTATGAGTAAGAAAGACAAGTTTTGTCGTGGTAGCAAATCTGAGGCTCTCTACAAGAGATTTGGCTAACTCATTTAAACCACAATTCCTTGATTTCTAGTCCCCAAATATTTTGGCGTTTTCTCCCAAATAATTTGCTGTTGTAGTCAAACCCTTACTTCCTCACCGCCCCAACAATTTTGCAGCTTAACAATGGATGCTGATAGAATAGGGCTGGTTTTGGCGAAAACGTCGGAGTTAAGATCCAAGATTATTAGCTGCATTCATAAAACTGCTTCTAATGTAGAGAAACAAGGTAAAGGGACCAACGACCATGAATCTGGAGCAGAAAATCAAGACGATGAGCTTGAGGAGGAAGCTGAGAGTCTTCTCAATATTAAAGACGCGCTCGATTCCCTTGAAGGCCAGCTGTCTTCTTTGCAGGTTTGCTATAATCTTTTCAAGTTAAATGTTTGATTTAGGGTTTATTTATGGGATAACTTTTACAAGTGGAATCTTGGAGTTTTGAGATGGGGTTTTGTTCTAGGAAATTCTTTCCCTTCAAAACTCTCTGTTCCCCCTTTTTTCCTAGCTGAATTCTTGCTATTGTTAGTCATACAGTTCTTGATTATTTGAATGCCCAAATATATTGATTTAGGGTTAATTTTTGGATAGCTTTTACAAGTAACTCTAAGGTAGATTATGATGTTTTCTTGTTTGATAACCAAATGAACATGATAGATTATGATTCTCTGGGCCAGTAAACTAATTTTGTAATTGACTGCTTAACAATTAGTCATTTGAAGTAAATCTAACTAGGCTCCGTGCATTATCAATGGAATCTATGTACACTATGAAGCTATTTGAATTTGGGGTTATCTTGAGGTAGACTGGATATTTTTCCTAATTGAGATTTTCTTGCAGAGTGTTTGAGAGGACAAATATACTTATATCATTTGGAACTCGTTTCCTTTTTTTGCTTTTTTCCGTACGAGCATTGGAGTTATTCCTTTTAGTAAAGTATTCCACCATCTCAATCTACTAACTCTAGTATGGAGACCTCAATTCAAAATTGTATTCCGCAAATTCTATTCCTGCGGAATACCTTATGCCTGAGCCATTATACATTGTCAATTTTCTTCTAGTCCTTCATGGATGTAGAAAGATGTAAAATATCTTATAAAAGGTGTTGTAATCATTTTGTGGTATACAATAAAAAGTATAAAACTATGGATGATACACACAAATATGTAAAATATCTCATCAACGTGCTGTTATTATTATCCCGTATTTGGTAAGGCCGTGGCTGATGCTGCACCAGAAAATCTAGGTCTGAAGCAGTGAAGCACTTAAATGAGTGCTCAGATTTTACTTGTCCTTCTTTGGCATATTTTCTTAGAAGATCAGGGGAAAAGGTAAAAACTTTATGACTCATCTTTGTTGTAAATGATAGAAAATAATATACCAAAGATCAAACAATACTCGGAGTTAGAAATTTCTTGAGGTGCGCAAAATTGCACTGTCCCAATGGATTTACTTGAGTAATCAAAATAATGAACCCAACAATATGTGAAGCTCTAATCTCAATTCTGCATGCCTAATATATCTTCACATATTGTTGGGTTCATTATTTTGATTACTCAAGTAAATTCTTTAGGACAGTGCAAGTTTGCACGTATAACTCCAATTATTATTTGATCTTTGGTACTGCTCTCTATCATATTCAACAATGTTGGAATTAATTTTCTTTAGAGGAGTGCATACACTGGACTTAAGGCCTAGGTAAGCGTTGATTTCCCAGGTAAATTAAACTATTAAAGCACTGTGTCTTCCTCATTGAGCTAAGCAAAAAGACATAGATGAGAAAAGTGCTTTCTTATGTAAGAAAAATATTCACTCTGAAGGATCATCTCGAATAGTACAATGAAATGGTGTTCTTTAATATTTGCTAGCAATGCTGAAGGGTCTAAGTATCAATAGTTACTTAATAGCACCATAGACTTCACCTGATGATGCATGATTAACAAGGGAGCATAATAAATGAGAAGCTAAATTTTTTTCTGGGTGGAAAAAGTATTAGCAAATGCTTACTATTTCAACCGGTCATGTTCATCTTTCTTTGCCATTTCTGTTGCTAGAGATCCTGCATCTCACTGCCAATTTTTAAGAGGATTGATGGAGAACATATCTGCTATTCTTCATTGATGTATCTTCCGCTAACGTTGTTGACTTATCATCAGTTTCCTAGAACTTGCAGTCATTTGTTTGTAAACTGTGGTTCGTTTCTTATTAGGAATTGCAGCAGCAACAGTGGTATGAAAAAGAAGCCACCTTGGCTGAGATCGAATGCTGCCAAAAGAAGTTGCTAAAAGAGCTCAAGGAATACAAAGGTAAGGACTTAGAAGTGATACATGAGGCCATTGCTTTCGCTAGTGAAACAGACGACAACAATGATCTCCTCCTTCCTCCATATCCTAGCCGCCCTTCTCAATCCAATGGCTACCTCTCTACTTTCACTTGCTCACGAAAAGTCACTCAGAATGGGATTAAAAATCCCCATGATGTTCCTAACAATCTTGAGAAATCTGAGGGGCAATCTGGGCCATTGAAATCAGTAAAAGCCTTGATAGGCACAGCAGCTAAGGCGGCCCTGACCATAGCCGGGTTGATCACTATCTTGGGTTTGGCGGGTTTTGAGCCACGATTGAGGAAACGGGATAATGAGTTCAAGCTCTTGGATATATTATTTCATCTGAGAGGGAACAATGAGAAGGGATTGAGTGTGGAGTGCCCACCGGGGAAGGTTCTTGTGATTGAAAATGGTGAAAGGCGGTGTGTTGTGAAAGAGAGAGTTGAAGTTCCATTTGAATCTGTTGTTGCTACACCAGATGTGAGTTATGGTTGTGGCTGACTGACTTGTTGATTTTCATTCATGAGAGAAATAAAATGTAGGAATCTTTTAGTTTCTCATAATTCAGATTTTTGTATATTCCCATCTCTCTTTTTTTGTCTGTGTTGCATTTTGCCCTCTATGGCAATCAACTAAATTTTCTGTCTTTAGCTCTTTGCCCTTTGTTTTGGTGGATGCATTTCTTGTAAATTGTTTTCTGTTTGAATTACACTGATAAATTAGCTGCACACAATACCAAACCAATTTAATAAGGCCATTATACCACTTATTTAAGATAAAAATTTATATAAGACCCATTATCACTTTTCAATATAAATTTATTATTTTTTTATGTAAACTGTAGTAGTATCATTTTTTAAACTTTTGCATTAAAATAATACATTTTACATATATTTTTTTGAAAAGTGATATTGATCTCACAAGTTAGAATTATACTTAATATTGTTCAACGAATAGATATTTATTTTTTTGTAAAACAACTAAAAACACTTTGAGTTGTATGTTTACGTGGAAATTAGTAACATTTTGAATTTTTTTTTTTTTTTCTCATTTATCGTATATGGTTAGAGGGCTTGACGCCCCGACCGATAAACATAGTCTTAATATATATCCAGGCAAACCGACGGCAGCCAAAAAAAAAAGAATAGTATAAGAAAAACCATGTTCCACCGCCGTGGTTTCATGTCAATCCAATTATCAAACTTAATTTGGTTTCCTCCACTACACAACTAATTGATGGCTTTTTACTATGATCAAGGGCCATCCATATACTAGTATTTAAACCTCACAATACTTTCTCATACAAACACATTTAACACTCATTTTCTCTAAACCTAATTCAGCTATGACTACCATCATCAACCATAAAAAAGGTTAGTCTGATCATCTCTTATGCTTTTCTAAATATTTCATTTATTTATTTTCACAACAATTTGTTTTTTATTTTGTCTATGTACATACGTGTTAATATGATTCCGAAATGTGGAGGGCCCCGACTCATTTGCATAGCACCCATGATACTTGGTATTAACAATTGGATATATCCCACTAAAATATACTCCGTAAAACAATTTGGCATGTAAAAATACACATGTGGATTTATTTTAGAATGCGAAATGAAATATCAATTGCCTTAGAATATTGGATAGTCTACTTAGATCTATATTTATCAATCATATATGACAATGATTTTTTAGAAAATAGTAGATGAAATATTATACTAGAAGATTCAAACTAAGGGTTTCTTTTTTAATTTTTTTATTTTATGTTAATTTTGTCATCAGATGGAGAAATAAAAAGTGAAGAGGCAATTATAATATTTTCTGAAGAAGAAGAAGCTCTGGTGGTGAATTCATGGAACGTCATGAAGAAAAATGCTGGGGAATGGGGTCTCAAGTTTTTTCTCAAGTAATTTAATTCAGTAATTAATAATTAATTGATTATATATGTTGTTTTTAATTTAATTTAATTGATTATTATTATTATGTGTTCAGGATATTTGAAATAGCACCATCGGCCCAGAAATTGTTCCCATTTCTGCGAGACTCAGATGTTCCACTTGACCAAAATCCTAAGCTTAAGCCCCATGCTAAATCTGTTTTTCTCATGGTAATTACTAATTAGTACTACTAATATTTTTACAAATGCGATTTCAGCACAAGACTAACACGCTTTTTAATTTGCAGACGTGTGAATCAGCGGTACAGCTCAGGAAAGCAGGAAAAGTCGTGATTAGAGAATCGACCCTTAAAAAAATGGGTGCCCTCCACGCCAAATACGGTGTCGTCGATGAACACTTTGAGGTACCATTAATTTTACATATATAATCTCATTTTTCTCTATATTTATATTTGCATTTTTTAATTTATTTATATAAAAAAAAAAAACAGGTGACGAAATATGCACTAATGGAGACAATAAAAGAGGCAGTGGGAGAAATGTGGTCACCCGAAATGAAGAAGGCATGGAGTGTGGCTTATGATCATTTGGTTGCTGCTATCAAGATTGAAATGAACCTTTCTTCCCCATCTACTTGATTTTCATTTTTTTAATTTCGGTAATTTGTATATTTTTTTTTTTTGTCTTTTGTTTTGTTTATGTACTAAATAAAGAGTCGAAATTTGTAATATTGTGTTGACATTGTAAATAATATTTGAAACAAAACCAACTGCTTAAATGATAAGAACTGGGGTTATCGAGAAAAATAACTACCATTATTGAAGATTCGAACCAATAATGAGAGGGTTTAAGAAAGAGCCAAACGCCCTAGAAAAATGATTGGCCAGATGAACAAATTAAATCTCGTAATCACTATAATGTTGTAATATAACTTTACAAGTCTTTGCATACAGGACTTCTATGTCTCTTATTCCTGCGTGTGTTGTATTAAGAGTGAATGATAATTTTCATAAAAATCTCTATCCCTCAAACTATTGACTGTGGCACTAGGTATCCAACGCTCTTTATTTGTACACCAAATTAAAGAATACAAAATTATGAAAGCTTCAACACATGAGTAATCACACATGGAGAGATATATAAAACAGATAGTCGTCGATTCTTAGAAACCGCAATCAAAAGTCACGACAAATAGACGAAAATAAATAAATAAAATTGCTAACAAAAAAAAAAACACGAAAAATACATGAGTAATTGAAATAAGTATGGGATACAAACAAAACCGCCTTGACGGCGAGGCCCCCTTAGACTAGATCATGGAACCATCAAATTACTATATATATATATATAACTTAAAAAGCCACCCATTATTCCATTAACATGGTGGACTCAGATTTGACTCAGAGAAAACTTATGTTGAGAAAAATTGAGACTAAGTGGTTGTAGAAGACTTTATTGTTTACCTCTAATTTTCTGAAAAAAATGATGATTTTTAGACTTAAATTGAATCTAAGGATTAGAGATGTTCCTAGTGTAATTTAAATCCAAACATAATATTTTATCTCATGTCTTTTACCTCATATATCTATTGTTGTGTTTAATTTGTTTTTAAATATGAGCTGTTTTATTAAAATGTAATTAGTTGTTTTTTACAAGTTATTAGTTATAAAACATGTGAGTAAGACTGATTCAAGCAAGTCAAATGTAATTATTAGAGTACTACGTACATAGTGAAAATAAAAGGAAAGTAATAGTGGTATAAGAGAAAAAAAGAAAAAGGTATGAGAGATTATAATTGTAAATGAGTAGAGTCGAGCCGAGTAGTACTGCTAAGCTCGAAATTCGACTCGAAGCTCGAAATTCAATTCGATCGAGTCTAAAATAAATTGTAAAACATATATTTTTTAAAATAAACTTGAGTTCAGCTCGACTCGACTCAACTCGATTACTTGTATATAAATATAAATATATTAATGACAAAATAGTAAATATTGTGCAAGGTCGATTAAGCTCGCGAGCCTTTCGAGTCGAATATTTATGAGCTCGAACTCGAATTCGGTAGCTATTCGAGTAGCTCGAAACTCGACTCAATTCGATTAATATCAATTCAATTTCAATTTTTTTAAAGTCGAGTATAAGTAGCTTGCGAGTTGGCTCGACTACTTTCGTACCCCCTAATTGTGGTCCTTGAAAAGAAATGGTAATGTGATTGGGGTCGAAAGAAGAATATTTCCGTGAAAACGGGAAAGAAAGGGAGGCTACGTTACTAGTTGAAGAAAGATGAGGGAGCTAGAAATAGGGTTAGGACCATTTGAACTAATGAATTGTCGAAGAAGCCCAAACATAGGAGTAGGTAATAAAAGCCCAAATCGTCATTTTCGCCAACACTACACATGCACTCTATTGGGCCTGAGCTGTCACCCTACTTCTCTATTTACTCCACGACAAAAATATGTTATAGGCAGCCTCATGCAATCTAAGTTCATTCGTAGCATGTATGTACGTAACGCAATTATTGAATTAATATAAATTAATTTATTTAATTTTAAACCCTTTTACAAGTTGATAATATTCTTTTAGGGTATGTTTGTTTTGAGATTATGTGAAATGGAGAAAATTCAGATGAATGTTGATTATGTGTTTTTATTTTGAGATTTTGAGTAGGGATAAAATGTAACTTTATGTCAAATCAATTATGTAAGAGTAAATGATGTTTTAATTTTATGTCAAATCAATTGTGTAAAAATGTACTATGATGTTATATTATTATAATAGTAGAATATATATGTATTTTTAGGGGTGAATGAAGTTGGATGATGAAATCTGGAGCAGGACGGGGGACGTATGTTACGTTCCTCGTTCGTACGTGATAGTCCCAAAACAAATAAACCCTTATGGTATCAGCTCACATTCATGTTTTGGATTCAAATTATGTCGGTCTTCTCCCCAATGGCAGAGACTATAATTAGGTCCACAAGTGTGATAAAAGTGTTAGAAAATTAATATAAATGAATAAATTACACAACACTCTATAAGTTCATACTGTTAGATTAAAAAAATTCACATTAATGTAGAAATCTTTGATTTTTGAATATGAGCAAACATTCAATTTTTGAACCTGTTTTTTGTGGGTCTAAGTTTTTTTAGAATTTTCAATTTTAACACATAACTTCGTAGTTAGTTTGATTTAACTTATTTTTTTGCCGAATTTTGAATTTTTTTATCTCATATAACTTTGAACTTTTTCGCAAAAGGTCCCAAAAAAATGTGCGGTACTACGATATAGTTTATGAAATTTCAGCGACTTTTGAACTGAAATTGGACCCATTAAAAATTATGGGACAAATTTGAAAATCTTAAAAAAATTTAAAAACATTTTATATACGATAAAATCTAAATTTATGGGAGTGATTTGAATTTTAACTCTTATATATATATATATATATAATATATACCACCTGCATAATAAAATACTTGTAGTGTGCATTTCAAATTCATAGTGTACAAATTAATTGTAAAAAAAAAAAAAAAGTATTAGAATGCAAATCTTGTATTCAAAGAGTAACTCCCACATAAGGTATTAGTGACGTATTACTCTACAATTGTATATAGCGTTGATGACATTTATGGTAAGGAGTAACTCCCCCTATAAGGTATTACTCTACAATTGCATACTCCAATGTTTATATTGAAACTCTCAACTCATAAAATAAACATTTACAAAATAAAATTGACCAACTAATGTATATAACTATTTGTCCAACAAAATAAAATTGAAATGATATATAGTAAAATATTAACTATATTCCAACATCATACTAGTAATTAAATTAATAAACAATTATACTGATTATTATTTAAATATAATCATAATACACACTACTCATTTTAGGGGAGTAGTATACACTGCTAATCTCAATAAATTTTGTTCTTACGAGTCACTATATAGCCAAAATGAATAATACTATAAAACTGTCTTCCACATGTTCCCTATTAGGGAAATATCACATTCTTGTCACTCATCACACCAAATCATATACTGATTGCATTTAAAAAAAAAAAAAACAATAGTAATAAAAAATTAAAAAAAAAAAGAATTATTCTATCTTTCGACTAGACTATAGACGTACATCCAAAAAATAAAACTGAAAAAGTAGCATAGTTTGGTGGTTGTGGATTTCATCGTAAGATTGTGTATTGATGAAGAAACGGGGGTGAATTAATATTGTTGAAGGGTGCGGTAGCTTTGATGGCAAGAGCACATAAATCGTGAAGGGAGAGTGGAGTTAGTGATTTAGAGAGTGGCATTAGGAAATAAATTTGGCCAATCTGTAGAACGTGGTTACTGGGGAGTTGGGGTGCATTAGAGTTGATGAGCATGCTGTCGGAGCAGCACAGGTAGCAATTTGGGTGGACGGAAAGCACCTCCGCCGCCGTGATCCGCCGCCGGAACTCCTGCAGCCGCCCGTCAAAGTGTACCACCTTGGCTGGTGAAGATTTGCCGGCGATTCCATTTGTTGTATGAGAAGAAGCACAAACGCCCATTTGCTAATTGGATTGATGAATTTGAAGAGAATAAAAGAGTGTATATATAGACAAATAAATAGCAATTGTCCATATGTACGTTGGGCTAAATAAATAAATTGCACACGACATTCTCGGCTTTATTTCTTATTTAATTTTTGGTAACACCTTAAACAGCACACATGGATACGGACGTTATAACATTTACTCCATTAACTTAATAGTGTTACCTTCCCCCAAAATCTCTTTACTGGATATATTAAAAAGAGTTTTCTACTCATATATTTTCCTATTATAAATTATAAAAAAATACATTACTTCTATTTTATATAAAAGTAAAGTATCATAAATGGCAAATCTAGAGTGAAGATTCACTTAAATGAATTATGAGTCAAAATGATTACTAATATTATTTATAAATATTGACAGCGAATATATGGGTGTATTACTGTATTTTTGTGGGAGTTGGAGAATGATCTATAGTAAGGGTCAATATCTAGGACTCTACCGAACATACTAATGTTAATAAAATGCTCAAATAATATAAAATATTTAAATTAAATTACATATATATATATATATATGGTTTAATTCTAAACAAATACATCACATTTAGTTTCAATATCAATTTAATCACGAGATCTTTTCGATTATTAAAATCTCAATCTTTCATCGTGTTGCAATTCAATACACATTTTTTTCATCGACCAACAAACAATTGATGACGTGGCTTGTCAGAGCCTGCCATGTCAAATTACACTTTTTTTTTTCCACATCAGATTACACTCTTTAAAAATTAAAATAAAACTCTCGTTTCTTTTGCATCAAGTTCTTTTTCGCTCAAACTCAGTCTAGTTCTTCTCTTCTAATCCCAAAAATCAAAATTCCCTAAAAATCATTCAAAAGCCAAAAAAAATAAAATAAAATTCTAGTGGTTTATTTATTCAGGAATTCTTCAATTATTAAATAATTTTGTTGTTTTGCAACTAGTTCGAGGACTACAATTTTTTTTCCAGTGGACCTCAATTAATTATTTTATTTGAGTGTATTTGGTGGTTTATTTATTCAGAAATTCTTCAATTATTGAATAATTTTGTTGTTTATGGGAGAGGAAAATATTATGGAAAAATATTCTAGAAATTAATGTGTTTATTACTAATGAATACTACAACAAAAATATTCTAAAAAATATTCTGAAAAAATATATGTAGCATACTAAAAGTCATAGTTAGACTATAAGTATTCAAGTGCACAAACATAATTAAAAAAAAAGTCATTAGCATACATATATAAATCGAAAATCATAAATAGATCATCAATTTGTTTCATGTTACAAAAATAAAAATAATAGATCATCAACTTGTAATATAGTTATGAGAAATATACAAATATTTAATAAAATAAGAAACTTAAGGCTTCGCAAATCAATGCACATATGCCTTTTTATAACTTCATTATCATCTTTTATCTTTCTCAATTCAAACAAATTATTTACGGATTGCACATATAGTCATGTAAGGATGCCTCCACTTCAAAAATGGTCCTTTTTTTCCCTCATTTTTTGTCCTGATATTTCCGTCACGTTGGCTCATTTTTTACCGTACGTTGTGACTTCTCATCTCACACCTTCGCCAATCCCATCAATTATATTCCACACATTTAATTATATTCAATAATACTAAAAACAATGGTAAGTAATATCACGAACGGTAAATAATCAGTAATACTATGAATATTAATCATTAAAATTTTATAAAATAACAAATAATTTCACATATCTAATTATATTTAGTAATACCAAAAACAATTAACAGTAATACCATGAACAGTAATCAGTAGTCGGTTATACACACACGAGATTTTAGCGCACACCCCGTTCGATTAGGACACGCCCCATGAAAGACCGAAAAATACCCTTCTCCTACATAACCATAATTCTCCCCTTATTCTCTCAAACCATATAGTGTGAAAAATAAAATACGCCACTTGGGACACCTACTCCTCTCCTAGTCTCGTCAGTCGGTGCTCAAATCCTCACCGCCATAGCTTTTCTTCATTGTTGCACAAAGTCTCGCCGCCATAGCCTCGTTCGTCATCGCCGCATCTTTTTCGCCAATTTTTCGCGTGTCTGTTTCGCCGTTCGTCCAGGCCTCACTATCCGTCCAACTGTCCAAGGTTGCATCCCAAACCACCGCCGTCCATCTGTGGCTGCGTCCCAAGCCACCGCCGCTTTCTCTTCATTTCGTCGCGTCTCAAGCCGTCTATCCCTCTTTCGATAATAAGTTAGAAAAATAGATTTGTTGCCTCCTCCTCGTTTCTGTCACCCCTCCGTCATCATTTTTCTTCTAGATCTCTCAACCTCAAAATTCAGATATGTAAGTATTTTTTTTCAATTTTCTTCTAAACCTCTCAATCTCAAAATCATTGATTTGTAAAAAAAATTGGAGGGTGTCCACATCAATCTTGTGTGTGCATATAATCGTGGTCTTTCATTAGATTTGTGCGACTCATTTATTGTCAGCACCGAAAAAGGTAAATTAAGCCCAAAATTTTAATGAAATTGAAGAGGGTATATACACGCGAGTATATATAAGAATTTGCCTAAATAAATTAGGATTTTAGGTGTAATTTTTTAAAAAAATAATAATTTGGGGGGTGAAGTCAACAAAAACGGGTGTGTAAATAACTGTGACCAATTGTTTATAGGAGTATAAATTAGAATTGCTTGTATTATATTTTGTCTAAATTAATAGAAGGACATTATAGTAATTTTAGGTGTAATTTAAAAAAATGGGGGTGAAGTCAACTAAAACGGGTGAAAATAACCATGGTCAATTGTTTATATATAAATTAAGATTGATTGTATTATATTTTATCTAAATTAATAGAAGAGCACTATAGTAATTTTAGGTGTAATTTTTTAAAAACAATAATTTAGACGGTGAAGTCAACAAAAGTGAGGGTGTAAATAACTATGGTCAATTGTTTATACAATTTGAGGAGTGAAGACAACAAAAGCAAATGATATAAATAATCGTGATCAATTATAAAATAAAAAAATTGATAAATTGAAATTTGAAATTGAGGGGTACATGTGCACCGTGCACTAGGGTGTATGAAAGAATTTGTCTTTATTAAAAGATTGGGGTGTGGATAAATGTAGTCTTATAATAGATTTTAAAGGACTTGAGCTTGGGCTTTAGTTCGGGCAGTAAATCCACAACCATAAATAATATTAGAAATAAAAAATAAAAATAAAAAACTACGTGACACTTGAGTTTATATGATTATATGAAACCTAACCTACTGATCATACAGCTTGTCAATGATGAGTCGATGACGGCCGATTATAAATTAATGTTGTTTTTATATTTCATACTCCCTTCGTCCTGTACTTTTATTTGTTTTTCAAAAGTTTGAATACCCTGCTTTTAAAAAAAATAAAAAATAAAATTAATACCACTTACTTTCACAATATACATATATTTACCCTTCATGTCATTATTTTTTGAGTTCATCATACATTCAATCTGCATACTTTATTTATTTTATAATATATAAAAGTTTACAAAATTGTCACAATACTCTCATAATTGCATATTTTTTTTAAATCACATGTCCAAAATTCGCGACGAAGTTGGATAGCTCAAGTGGTTAGAGCACCAATATCTAGGCCTTAGATGGGTTCGAGTCATGGGGAGGGGAAAAGGGATGGGTATTTAATGTAATTAAAAAAAAATGTCCAAAATTCGCCACAAACTTTTCAAGAACGAAGGTGAGTATAATATTATTACTAGGTTGGTATCTTGTGAAGTCGTCTCACAATGAGTTTATCAAACTCACTAGTTCCAGAGCCAGACATATTCTAGTTAGGCACGTACGTACAAGTCAATTAATTTATTGAATGCATATCTGGTCTTCTTGTAACGATTAAACCTACTGTCTGTCTATGAAGCAAATGGACCTTAATGCAAATTGCTATGTCGTTTTGTCAATCAGCTCCAGTTTTTTTTAAAAAAAAATTGGACATGTTGGATTTTGTAAGAGTAGAGTTTATGGAGGAATTTTCATTTTAAGGTGTTTAAATAATTGTGAAACAAACAAATAAGAGGGTTATAATTTTAGCTTTGCCTATTCTTCATATATAATTAGCATGAAATTGCTTCAATTTTTTCGCAAAGCGTGTATATTACTCATTTTATTTGTTTTCCCATTTAAAGTTCCATATATATCTTGATGTAGAAGCATTAAATTGGGTACAAAGTGTGTCATTCGCAAAAGTGGGAATGGTGTCCCCATTCTTTTTTGAGTTTGGGCACAAATTTAACTCTTCAAAATGAGCATATGACAAACCATTTTAGGTTTTAAAATAAAGAGAGGACTAAAGTGAGGTTGAAATACGAGTGTCCCATCTAATTAACTAATTAAGTTTGTAATTAAAATAAACATCATTACATGAGTTAAATTAAATTTTTACAAATAAGTGAAATGCAGTAGTGAATGATTAATTATGTTACGCATTCCATTTCCCCTAATTACTTTATTAACATCAAGGTTATGTTTTATTTGAAGAGATGGAGTACTATTTGGACATCATAGTGCCAACAAGGCCAACAATAAGGGTGGTAGGATCCCCTAGAACGGCGGATATAACAAACTGTAGCGCCAAACCTGCAACCTCGCAACATTTGAGTGCTGCCTTTCCTTTGGTCTTCTTATGGTTATGAACCTGCAGTGCTGCCCGCAAGCTGGGGAACTCCGATTTGCTGCTGCCGGTGTACTTGTTGCTCCATGAACCGTAGTAGATGTCGTGCCAGCTGTCCACCAACATTTCCCTCACGCACGCCACGTGTAGGTTGTACTTTTTGCAAGATGACCTGTAGCTCCAGCTCCTCCCCTTTCTCCCACACCTGCATGCGTACGTGTCTCACCACTAATCTAATTTTCTAATCTCCAATCAAATAAATACTACTCATAACAGGATTCAATTCAATTTCATTTCATTTCTTATTTTTTTTAAGTAGCATGAAATTAAATTATCTTTATTTTCTTGAAATTTTGGTTTATAAAAATATTGGTGGATAAAAATTGTCTTCAAATAAAAATATTGCTGGCTATTTTCTTAAAACATTCCGGAATTATACCTGTGTCGAATATGATCTAAAAAAATGTGTAAGTACAAAACCAAATTAATACCCACTTCGCCCCATTTTAGAGTCACCACTTACAAAAAAAAAAAATGATGCCTCAAATTAAAATCATCATTTTTTTAGTTTGGTAATAAATCAACTTTTTCACTTTTAACTCCATCTTTCAGATATCTCAAAATTTTATTCTATGTCATTATTTTATTACTCTACTTTATTATTCTCAATATTTTATTATTTACTTTATTATTTAAAAGCCTTATATATATACCTTTTATTTTATCTTTTTTAATATTAATAAACAATTTTTGTACTTTATTTTATTCTTAATATAAGTCGTTTTGATGTTTTCTTTGTAAATTATATGACGTTTTGTATTTTTCAATATAATGCGCGTAAATTAATTGCAGTTCTTTCAAATTTACCCTTAAAATCAATAAATATTTACATAAATGTGTTCTTCTTTTGATTTGATGAGAAGTAAAAGTATTTATTAAGGGTAAAATGAGAAATTAATTTTTTTTTTTATATATGTATCTTGATTCAAAATGACTTATATTTTGAATAGGAGGAAATATTAAACTAGGAGTAAATACTAGGTGTAATTTTATCTTTCCAATTTCGAATTAATAATTAATTTTCTAGTATTTTACAAATTGTGAATCAATAGAAAAAAAAAACTTTTAAAATTTAGTAGTCGTCTTACTAACTTTCCCCTGAATTGGTAAAACTCGTTTAATTTGTCATGTTTAATTTTACTTAATTACCTAAGTCCCACAAATATTGAGAGAGAGAAAGTATATGTATTGCCTGTGACAGGGAGCGCTGACTTTCTTGTAGAGGTAAAGTTTGATTTCGCCGTCGTCCAGAAGCATGGGCAGCTTGGCGCAGCAGGGGTGGAGGTCAAACCCGCACGACGTGCAGTGATAAACGAATCCCGACACGTCCTTCTGGCACGCGTTGCAGTAACGCGCCACCGATCCCGGCGCCCGGCTCAGGAATTGGAAGGAGCATTTGGGGTAGAAAGGGTGGTTGATGGAGGGGGAAGGGATGGCGCAGTGCGTGTGCAAGTCATAGTTGCACGCGCGGCCGCCGGAGCACCGGTAACGCGAGCCGATTCCGGCTTCCTTGCAGCCGTCGCACATGAAGGGGGCCTCGGAGTAGTCGAATTTGAGGTTGTGGTGAGGGTGGCTGAAGTGGCATATTTCGTTGTATTTCATGTTATTACTACCTGCTGCTTCCGGAACTGAATTACTAATACTTTTAAAATTTCCTATGATTATTTATTTATTTATAATGAGTTTTAGGGAGAAAATAAGATTATGATGTGGAGTAATTTAAGGTTGTTTAGTGGCTTCAAATTGAAGCAAAATGGTCAAGTATTTATGCTCACACATGTGTGGGAATTTTTTGCTTTACAAGACTTGTCAATATATACATATGCTCTTTTACTCATTTAATTCTACGTATTGTTCAATCCAACCTTATTAATTTAATTGCGTCTTAATTTCTACTACTAGTAGAGTTGATCTTCAATTAATAATTTAATTTATATAATTATATCTTCAAATTTGACGCCGTTACATACTTACATATAGTACTTCTTCGTCCAACAAACAAAAGTATAAACATATTTTTGACACAAATTTAAAAATAAAATAAAAAATTAATACAATAGATAAACTATATTGCAAAATATTGTGGGGTCCATTATTGATAAAATGACTTTTGTGAATAAAGTTAAATGACAATTTAAATAATTAAATGATATTAGAGTGGTGGACGGACAAATAAAATAATGGAAATATGGAAAGCTCAGAACGATGTAACTTTTAACGAGAAAATATTATCCCCGGTCGAGATTATGGATAGCATTAAGTTTAATACTTGAAAATGGTTAAAAGCTCAAAAGATTTTAGACTCTTCTTTTCACGATTGGGATATAGCTCATTTGGATGTGTTTTTCTGATTACATGTTTTTTTATTGTCTGTCTATGCATTGGTGATAATGGGATTTTAGTACCCTTTATACTCAAAAGTGATATATTGATTCACCTTTACTTAAAAAAAAAAAAAAAAACTTTTAATGGAACGATTGAAATATATAATATTATATGATAATGAATACTCCAACTCATGTTCTTTTATTGTTTTTCTATATATGTTGAAGAAAATGCAACATTTTAAAATAGTGCATACTTAATTAGATATGATAAACATGGCGCTTGTTAATTAATTAATTTATTTGATGTCACGTGTTGTATTTTTAAGTTTGAAATCCTAGGTATGGTACGTACATTTTCTCATTAGATATTTGGGATCTATATATATATCGATCAATTTCCCATAAGTATATAAAAGTATATCAAAGAATTTATTCAGAGGATCTGACGAGAGATCGTACTAATGAAGAGTACTCATGTATAGAAAAGAATAAGAATTTCGACAGTTGAATTATTTGGATAAATTAGAACATTCATGGGACTTAAATATAGAGTACTTGTCATCATTTTCAAGACAAGAAGCATAGCATATTAAGTTCACGCCAGAATTATCATTTTCAAAATTGATGATATTCCCACCATTTATAAATAAATAAATGACGTTTTAATTTTTTTTATGAAATTAAAAAATAATACTCATATATTAACAAATTTAATTTATTTTTAATTAATGAATAAAGATTCTCTTATAAGTTATAACACCTCATAATTTAGCTTTTTATAAATACTTTATCTTTCATATATTGACATTTGATAAGTTTGTGTAGAGAAAATACTTACTTACAATGTTAAAAAAAAAAAATTAAGAACGAGAGAGGATCTCATAATTAATAAAGGTAGGCTAGAAATATGAATATTTTCTAAAGTTAAAAGTAGAGTAAAATTGAAAAAAAAATTGTGTTAAAAATGTTAAAATATCATTTATTTTTGTACAAGTATAAGAAGTCAAAACGTCACTTATTTGTGAATGGACACTACAAGAAAACTGCAATTTAGCTGCGAAAATATTTGTCGCTAATTCTAATATTTTCGTCGCTAACGTGAGTTAGCGATGAAATAATTTTGTCGCAGGATTTGTTGCTATACGCCCGTCGCTAACGTGTTTGCGACAAAAAAAATTAATTTTGTCGCAAATGTTTGCGATGAAAATTTGAGTTTCATCGCAAAATATTAGCGACGAAAATTTGAGTTTCATCGCAAAATATTAGCGACAAAAATATAAGTTTCATCGCAAAATGTTAGCGACGAAAATATGAGTTTCATCACAAAATGTTTGCGAGGAAAATCAAACATTTGTCGCAAACACGTTAGCGACGGGTGTATAACAACAAATCCCGCGACAAAATTATTTCATTGCTAACTCACATTAGAGACAAAAATATTAGAATTTTTGTTGCTAATATTTGGCTATGATATCCGATTTACGAATCATTCTCTAAACCCACTTCCGTACTCGACCAACCCAACCCGCCCCAACCCACATCCGACCCGCCCCGACCCGCACCAACACTCGACCCGCCCCGACCCAACACTCGACCCGCCCCGTACCCCAACTCAACCCAACCCAACCCAACCCAACCCGCACCCACATACCCCCTCCCCCATTTTATTTAAATAAATATTTTATTTGGTCTTAGTGGGAATTGATCCCGGGTGGATGGGCGCCCATAGCTGGGCGCCTACCATTCGGGCAGACAGCTCTTTGGTTCAGTTTTTAATATTAATTATATATGTATTCAATTGTTACTAATTTAGTTATTTTTACATATTTAATAATTTATTTCACATTTATTAATTTTCTAATTTTTAACTTGTAACAACTATATATGTATATATACATGTGTATACGTAATTTTTAAAACAATTTCAATTGTAAAAAATCAATGTTACTTTAACAATTTTAAAAAAATAATAATATTAGAGCCAATCTTCATTCTCCCATCTTTAATTATGTCCATCTTCATTTGCATCATCATATTTATAAATATTTTTATAAACATTCATACTGATTTGTAAGACATAAAATTTGGACAATTATTAAACATTTAATTATATAAATCGATTTTTTTGATTTAATAAGCATAGTTAATTTAATATTAGCCACGAAATATAATTATCATTGTTGTTCTTATTATTAACAACAAAATAAAATAATTTGATAAAAGTGTAGCGATAAAATATTTTAATTTTGTTGCAAATATTAATTCAAAGAAATTAGCCACAAAAAATATATTTCATCGCAAAATAATAGCGACTAAATATAATTTTCATTGTTGCCCTAATTATTAACAACAAAATAAAAGAATTTGTACGTTGCTAGTTTAGCGATGAAATATTTTTATTTCATTGCAAAAAGTAATTTCAATAAATTAGCCACAAAAAATTATATTTTATCGCAAAATATAATTTTCATTGTTGTTCTGATTATTAACAACAAAATGCAGCAATACGTTGCTAGTATAGCGATGAAATATTTTAATTTCATCGCAAAAATTAATTTCAATAAATTAGCCACAAAAATTTCTATTTCATCGTAAAATATTAGTGATGAAATATAATTTTCATTGTTGTTCTGATTATTAACAACAAAATGAAGAAATTTGTTGCTAATATAACAATGAAATATATAAATTTTGTTGCAAAAATTAATTTCAAGAAATTAGCCACAAAATTTTAAATTTCATCGCAAAATATTAGCAAGAAAATATAATTGTCATTGTTGCTCTGATTATTAACAACAAAATGATGCAGTTTGTTGCTAATAAAGTGATGAAATATATAAATTTTGTTGCAAAAATTAATTTCAAGAAATTAGCCACAAAAATTTCTATTTCATCGCAAAATATTAGCAACGAAATATAATTTTCATTTTTGTTCTGATTATTAACAACAAAATGAAGCAATTTGCTGCTAATATAGCGATGAAATATATAAATTTTGTTGCAAAGATTAATTTAAAAAAAATTAGCCACGAAAATTTCTATTTCATCGCAAAATATTAGCAACGAAATATAATTTTCATAGTTTTTCTGATTATTAACAACAAAATGAAGCAAATTGTTGCTAATATAGCGATGAAATATATAAATTTTGTTGTAAAAAATAATTTCAAGAAATTAGCCACGAAAATTTCTATTTCATCGCAAAATATTAGCGACGAAATATAATTTTCATTGTTGTTTTGATTATTAACAACAAAATGAAACAATTTGTTGCTAATATAGCGATGAAATATATATATTTTGTTGCAAATATTAAATTTAACAATTTAGCAACGAAAATTTATATTTCGTTGCTAAAAATTGATTTTAGCGATGAAATTTAGATTTGTCGCAAAATTTTCGTCGCTATTCCCCCCATTTCTTATAGTGGGAGAAAGTATATATCCCGTTGATATATATTTTATCACTAATAAATACGTATTTTTCAAATGAAACTTGTCCGTCAAGAATGTTTTATTGATTTGTGTAAAAATAAGAAATGAACTAGTATTGTTTTAGATGGATGAGTAATAAATTTATCTTGGACAAATCCATCGAACGTTGGAAAAACAAGTAGAAGTATAAAGTAGTCTCATACAATATTTTATAGAGGATTCTAGCTAGCATGTTATTATGTGGAGTACAAGATAGCAATAACGAACATATTCCCCTGGTCAAATCAGTCTAATTATTTTTTCAATCTAATAAATTAAAGTCTCCAATGAAATTCTGCGCAATCTTAATTTCAAGTATTAGTACAATAGATAAAATTCATCTTTTAGAAAATTTTGAAGTATCAATTAACGTTTAAAAGCCAACATAGGTTATTTATTTATTAGGTTTCTAGCTGCCTCCATGATTTAAGTTATTGTGTACAAGCCAACATAGGTTATTAAATATAATTAAGCATTAATTAATTTCACACCAACAAATACAAAATTTCACATATATATATATATATATATATATATCTTAATTTTGAAAGTATGCTTTAGCATGAAATAGAGGCACAAAGGAATTGATTCTTGATTATAGAACAAAATGTTACTTAACTTTGAAAAAGAGTCTAAAGAAGGGCAAACTTGCAAGAAATATAAAGCTTTTAAACAATGTGTTTCTTCCTCCACATGCCAAATAAATTGCAGATTAAAAAAAGCATCCCCAGTTGTTTAAGCAATCCTTGTAAAATTAATCAACATAATAAAAAGATTAGTGATAAAGAAAATCAATACACATGTGTAAATGGTGAGAATATGCTAAATGTTGGAAAAAGGGATGGTGTTTTTTTATAAATAAAAAAACTTTAGTGTATCGGATGGCTTCTTTTGTTCCTTTTTCCTAGACTGTATATCTTCTTTTTAGTGGACTGTAAAAAACTACTAGTAAGATTTGGAATATATGAAGAAACTCCTCAAGTAATGTTGGTTGTACTTGTAAAGAATAGTAAAAAGGGCAACATGAATCTGATTCTCTAATCTATTTGTAAACCGCTAATCCTGCTCCCTTGCAATTCCATTTAATTTTCTGCTTTAATTAATACTGTAATTTGGTGTGATATTAGGGCGCAAAAGGGAAGCCCAATGTGGGCGGGGAGAAATTTGGCTTTTTTAATAAAATATTATTATTTTAAATTTGAATTAATAGAATGTTGGTGTTTGAAAATGCTTTAATAAAATACATTAAAGCGCAGTATGAATGGGCGCCCAAGGGGAATCATGTCAGAAGGTTGGCAGGAAAATTCAGATGGAGAGGGTGGCGCCTATAGTATGGGCGCCCATGGAATCTTTGGGGTGGGGTGGGGTGGGGTGGGGTGTAGGTGAAAGGAGGGGGGGTTGGGAGTATTTTTTATTTTTTTAATATTAAATAATACTCCGTATTTACTTTTTTTCTAATTTTTTTTTTTTATTTTTTTTAGGTGGTTTCAAATTTCAATATATATTACTTATTTTACCTTTTGACAAATACGTTTCTAATTTTTTAATACGTTTCTAGACTACTTTTATTATTCTATAAAATTTTCTGACTAATTTTACGTGAAATATTGTATACATGCATTTTATTTTAATTAGACAAATCAAAACCCTAAATTCATTTATCTCAAAAATTAAATTAAGACAATTTAAAAAAAATCGCGGATCAGAAGCCCGGATTCGGGTTGCCCAAAAAATTCACGCAAATAGGTGGTTTACTACATGATCAAAATATTACCACTACAAGGCCAAAAATTTAATACTACGTGTCAAAACATTCTGATAAATTCACCCAAAAAATTAAGTGTCCATAATATTTTTGGACATGTAGTAATACACTTTTGATCTTGTAGTGATAAATATTTTTGGGCAACCCGAATCCGGGCTTCTGACCCACGATTTTTTTTAAAATTGTCTTAATTTAACTTTTGGGCTAAATGGATTTAGGGTTTTGACTTAATTGGAATAGAATGTATGTATGCAATATTTGGGTTCACAAAAAATATGCTTATTCTATTTAAATAGTTAACTTTTTAATATTTTTTCTACTTTACTAACAAGACTGAGTATCTACCAAATACTCCACCCGTCCAATTTTTTTATACTCACTTCTTCGGGCACAAGTTTTAATAAATATTGATTAATTTATGTATAAAATAGATAAGTTTGGGGTATGATGGGATGTTGTGGGGTCCATTTATAGATAAAGTGATTGTTTATGAATAAAGTTAGTGGGGAGGGTGGAGATAAAGTAGTGTTAATAGTATTATTTCTAAAAAGGGAATTGACATAATAAAATTGGACAATAAAAAAAGGAAGGTGGAAATAATGAAATTTGACGAGGAAGTATATATTTTACTCATTATTCTAAATATAATTTTAATAATTAAAATATAATTTTAATAATTAAAAAAAGTATACACTCCCCACCCACACGCCCCACCCCACCCCACTCCACCCTTTCCCACCTACAAAGATTCAATAGGCGCCCATGCTATAGGCGCCACTCTCTCCATCTGAATTTTTCTGCCACACTTCTGACATGGTTCCCCTTGGGCGCCCATTCATAAGGCGCTCCAGTGTATTTTATTAAAACTTCTTCAAACACCTATATTCTATTAATTCAAATTTAAAATAACAATATTTTATTAAAAAAGCCGGAGAAATTTAGTAGTAATATACTACTTCCTCCATTTCGATAAAAGTTACGCCTGAACTTTAGGCACGGTGATTAATTAAGAAATATGATAGGATAAAAAAATGTATTAGAGGTAATGTAATCGAGAAAAAAGAATATAATGAATTAGAGTGTGATGAAATAATTTATTAAAAAGATAATGAATAACTTTTATTGAAATAGACGAAAAAAGAAAGTTGGCTAACTTTCACTAAAACGTAGTATATTTTTAAGAAAGACGAAAAATTTATACTCCATTGTTATATTATAGTATAATCACAATCGATTCAACAATGACTTTATAATCTTATAAATTGCTCCACAAATCTAAATTAAAAGAATAAAATAAAATACATGAATGGATGTTATCATGTTAAGTAATGTGAATAGCCTTATTGATACTTTTTGTTTTTTTTCAAATTTTATGAATAGCATTCTCGATGATATTTATTTTTGCAATTATATAAACTGAGAATTGTAATGTGATTGGTTAATTTTTACAAAATATATATAGTCATTACTCATCTTTTTTTAAAAGTGTGTCCACATGTAAAGTTTATTTAGGAATAGATGGAGTATTTTTATATGAAAAAAATGTTCAATTTCTCCAAAGTTGCAAATCGTGAGATATATGTGTTCTGTTTTTGTCAAATTTGTTGTTTTCTTTTTGGCCGTAAATGTCTCGGCAAGTCTGGGTCGCGCGTGGGGGCCACTTTCCGAACTCATTTTCGGAAATGACCCCAAAATTTTGGAAAAATTATGAATTTGACCCCGTTTTTTGCTAAAAGGCCCCTGGTCGATTTTGCCTATAAATATGACTTTCACCTTCTTTGAAACACTTTTCACTTTTGTCATTTTCGAATTTCCTCAAGCTTCCTTCCAAGCTTCTCTCTCAAGCTTTTCCGGCGAGTTTTGTGGTGGTTCTCGATTGATACAAAGGTAAATAACTCTCATTTCTTTCTTTAAAACTTCTTTCTCCCCCATTTCTTTAAGAAAAAATGGAGTTTGGTGGCTTTGGTGGTGGTTCCGACGGTGGTCCGCCGCCGTTGGTGGGTGGTTCTGAAAATTCCGGCGGCGGAGACCGTTTGGCCTTGGCTTTGATGGAGAGGGCATCCTCCTCGGACTCTAGGATCCACTCCCCTGAACCCATAAACGTTGGAGTCTGAAACCTAGGAAAGGCAGTGGTCGTCGACGTCGACGAGCTCGATGAATCTGACAGGGATGATGCCGGCAACGATGCCGAGGAGGGGGATAACGAGGAGACGGACTCAGATCTGCGTGATCCGGATTTGAATCGAGGGGTGGGCGAACAGATAGAAACTGCCCAAGTCGAGGAGACCTTGACGAGGAGTCTCCGCGAGGACTTCGAGGAAGTTGTTCAGTATGCAGAGAGCATAAAGGACATTTTGAGTGGTAGGGAGAGTTTGGATGGCGACGAGGAAATATTTCTGCGAATACCCTCCTCGAGAGGCTCCTCGCCCGCATCGAGCAGCTTCCCAATCGATATACGAGGCGAGCAAATATGCGAGCACTGTCTCCTTGGCCCAGCTAGAGAACTCTCGAAAAAAGTATCAGCTGCCGGCCGATGTTTGCTTTTTTTATTCCTCGCCCGGATGAGAGGGCCGACCAGCCGCCAGAGGGGATGGTCGCCGTCAACATTGGTATGATGGAGGCAGGGCTGAGGTTCCCCCTGCACCCCAGTATCTCAAATTTTCTACATTTCTTGAAGGTGGCCCCTTCTCAAATTTTGCCGAACGGTTGGTCGAACCTGATCGGCATTCTTACACTGTTTGGCCTGGTGGCGGTCGAGAACGGATGTCGCAACACATGGCTCAGTCCTAAGGAGATTAACTATCTTCTTCAGGCGGCCGAGGCCGGAGAGAAAGTGGGCCATGGATACTACTACGTGAGGGGCCGAGATAATTTCAAATTGGTTGAGGGGGTTCCCAACAAGATTAGGGATTGAAAAACCAACTGGTGGTGGGTAGCCGGGGACTGGAAAAGTCCAGTGAGGCCGGATGGCTCCTCTGATCGCATTCCCCTTGACACTGAATATCAAAGAATTCGTGGTAAGTTATTTCTATTTCTGCTCGCTCTTTCTATACTGACTAACTCCTCGTTTTTGTAGGTGAAACTGCTCGCAAGAAAACTGTCGAACACCGT
The DNA here is from genome assembly GCA_963675135.1 of Galeopsis tetrahit. Classification (NCBI taxonomy): domain Eukaryota; kingdom Viridiplantae; phylum Streptophyta; class Magnoliopsida; order Lamiales; family Lamiaceae; genus Galeopsis; species Galeopsis tetrahit. The sequence continues at coordinate 39,979,648 of OY776131.1, forward strand.
CTTACACCCCTCTTCCAATACCACATTTGCTGCGTTCTCAATCGTCGCTACCTGGAGAGGTCCTGTCGCTTCTTGAACAGGGAGTGTATGCGTGAGCGAGCAGGTCTCAGAGTACCTCCTCACCACTTCACTCGAGAGTTCCCTCCAGGTATCAACATATTTCTAATTTTTTTGTGAATTTGCAAAGTTTTTGTGACATTACTCCTCGTAAATATTAACTTCTCGTCTTTCTTTCTTAGTAGTGGTTCCAGAGAGAGTTGTCACTTACCTTCCTCCATCCGTCGAAGTTGATCGCATAAAATCTAGCAGGATGATGCAACAAGCGAGGAAGCTGCGCGAGCGCAAGGTAGTTGACGGTACCGGCAAGAAAAGGAAAGGGGCGGAGACCTCGGGGGCTCCACCTAAGAGAGTTGCTAGAAAAACTCGAGGGGGTTCTTCTCGTCCACCTGCTGTCGAGCAGAGGGTCTCGCCGAGGAGATCTCCTCCGCCGAGGGGTAGTTCGCCTCCCCCCACTCAGGTCGTATCCCCCCCTCCCCGAAGCACTCGGTCGCGAGAGACCGCAGCGAGCTCGTCGGCCGGGGAGAGGGCTCAGGGAGATAACACACTTCTCGGCTGGGATGCCGCAAGGGTTGCCAGGTAAGCTTATTATCAATAAAGCTTTAGAATATTTTCAAGTACTTTTTTCTAACTCCTCTTTTTTCTTTAGGGTTGCCGAGAACTCGATCGTTGAGCCTTACAACGACAACCTCCTCGGCTTCTTTCGATCGCGGGATGCGGCCCCTCAAGAATCTCTGGACCCGGTCGTCGCAAGGGTCATGAGGAATGTACCCCGGTCGCTGACGACCACGCTGCTCGACGAGGTGAACAACCAGAGCTCTCTGGAGAACGCGCGCCTGGCCGCCATCGATATGACCCGTGCCACATACACCCTCGAGAGGCTTGCGGTCCAGATCGCCGAGAGCCGCAAGGTCAGCGAGGAGAGGAGCGCGAGACTCACCCAAATGGCTAAGGCTAAAGCCATTGTTGAGAGGAAGGTGGTCGACCTCGAGGCAAAGTTGGCCGATTCTGAGGCCCAACTTGAGATGGTTCGAAAGAAGGATCAAGAAGATCTTCAAGAGATCGAACGTCTCCGTGCTCGCCTCCAGGCTGCCGAGGATGAGCTTAAAATGAAATGCGCCGAGGTAAACTCTTTCCAAAATAAATCTGCAGCTGATGAAGAAGAGTTGGCTACTCTCCGGCAAGAGCTGGTCGATATGACCAATGAGCGAGATGAGACCAATGAGGCTCGCTGGGGGCGTTGCCATGTTATCGGTGGCGCTTACTGCCCACGGGCTCATTCATCGATTGCTGGACGTTCATCCGGAAGTGGACGTGATTCTACTCGGTGGGTTTTTGGATGACCTCCTTATGAAAGAAAATCCTCAGCCGGAAACAGAACTCCCCTTGCTTCCACTGATGCGAATGGGACTCCAGTTCCCTCGACTTTTGGGAGTTCCGGTGCTGTTCGCGGATCCTCCCGAAGACTCCCCACCTCAACAGGGCGAACAGGAAGCTCCTGCCGAGGAGGTTGTGAACGAGGAGGAAGTTACCGGCGAGCAGGATGCTCCTGCCGAGGAGAACGCTCTGGTAGCTTAGTTTACTTGTATTTTATTTCTGTTTTTTAGGACTGCTCGGCCATTAAGGCCTTTTTGTAATTTCAGCCTTTTAGGCTTTTTAATGAATGGAACTTTTTGCTTATGATGTGTTCGTTTACTTTGTTAAATATTGAGTGATCGTTCTCGTTACTGCTTTTCAACTTATGTTGTGATTAATTTTTGCAAGCATTTTTTGATAAGTACTTGTCTTTTTGGAAACTCCTTTTATTGCGAGCATCTTTGCGGAAGAGTGCTCGTCTTTGCCTTGCGAGCATCTTTAAGAAAGAGTGCTCGTCTTTTGTCTTTGCGAGCATCTTTAAGAAAGAGTGCTCGTCTTTTAGAGTTAACCATTCGTCGGTTGAACTCTTTTTTGTTTGGTAGGTAGTGATCGTCGTCGCCACTACCTTGCGAGCATCGTTAAGAAAGAGTGCTCGTCTTTGTTTTGCGAGCATCGTTAAGAAAGAGTGCTCGTCTTTTAGAGTTAACCATTCGTCGGTTTGAACTCTTTTTTGTTTGACAGGTAGTGGTCGTCGTCGCCACTACCTTGCGAGCATCGTTAAGAAAGAGTGCTCGTCTTTTGTTTCCTAGAAAGCTACGCAGAGCCTTGTCTAAAAATTCAAACTTATCTAACACTTGATGGAAATTTAAAACTTGTACTTGTAATGATGATTAGATACAAACTATACAAATATGAAAAAATTAAAAACTTACTGGTAATACTTCTTCAGCTTGACCGCGTTCCATGGGTACTTGCTCGGCTTGCCCTCCAGATCTTCTAGCTCGTACGATTCGTTCAGGAGTGTGCGCGTTATTCGGTACGGACCCTCCCAAGTCGGGCCAAGTATGCCGATGGACTGCTCCGTCGCCCTCCGAAGTACGAGCTGGCCGATAGTGAATTGGCGAGCACGTACTTTGGTGTTATAATAGCGCTCTGACCTTTGCTTGTAGACCACGTTCTTCTCGTCCGCTGTTAGCCTTCGCTCTTCTAGGAAGTCCAAGTCGGAGAGCTGTGCATCGTTATTCAACTGCTCGTCATAATTTGCTACTCGAAAATTTGGGACCTGCCCCTCTGCTGGTATGACAGCTTCGGTTCCGAACGCGAGCGCGAACGGAGTTTCACCAGTAGAATTCCTCGTGGTCGTCCGATATGCCCACAGAACCATGTGCAGCTCGTCCGCCCATTTGCCCTTCAATCCATCTAGCTTAGCTTTCAAGGTGTGTTTGATGATTTTGTTGATTGCCTCTACTTGACCATTCGATTGTGGATGATAGGGTGTTGAAAAATTTTTCTTGATGTTCCACTCTGAGCAGAAATCCAGCATGTCTTGACTTGTGAATTGACGTCCGTTGTCCGTCACTATCGCTCGTGGTAGGCCGAACCTGCAAATTATGTTTTTCCATATGAAACTTGTCATCTGGGCCGTTGTGATGGTCTTCAATGCCTTCGCTTCGGTCCACTTGGTGAAGTAATCGACTGCTACGACTACGAAAGTTACCCCCCCGACGCCAGGCGGGAAAGGTCCAATGATGTCGATGCCCCACTTTGCGAAGGGCCAAGAACTGTAGACGGAGATGAGCTCGTCTGGAGGTGAGTGAATAGCGGGTGCAAAAGCTTGACATCTCTTGCACGCCTGGGCGTAATGAATTACATCCTTCTTCAGTGTTGGCCAAAAATAGTCTTGCCTCATGATTTTTAACACGAGCGCTTGCCCCCCTGTATGATTTCCACATGATCCATCGTGGATTTCGTACATGACGATCTTCGCTTCGTCTTCCCCGAGGCATTTCAATAAAGGCATTGAAAAACCTCGTTTGTACAGCTGGTCGCCAATAACAGTGTACCTTGCGGACCTGAGCTGCAGTCTGGTTGTTTTCACTTTGTCCCCCGAGAGCTCGCCGGTCTTGATGTACTTGATGATCGGCGATCTCCAGTCCTCGTCGCTGGTCGCTTCAACCTGCAAAATCTGACCTCTGTTCACCGATGGGGAAGAAATTTTAGTGATGGTCGCTTCTGAAAATATTGCCTCCCCCTCTGAAGTGGCCAGCCGAGCTAACGCATCTGCTTGCGTATTGTCCTCCCTAGGGATTTGCTCGATGTGGAATTGATCAAATTGCTCGAGTAATCCTTTCACTAGCTCTTGGTACTTTATCATTTGATCGCCGCGAGCCTCGTAGTCGCCCGTAATTTGACATACAACCAGCTGAGAGTCAGAAAAAAATTTCAGTTTTCTGGCGCCCACGGCCATAGCCATCTTGATTCCTGCAACCAGAGCCTCGTACTCTGCTTCGTTGTTGGTCGCCCGATACTCGAACTCGATCGCCGAAGCAAACGTCTGTCGGGTTGGGCTGGTGAGGACGATTCCTGCCCCTGCTTTGGTACTCGTCGACGAGCCATCGACGAACAGTGTCCAAGGAAGTTCGATTCCCTCGTCCACTTTTTCCGGGAAAGTGAGCTCTACAATGAATTCTGCCAGCACTTGTCCCTTGATTGCCGTTCTAGGTGCATAGGTGAGCCCAAATTGCCCTATTTCCACCGACAATTTCAAAAGTCTTCCAGTGGTATCCGGACGATGCAGTGCTCGTCGGAGTGGAAAGGTTTTGAGGACGACCACCTCGTGGTCGAACAGGTACTGCCTTAATTTTCTGACACTCATGACCAGTGCGTATGCCAATTTTTCCATTGGAGTGTATCTCAACTCCGCATCTCTCAATGTTTGACTTACGTAGTAGATAGGCAGATGTGTGCTCCCCTCAGCTCGGACGAGCACTGAACTGATCGCACAGTTAGTGGCCGCCAAGTATAGATATAAAATTTCGCCGGGGACTGGCTTAGACAGGATCTTCGGATCCGATAGATATTCCTTTAATTTCTCGAAAGCTTTCTCACACTCATCGGTCCATTCGAACCTCCCTTTTTTCAGAGCATCGAAAAAAGGTTTGCAACGATCGCCCGTTCGTGCAATAAATCTGTTCAGCGATGCAAGGCATCCTGTTAACCTCTGTACTTCTTTCACATTCTTTGGGCTTTGCATGTTAATGACTGCTTGAATTTTACTCGGATTCGCCTCGATGCCCCGCTGGCTAACCAAGTGCCCCAGAAATTTTCCTGAGCTAACACCAAAACTGCATTTTTTCGGATTTAACTTCATGTTGTATTCCTTCAGTATAACAAACGTTATGGCGAGGTGGTGTAGGTGATCCTCTTTCCGCAAGTTTGACAACAATGTCGTCGATATACACCTCCACCATCTTGCCGATGTGTTTCTCAAACATCTTATTTACCAGTCTTTGGTATGTTGCCCCCGCGTTTTTCAAACCGAAAGGCATTCTCTTCCAGCTATACATATCGGTGGCCGTCATGAAGGTCGTATGTCGCTGGTCGTCAGGATGCATTGCTATCTGATGGTAGCCCGCGAAAGCATCCATGAAAGTTATCATCTCGTGCCCCGCTGTGTTGTCTACTAGGTGATCAATGTGGGGCATCGGAAAGTGATCTTTTGGACAGGCATCGTTTAGATCTATGAAGTCTATACACAATCTCCACGACCCAGTCGTCTTTTTGACGAGCACTGGATTGGCCAACCACTCGGGATCAGTTCCAGTTTTCTCGATTAATTTATTGTCGATCAATTTCTTGACTTCGACCGCCAAAGCCGCATATTTATCAGGCCCAAATTTCCTTCATTTTTTGGTGATAGGTCTCCTCGCTGGATCAATATTCAATCTGTGGCAGGCATGATCCGTGGGAATGCCCACCATATCCTCGTGCGACCAGGCGAATGCACCGATGTTTTCTTTCAAAAATGCGACCATGTCTGATCACAAATGTTTTGGTAAATTCGAACCGATGAATACCTCGAGTTCTGGACGAGCTTCGTTTAAATGGATGGTTTCAAGGTCCTCCGCTGAAGTTGCCCGTTCTTTAGGCTCCTTCCAACGAGGATCCTCGATTCCGAACTCTGGCTCAAAACCTAACCTAGGCTCCAGATCTGGAAAGTTTTCTGGAAACTGGTCGTCGGGGAGCTGGTTGCCCGAGACTGTCTGCTCGTCGATCTCCATTGGGGTGTGGTCGTCCACTTCCATGGAGGCGTGCTCGTTCGCCTCCACTTGGTGGTCGTCGGAACTACGACTGCACTCCCCAACTTCAATCTTTCTGTACTTGCTAGGAAGACCCTCCAAGTAATTCATTTGTTGATTTTGTGTTTGACACTAAATATACTGGCCAATCATAGTACTTTCCTTAGAATGACGCTTCGCAAAACGGACGAGACACTCCCTCGCCCGCGTCTGATCGCCCTTGACGGTTATAACTCCCGCCGGGGTCGGAAACTTTACACAATAATAAAAGGTAGAAACGGCCGCCTTGAACTCGTTGAAGAAAGGTCGGCTGAGGAACACATTGTAGGACGATGGCATGTCGATGATCAGGAAGTCGAGCTGCCTAGCATGGTGCATTTCAGGCTCTTTCGATGATGCCAACTCCAGGGATAGTCTGATTTTCCCAATGGGAAGGTTGCGCGTATCCCCAAAACCTACGATTATATCATCGCAAGGCTCGATGTACGCTGCATAATCACCGAGAGCATCCAGAGTATGCTTGAAGAGGATGTTGGTGTATGCCCCAGTGTCGACCATCATGCGATGGACGTTTGTTCCCATGATCTTCCCCGTGATGACCAAAGCATCATTGTTTGGGTGCACCACGCCGTTCAGGTCGTCGTCCGAGAAAAGGATTTGGTGAGATGGAGGCTTCTCGGCAGTCGGAGCGACGCACACCTGATGGACATTGTTCAGTGCTCGCTGCTCGCTCTGAGCCCGGCGAACAGATAGCTCCTTCCCAGATTGGGTTCCTCCCAATGGGCCTTCTATAACTAGACAGGCTCCCACGTTATCAATGTCGTTGCCAGGATTCTGTGGCATGGGAGGAGTCAGCTTGGGACGATTCAGTTGTTGGCGCAGATCGCCGCTGTCGTCGCGACGTTTCTTCCCCCTGTTGTCGCCATTTCCTAGAGGCTTGATGAACTGGGCGAGCTTGCCCTCATTGTACAGCTTGAAAAAGTTTCTCACCAAGTCTCGGCACCCATTGGTGTGGTGGCCGATGGAGTTGTGGTAGTCGCAGAATTTGCTACCATCTAGGTTTTCATCACTTGTATGCATTGGCTTGGCCTGGGGGAGCAGATTCTTTCCCCTAACTGCATTGAAAATGCCCCTGGGATCCAGAGAGAGAGATTCTCTGAACTGGATGATCTCAGGAGACTCCTCGAAAGGCCTGAAGTTCGCTGGGCGAGCACTGCCAACTTGAGTGGTTGCCTTCTCAGGCTGCTCGTTAGCCTTGGCGGCGTCCATGATTTCCTCCATTTGGATGAAGTTCCCAGCCCTCGTGCGGAAGTCCGCATAAGAACTGGGAAAAGTAAGATGGATAGATTCCCAAAGCTTGGTACCTATCCTTAGACCGGAAACGGCTGAAATCAGCTTCGTCTCATCGTTCACGGCCTCCCCATCGATCACCAGCCTATCGAAGCGCTCGATGAAGTCCTTGTCTGACTCATTTATAGATTGGCGAACGTTTGCCAAACGTTGCTTTGAGGCTGGGCGAGCAGCAATAGACCCGTAGTAGGTCAGAAAGAGTTGTCCCAGCTCAAGGAATGAGGTGACCGATCCGGGACTCAAAGTTGTGTACCATCGATGAGCCCGGTCTCCCAAAGTTAGGGAGAAGTTTCTGCATTGGGTGGCGTCCGTTGCCCCGATTGAGGCCATGTAGTTGGAGTACTTGGACAAGTGTACTCTGGGGTCGGATGCGCCATCGTATGCCGCCATGGAGGGCATTTGAATCTTTCTTTGAATGGGGGCGGTAAGAATTGCAACACTTAGTGGAGGTGCGGGCAGAGTGATTGGTGGTGTGGTCCCTTGCTTCGAGGCGACCACCTCTGCTCGTAGAGCGTCCATCTCCTGCTTCATCAATTTCTGAGTTGCGAGGAACTGGGCGATTTGCCCCTCCTCGGCGGTCTGTGGCTTGGGGACGACGTCCTCGTCGCGTCGACTCCCTTGGGATGCGGCTGGGCGATCATCATGACGTGATCGCCTGGGAGAGTGCCTGTCAGAATGATGGCTGCGATAACTCTTCGCCGGAGCTCGCGAACCCTTCCCTGGTCCCACTCGATCAAGAGCTGAGACTCTGTCACCCTGATCTCTCTTATCAGCGTGATCTCGGTGGTGGTCGGCTTTGCCTGGTCGGCCATCCACATTGAAGGGCACTCGGCGAGGAGCCCTTCTATCTTTGTCATCCATCCGGTTGAAAACCGAATTTCTGTGTCGCGAGTCTCCCGTGTGGCTATTGTGGGAGTGCTCGGCAACTTTGCTTTTGCCTTTGTCTTGGCGAACGGGGTGCGAGTGATAGGAGCGGTCGTCCTCCTCATTCCCCTTGGCTTTGCGAGCTCTGTCGAAGGCCTGATCCTTGGCCTTCTCAAGCTCTTCCTTCTCATTCTGCCTCCTCTTCTCCATGAGGAAGTCAGAAAAGTCTTTCAAGTGTTGGGGATCTTTCAAAATGTCCCCTACGTTCAAGTTTGCAAACGGATTTCCCGGCGTCGGAAGGGGTTCGTTCCCTCCGGACGGTAAGATTCCGTCATGTGGAGTATGGTGAGACATCGTTTAAAGAGTGTCTCTGGGGATTATTACAAAGATATGATTGTTCTTAAGCTTTCGACGCTTAAAAACGAAAGATTAGAGTTCTTACGCAGAAGAACGTGCTATTACAACTACTTAGAAGTAAGTAACAACAACTTAAAGCTTAAAAACAAATTACACGGAGATCAAACTCCAAAATATGTCTCGAATATCGCAAATATTCAAGGACACGAAGAACACGGAAATACGTAAACAAAGCTTTAAAAGGTGGAACTACCGATTAAAAAACCTGAAAACGGAGTTTGCAAACCGATCGCTCGATGATCGGTCGAAACTAAGAGTGATGAACACGTAAAAGGATCCCCTCCTTCTAGCGCCAAATGTTGTACGTGCTTTTGATGGTTGATTCGGATGTGGACTATTTGTTAGCACGAGACAAACATGTATAATGATCGGGGGTTTATTACGTGTTTAGGGAGTATTTATGTGATGATCTAAAGAAGAACAAGCAAGAACACAAGAAGTAGCTTCTTGGAGAAGCTAAAAGCTTGAGAGCTTTGGGAGAGTTTATTGCTTTGGGTTGGGTGATTTGGTGGAATGTGTAACTTGTCTACAAATGAGCCTCTTTTAGGCATTATATAGTGGTTTCTAGGGGCTGCCCGCCCTTTACACGTGGCACGCCCTCATTGGACCTATCTTCTGCCCGAAAAGATGATTTGATGGCGCATTTAATGCTAAACCGCCTTTGGTGCTCGTCCTCGCCGAGATGTCGAGGAGCTGAGCCACGGTGGTCGCCGGAGGACCATGTCGAGGAGTGTGGTCGCCACGCTCCATGCTATCTCCCAAGGCTTCAATACTTAGAATTTCCTAGCTAAGAAAGACACGTGCTCGCCACACATTCGGGCGAGCAGCTTAACTAAAACATGTGCTCGCCAACATCTTTGAGCGAGCACTTAAATATATTAAATACATCTATTCTATTACATTTTCTTGGTCTTGTTGACTGGTCCTCGCCACGTAAGCTGGTGACTAGGATTGACTTGTCAAAGATTGACTCCTTTGACTAGATATAACAGATGTCTTCATCGTTTTTTGCGACGTATATAAATGTGGTGTTGATGATGAGTTTTCATCGAAACTTCGACAACTTTTGATTTAGTTTTGGATATGTTATCGAGTCCTGGTGAATCTTTTTGTGTAATAGTTTTATTTTTTTGAAGCGGTAAAATTGTATTATGGTTATGAGGAATAAAAAAAAAATGAGTAGTGTTATTCTTTTATTGTTTTCCATTGAAAATGAGGCACTGTAATTTTGACTATAATACATGTTCGACCTCTTTCATTTATTCTTGATTAATGGTTGGTTGACTCTTCACTTTATTTTGGACCCAATTTTCTAAATATTCACATTCATCTTATGCCTTGATTTAGACTCGTGCAGTCGTGCGTTTTAAACCATTTTTTTAGTTCAGACTTTGTCCCATCTTACACCCACCAAATAACTCATAATTGATTTTTTGTTTTTAATTTGAATTCTACTAAACGTCTTTATCACTTTAATTTAATTGTATGCACTTTAAATATAAAATAAAGTATATACATTTTTTAATTATCTATATAGATCGTACTTCTAATTTAAATTTTTAGGGTTGTACCCTGCTTACTAATATCCTGTAAAAACATATAGAGTTGAGAAATCTCTCACTTTTCTTAATTTTCATTCAATAATCAACTGAATTACAACGGTGAAATGCGTATAAATCTTGATTTTTATTATGTCTAACTTCTTGTACTTGCGCACAATCTCTAAAATAATATCTTGAGTAGTCAATACATGAAAATTAAATATCCACTTGATTTACGTACGATACTGAATGAAACAAATGGGTTTGGGCAATTGAGATATTTTCATGTGATGCTTGTTCACTACTCATTTTAGATTAATATGCATTAATAATTATTCTGTAATTTAAGATTCTAAAGCATGCATTATTATGTTATCCACGATACTAATATTCGCACAAACGTATGCATTATGGCTAATGGCATATGCCAACATCTGAATCTTTTGCCACACATTTCGTTAACACCTTTCCTATATTTCTGAATTATAGTTAAAAGGGTTAAATGATAAATAATGTTTGTTTCTATTTTGGAAGACAGTATTTGCTGTATATAAATAATCCGCTAGTATAACACTGATAGTTCTTTTTTTTTTTTTTTTTTAATGTGAGATAAATTATAGTTGTCAAATGTTTTATACTTACAAGTTACAAGGCATGATGTTAATTAGTGAAAATCTATAAGAATTAATAAACTTGAAATCCAAAGTAAACATGTATTCCATTGTCGTCCAGTGGTTAGGATATCTGGCTTTCACCCAGGAGACCCGGGTTCAATTCCCGGCAATGGAAAATATAATTTTGTATTTTTTTTGGTCTTTTGTTAAGTGATCAATTTACCCCAAGAAAAGTTACCTAAAAGCTAAAGCCATAACTTCTAATCCTTTTTCGTACTGTATTATTTTACGTTTGAAACTACATAATTTTCCATGCAACGGGGGACATTATGTTGACCAAATTACCCAAAGCCATGAGTTCTAATCATTTTTCGTATTGTTTATTCTTGTTATACTTTTCAAGCAAAATAAATATTTTAATGAACTGGTCATAATGGAAAACGTTAGTACTATAATACCAAACAAAATCATCCCAAAGCATATATATTTCGAAGTTAGTTGCCAATATTGTCAAAAAATTTAAGCTTGATTTATTTTCTAGGCTTTCCAAAATCGAAGACACACTCACAATTTAAGCACGACTTAGAAGCAAAATCATTGATGAATTACCGAAAAAGAAAACTCAGGCCTATTTAGGCTACAATTTACGGGAGGGCAAAATGATTGATGAATTCTTGAATAAATTGACAAAGTAGGATAGCTCAAGTGGTTAGAGCACCACTACCTAGGCCTTAGATCCTGGGTTCGAGTCATGGGGTGGGAAAAAAAGAGATGGGTATTTAACTTCCATAAAAAAAAAAAAAAAATCTTGAATAAAAACTCGAGTGAATGTTTATGGGAGAGGTAAATCAACTGCTTCAGTAATCAACTATAGATAATTAACCAACTCATATGTTGTACAAACAATTTGTGTCACATAAGTTTTTCTCTTCACAGTAACAGAACCAGCGAAGCAGCAGTTTCAATTACAAAATCAAACTGAAACCTCTTATAGAGCGGTTAAATTCCATTTCAATTTATTTTCAAAATCATCAGCTCTGATCATGTTTTGAAAATAAAATAAAAAACAACCAAATCGGCAGTTCTAACGAAAACAAAGTAGAACCACGGTTCAGTTTTAGTTCCAAATTTCAAAAAACCGTAACCAGAAGTTTTGAATCAGAACTGCCTGTTCGAACCGTTTGCACATGTATTCACATCACTAGTCTAGATCGAGTTATATAATCATTTCTTGGCAGTGCTATGAGCATAGGAAAATAATCGCATCACCATAAAAATTCTGGTAAAAACATATCATCTTTTGCATACAACTAAAAATTTGCTGATTCACTTTTATTGAGGAGGAGAGAGAGAGAGCAAAGAAAGAAACCCGTTCAACTAATCTCAAATATGTTTTTTTTCGTAATTCTAAAATATTATCTCCACTTCAAAGTAGTGCAGGCAGAAAAATATAGAACAGCTGATCTACTTGAACAAAACATGATTCCAGACACTAATGAAAGGAAGAAATTCAGTGCATGCAACTCTCTACTCCTCCTTCCAGGTAATAGCTGCACCACAAGAAAGCTCAAATTAGCAGGAACAATATTTATGCATACACAATGTTTAGGTAATCCAATATTCTAAGGTAGTCACAATATACTACAGAGTTCAGATTATAATATGCAAGTGTAACACTAATTATCAGAAAACCCAATTCTATTACATTTTCCCTTCAATTCTCATTGTCTTTGTACGATATAAGTTGAACATGAGAAGGGCATCAATGATCTGAGCATGTGATTGTTGCTTAACAGTAAAAAGTACAGTGCATCATACATACAATATGCATATATAAATATTGTATATATGTATGATGCACTGTACTTTTTACTATTAAGGGCGCCTTTCACTTTTGACTACCTCGGATCATATTGTTCTTCTAGAGCCTAGGAAGAACTATGACAGACTTTTCCCGGGAAGGTAAAAGAAATTATGTGAGCTCACTGAGCTGTTAACACTTGCCCTAATTCTTCTTATTGCTGTTTTTTAGTTGATTCTGCGACTTGGGCTTTAAAATTTGGAGCAAAAGTCAAAGTTTCACTAATTCAGAATGAATATTTAAGAAATAACAAAAATGAGGTAAGGCCAGAAACAGCACAAAAAAAAAAAAAAAAAAACTAGCCGGGGTCTGACTTCTTAAAAGAAGATTCAAGCATTAGAAAAAAACACAGAAGCAGGCACTTTACTGTCTTCAATGCATCTGGGAAGGATCAAAGCGTGGATGGTTTATTAACTTCGCCTTTTGCTCTTAAGAGCTCAAACAAACTAGGACAAAAAACATGATAGTCAAGTACAGAGTAGGTTTCTTTTTTCTTTCAGCTGAAAATATTTCACTGCCTCCACAAGGAGGCTCAGTGGAAGCCATGGAGGGCTGTCGAAGGTGCAAATATAAAAAGACCGGGTGATTACTTTGATTTAATTCTAATGGATGCAGAGAACGATAGCTATAAGAGAGGGATCTAATAAAAACATCAGCGAAAATGAAATGAGATGGGGGATAAATGGAGAAGACTTGATATCATGGAATTTTTGGCACCTTAACCCACAGCTAATTAAAGTTCACATCTCTTAATATTGAGTCTGGAATTTAGTTATACTTGTCACCAATTGGTTCAGAGAATAGCCTGCGTTTTCAGCCAAAACAAATTTTCATTTCCTTTTACTTATTCTATCGCATAAGCTCTCTATACTAATGTCGAGAAGTTTTTCACCTATAGAACTATCTATTTAAGTTCATCACCAATGGAACTATTTATTTAAAAGCAAGAGCAAAAACAGTGGGTTAAAAAAATTAATTTAAGACATAGGCTTTATATTAGAAACTACATTGAGCTTAACCTGATCGTTGCAACCCTTCTATAATTACAGGTCTAATTAAAGCAATTCAGTGGAGAAACGAATTTTGGTTAACAGCACTTATTCACGGACGGCCAGCGAACTAAACATTCCATAATTACAGGTCTACTAATTAAAGCAATTCAGTGGAGAAACAATTGATAGAATCAATCAGAACAGCTAATCAGAGGATTAATACACATATAACAAGTGAGCAGGAAACAAACAGAAATTTGTTGAGCAAATAACAGCATAAACATCCAAAACGCACAATAATTATTTGGCAAAAAAGTTCATATGAAATTTCGGTACCTAAGGTGAAAGCAAACCAAGCTCAGATCTCAAGCTTGAGTTCCTCATTGTGATCGGAGAAGTAGTGGCAAATATACGGGGCTACCCGAATGACCGCGACCCAAACTCCGAACATCGCGACGTGGCTTTTCAGCTGCTTCAACGCCGCCGCCTTGTCTGGTTTACGCATAAACATTCCCGGAAACATCTTTGCAGATTTGCTCTTCTGCGTTTTCTCGAAGCAGTGAGTTAGTTAATGAGAGCCAATCTAAAACCCTAATTCCCTCTCTTCAGTTACTCTCGTAGTAGTCTCGTTATCCTGGCAAAGTTTTGAGGCCAATTATGAGCTTATTGGATCTAGGCCCATTTTGTATCTATGGAAATTACACCCTTTCAAGTGGGCCTAACTTTTTTATGTCTTCTATGAGTGCGGTTAATTTCCACCTAACGTTAGTTGATTACTTCACCCACTCATTTTTAATATCAAGATTAATTCTCCCAATCCAAATACCATTTTTATTCCTCCAAAATAAACCTTAATTCATTTATCTCTTTTCTATTTGCTTGTCTTCTGCGATTTTTGCAAAGTGTGGTGCAACGCCACCTAGCTCCACCGCCACTTTTGCCACATAGTGCCGTCCCTTTTCCAGTTTCTAATGAATTTTAGGGAGTTTTTATTGAAAACAACTTAAAAGATATTTTATTCATCTATCAATATGAATTATATACAATAATACAGTCTCAATGTGGGATAATAATAATAATACAAAAAAAATGTATTGTATTATTCCTAATACGCCCCATTAAGATGGCGGAAAGTTGAAGACGTCAATCTTGTCCATAAGTAGAAAAAAATGATTGCGTGATAAAGGATTTGTGAGAGCGTCTGCAAGTTGATCAGTAGAAGAGACATGACCTACTCGAAGTTAAGAGGTCTTGACCAAATCTCGAACAGAGTAATAATCGATGACAATGTGCTTCATACTAGAGTGAAACATAGATTCGAGCAAAGGCATGTAGCTCCAATGTTATCGTTGTAAAGATTGTAAGTCGATGAAGTTAAAGGAACACACAACTCAGTTAGAACATACTGAGTCCATTGAAGTTCAACAAGAACAATCACTCGATACTCAACTTCTCAACTTTAGCAGATAAACGGGCAATAATATGTTGTTTACTAGAGCTCTAAGAGATAAGATTGAAGGGGAAAATGTCTAGTGTCATTTAGGTACTGAAGAAAACATTTAACGACACCCTTGTAAGATTCAAATATAGCATGCATCAAGTATGGGAGTTATTTTTTTACCACATATGCAATGTTAAGATTAGCAGGGAGAAGAAATTAAGTGGAGGTTCGAACAAATTGGTGTTGAAGAATCAACAAATGAATTGTGGTTATGGTATTTAAGACTGTAAAGAACTTATCGATATGTAGTAGAATTAGATGGACCACTACCAACATTATAGAGAAAGTGTCGGTCCCTAAACGAGTAGTGTGTGAGAAAAGTCTAGAGACGGGGTGAATACAAATTTTTCCTTTTTAAAAATAAACTTTTTTAGTGATCACATGAGTAACAGATTTAGTGATCGACTAAGCTATTTGGACAAATAAGTGATCTGATAGAGTGCGAGTATCAATCAGCTGATAGTGCGGAAATGTGTAGGCCCTAGGTTTAGACTCGTTCGTTAATGAAAACCTTTGATAATGCAATGCAAACAATGATCTTATCAGATGACTTGATGTCCACTGATTATGGAAACTGTACTTGTGATTTTGACTCTTTTAAAGATATGTTTATCAATGAAAATATGTATGGACAATTGATAAACAATAAACAGTATAAAAGAAGTAAATAACACAAATATTTATAGAGGTTCAGATTCCAGTCCTACGTCCTCTCTCATAGCCTAACTATGAAGTTTCAATTTCTTTCACAAAGGTCCTTGCTACTTTAGAGTCCCAAGATAAGACTTTGAACTCGATACACTCTCTTAGTGTAGTTGGTTCTACTTGTTATTGTAAGAACAAGTACTTTTACAGGCCTTTCTAACTTTTCAATACGTCTAATGAATTCTTGCTTACGTATAGTCTCCGTGTTCTGTCACATGAATAATGTTTTGTATTTATAGATGATTTGCACTTTAACTAATCGTTGGTGAAACTAACCGTTGTGAACATAATCATTTGAGCGTTCTTGTTGATCTGCATGCTTGTTCTTCCAGTCGGCTGTTGGACGAACAACTTCATGAAAAAAAGTGTGCATTTAATGCACATGTTGAATCTGCATGCTCTTTGCAATTAATGACTCTAGGGCTGACTTGGCATCTTTGCATTGGTCACTATCAACCGAGTGCATTTGACTTGTATCTTGTCATCTGTTGGAGTACATCAGATGAGATCTGATGTCTCAAGTCTTCTGATGATGTCATCTGATTAATCAGATGAGCATCTCTTGTGTTGCTTTGTCTTGACAAAATTCTTCTAAGTCTTGAGTCCATATCAGCTAGGGTCTTCATGTGAGCTGATCTTCTTGAAGTTATTATCAGATGACTTAGGTATACAAGTACTTTGTCATCTAATTTCACTTATGGACTTCATAGGTCTTCTTAGTCTTCTGGTATTGATGTCTTCTGATCTTCAAGCAGGTCAATGTGACTAGACTAAGTCCTATTACAAATTATACTAAACACCTAGATTACATGATCTGTTTTGGCCTTCAAAACCTAAATATAAATAATCAGCTTAGGGGTAGGATGAATATTCCAACAGAAAGTTTGGCACGCGGTGCAAGTGGAAATTGGATGGGTTTAGCCTCGATCACATTGTGACGTGAAGAAATATAAGTAGCATACTTTCGTTGGGATAAGCAGTAGGAAGGTGAGGTTCAAAGGACTTCAACCTCAAGGAATTAACTAGGATAACCAAAGATTGAGTGTTTAATTAGGTTAGTCACGACCTTAGATAAAATTTGATCATCATTGCCCGTAAAAAGGAGATCATCAACATATATCAAGATAAACAAGGGCACATTGATGGCCATAAATGAATAGTGATTCACCCGATTTTGTACACACAATGCAAACTGAAACAATAACTGCGTGAATGACATGGTACCAAGTGTGAAACACGTGTACTTTAAAATATAAATAGACTTCAATAGCTTGCACACACAAAAGAGGCCAGGATAGCTTGCACACACAAAAAAAAAAAAAAAAAAAAAGGATAGTTTTGATCAGAGAACCCAAGAGATTGTACCATGTAAACCTCATCACATAGAGCATCATAGAAAAATGTATTATTCACATCAAACTATCATAGGGGCCAATTACGGGAGATAGCAATACTGATGACTATTCAAATTGAGATAGTTTTCAAAGTAATCAATACCAAGACGCTGATGAAACCCCTTAACCACAAGACAAGCCTTGAACTTAACAATAGAACCATCAAACTTTCGTTTTATACGGAAGTCTTGCTTGCAACCAACAACATTTTGAGACGTAGTGGAAGGTACAAGTTCCCACATACTGTTCAAGCCAAAAATCATGTCAACTAAATATAGTTTATGTTAATGCAAGTTGGATTAGATCAAGTTATTAGCGAATGAGTTCGTTGGTTGAAATAATCACACCATATAATTAAAAAACAGACAGGAAATTAAAGATGCATAAAACAAATGGTTAAAAGAGTGATGATGCAAAATTCCCTTTGAAGAAAGATAAAAAAAAAAAAAAAAAACTACGGGTTATTCGTGACCACCGTAATTTCTTAGGCTTTCGTTAACATTGGGTACAAGGTTGCCATTAGGGTTGTAAATAAATCAAATTATTTTGGTTGATTCAGTATTTGTATTCGAAATTTTATTATTCGAATTCGTATACAAATTCTCTTTTTTATTCGATTAATAAACAAATACAAAACTGATAAAGCCAACAATATATATATTTTTATAATAACTAAATTGCGATTATTTTAATGAGAGTACCTGTAAAAGTTCCTTGAAATGCCCTCGCATAACACGAAATCCAACTCTCTTGTTAGCGGCAAGTCTGCAATCAACTCGTCGGGGATGTTTTCGAAGATGGGCCTCCAACGCTCAAGTTAGATGGTGAACTAAAAAAAAAAATTCCCTATTCCGCACTCTGGAGAACTCAATGTAAAGTAAAAATAAGTATGTATGTAAAAATAACTTACTTTGAGCGAGTGTAACCTCTATGAATATATACCTGAAATCCTAATAATACAGAGGTCTTTTTAGGTCCCAAAAGGACATGCCGAGAATTCTGGAGTGCTCAATGTACGATTCTTGAACTTAAGAAGATATCTCTCAAATAATTAATTAGTTTTAGCTCTTAATACATTTACTAGAGAAAAATCATAAATAATTAATATCTTGATCAGTACATCCCAGAACTACGCAACTCTCCAAATGAGATAAACCATTAACATTTCAGGATGAGAAAATCTCAGTTCTCCCTAGCTTTTAATAAACTTGACATAAATCTAATTGATATATTTTCTATAAAAAAACTATAATATTAGATTTGATATTCGTAAGCATTCAATTATATTTATAATATATATTTGTCTCATGTCCTATAATATTATTTAAATTATTATTTTACAAATTTTCTCCATAAAATTTAGAATCGAATAGTATTAAATACAAATCAATTTTGAACCGAATACTTGAAAAATAATGTTTAAAATATGTATAAAAAAAATTGAATCGAATACTTGAATTGAATTTAATACTTAATCAAATTTATTATACAAAAAATAAAAGAATAGGAATATTCGATTACAAGTTGAGTTGCCACTAAACAAAAGTAAAGAACGGTTGATAGCTTATGATCCGGGAGTGCGCATGCCTTCAACCCCTCTTTATACTCGAGTTGATTGCAATTTTTTTTAGGAACGGGGTTTGAATAATTTTGGCCGAATGTCACAATTTTTTTTGTTTTATTGTGTTCGATCCTGATGTCTTCTATGATGCTTACCGGATCTATGAAGCGGCTATTGTCTTCGGATTTGATTTTTGTTCCTTTTCAATCTAGTTATTTCAATTTGCGTTTTATTTTTTTAATATGGGTTGTTTAGCACTTTTAATACTGGAGTAGTATATGTAATTTAAAATTGAGTTTGAGTAAATTAAGTAGTACTGGAGTAGTATATGTAATTTAAAGGGCAATACAATAAACAAGGTATAGAAGCTATGATGTGATTTGGGGGTCAGTCTGGTAGATTGAATTATTCTTCTGGTCAAAGTTTCCATTATTTTTCTTTTAGAATATGATGTGTATTGGATCTCGATTCCAACCTATGTGATTTGATTGAATTAATTTTTAAATATATATTTATAATTTTTAGCTTAAAATATGAGTATTTATTTAAAGACATAGTATAATGTTGGTTTGGTGTATTTTAGAAGCATCCAAGAGAAGTAGAGTGCCAAATCTACACTAACTACATTTTAAAATACTCAATCAAAATAAAGTTTTTTGAACTTAGCAGCTAGTACATTTTAAAATGATTAGAATATAGTTTTGAATTATGAATACATTGTTCAAATTCTATACTACTTTATATTCATTATTTTATTAAAATATATAAATATAATCATGTATTTAATTGAACATGAAATACAAGTTATACAACTATGTATTTAATTTATATGTAATTATTTAATGATTATAATATAATGAAAATGAATATAAATAATGCAAGATAAAGAAAAAATAGAGTCTCACACAAAAACCCTCATTCATTATTTTAACTAGGGTAAAACCCGCGTTTTACGCCGAATTGAAATAAATTTATATTATATTATTTTAATTTAAATTTATTAATTAAAAAGACCTTTGAAACATATATATATATATATATGAATAATACTTCCTCCGTTCCATTAAAAGTTATCTAACTTTTTTTTTCCATCGTTCGAGTTAAAGTTACTCATTCCTTTTTAGTCAAACTACGTCCTCTCACGTTTCATTATATTTTTTCCTCTCTCAATCACATCACCTCTAATACATTTATTTATTTTATCATATTTCTTAATTCTCGTACTCAAAATTCAAAGTTCATGGGTAGTTTTCACCAGAACTGAGGGAGTAATAGAATAAAAAATACAGCCTCGTCATAAATATGAAGAATTGACGGTATACGTAGAGTGAATATCTTCTCTAAAACCTTTAAAAATAATAAGAGAATTTGTCTGAAATCTCACAAAAAATCACTATCTTTTCTACAAAGTATAAGATAGAAATTAATACATCATGACTTATAACTATATCTTTCTTAGACTTCGATCAAGTGACTCAAAATTAAACGTTTAAATTTTACTAAATTTGTATTATTAAGCATGCAATTAAAATTAATATTCTCAAAACATTTTTGATATATATATATATATATATTCAATATTTAATAACCTACTTTATTTGCTTAGATATTTATTGATATGAAAGTTAGTATATTTGACTTAAATTGAAACAACTCTTATAGTATCCATAATTAATTAATACGATATTAATAAATAAAAAAAAGGAAAATAATAACAATATTTTTAATGCAATATTTATATATTAAAGATAAAAATTGGAGAAATTTGGTGGAGGGAGAGATTGAATAGAGGATGTGATATGTGTCGCCACAAATATATAATATTAAGATATCACATTTAAATCACTTATCAAATTAATATTATAATAATATAATTGATACCAATTTTGTCCACTTACTTCACTCAATCTAATAAAAATAAAAATATAAAGAATTCGTCCATTTTTCAATGTTATAATGAAACCCACTCAAAACAATTCATTCAATTGAATTATATACTAAACACGCGTCTTACTTTTAATTATTTCGAAAGAATAAAAATTATAGGAGCAAACCACCCTAAAGGACACAAAAGGACACAAGGTAAATGATTCATGCACCAGCATCGCCCAGGCCGGGTTTTTCTAAATGTATTGAAGTAAATAGAGTTGAATTCCATATAATTAGCTTAACTATTTATTTGATATTAAGGGGATGTATTCAATTGAGATTTTGTTGGATAAAAGTTCGTGGATTTAGAAAATTCATAGACTCTATGCAGAATTTGACTGACTTTCTTATTGATTTATATGAATTTTTATAGATTTGACAGGATTTGAAATACATATTTTTTTATTGATTTACATGGATTTCCATAAACTACGGCCCCTAAAACTAGTTAAAAAAAATTATTATTCATCATTATTATTCTCATCTTCATATCATGCAATACTAGTTCTCCATGCATTAGCTTCGGTTCTAATTCAGTTCTAATTGGCTTTGAGAAAGCAATTTCAACTTCTAATTCAGTTCTAATTGGCTTTGAGAAAGCAATTTCAAATTTTCCATTTTCCTCTTCCACGTTGAGATGTGGTGAATCTTGATCTTCCTTATATTCGACTGAAAATTCATCAGAGCGACATTCTTTACTAAAAAAGTTATGTGAGCGACATTCTTTACTAAAAAAGTTATGTAATCCAGCACGAGTCAATACAAAAATTCGATTGAATAATTGCATTTCTGGAGTGACGACCTTGACCACCAAAATCTTTTAGATATATCGAACACCACTGGAATTAAAGAAAGAACATAATTTTAAAATACAGAGATGTAATTTTTTTCACGATAATAATGATGGTGAAAAATCTGTGATGCTTATCGAAAAATATAGTTAACAAAAGTTTTTTTTTCTTCTCTTTCACGTCTTCTAAGAGAATCAGTTGAAATCTCTACTTAGAATTAGAAGAGATTTTGAATAGTGAAATTTATTTATATTTTTGAAAGAGAATCCAACGAAATCTATATAGATTGTTGAATACCTAAAGATTTCTAACTTTTTAAAATCCGTATTGAATACCTCAAAATTTTGAAAGACTTTTAAAAATCCGGATTGAATACCCCCAGATTTTAAAAGTCCAAAAAAATCCAACAGAATCTCAATTGAATACACCCCCGCAAGATTGGTGTCTCATGAATTTCCATATAATTAGGTTGAAACGGTTCAATTCCATATAATTAGTTCAACAATTTAATTTGATAGTAAACATATTATAAAAATATATAATTTCTATAAATTTTGCTAATTAAATTCAGAACAATATACATGATTGAAATAAATAATTGAATAGAATTATGATTTGGTTGAATGAATTTTTTTCTTATAACCCGTTTATTTTCATATAATTTGTTCAACAGTTTAAAATTAGGCAAAAGTTCTTATCTTACAAAAATAATATTAGTTAAAACTCAAAAGTTTACATTTAAATAATTTAAAATTCAATTTTTCTTAATTAAATGAAATTAGAAATTAAGTCAAAAGCTTACATTTAATTCAATTTTCTTTTATTAATTGCATTTATTTAAATATAACTTTAAAATAATAGAATAAGTATAGTTTGACTTGTTACCTATTAAGTTGTATTGTGCTATTAATTTTTCTAACCAAATTCACTGCTATACATAATTGAAGGAAAAAAATTGAATAGAATATTAATTTGATTACCTAAATTATTTCACAAAAATAATATCATAATAAATCTTTAAATTTTAGACTTATATAATAATAATAATATATATATACATATGTATAGTATAAATATTTATTGAATTCACACGTTATTTCAAATCTTTATCTCCATTAATCTTTAAACTAATGTAAATAAATTTTGAAGTAATTAATATGATGCACTACAATTTTGGAGAATTTTATGTGGAGTAATTTGATTCAATTATATTAAATTTAGCATTATAATTTAGGAGAAGATTGAACAAAACACTAAATATAAGCCCACAATAATTATAATGAAACTTTGAAAACATGTTATATACAAATTGAATTTGAAAATAAATTCGTAATCATAACTATGCAAAATTATTTACATTAATTTGAGGGAAAATATCAATTTTGGTCACCCAATTTTACCACTTTTCATATTTGGTCACCCACATTTACATTTAGTCACTATCAAAATTGGTCACCCAGTTATTATATTCTATCAAAATTGATCACTCTGTTAGTAAATCTGTAATTGACTAACGGAACGGAGAAAGAGTTTTGAGCCGTCTCAAAACCATCCTCTAGAACTAATGAAACAAACGCAGAAGCAAGAATGAAACATGTGAAAAAATTACCCATATTTACATTATATTTATAACAGACCAGAAGGAAGGAGTTCTGATGCAAGAATGAAACATGTGAAAAAATTACCCATATTTACATTATATTTATAACAGACCAGAAGGAGAAGGAAGGAGTTCTGATGCATATTCTAGAACGTGATTCAATCAATTGTTGGTTTACTTTTTATTTTATAGATAATGAGAATTCTTTCTCATGCATCTTCTAGAACGTCTGAGAAACTCAAGAGATAGAATGCAACTTTGTATTTGTACTCTGTTTTTTTTTTTAACAATGGTACTTTGTTTCCAATTCTTGGTTTCATATTAAATTTGTATAATAATTGGAGATATAAACTTATTTCAATTCATTTCCCTATTTATAATTACTAGTTTTTTACTCGTGCGATGCACGGGCTTGTTGTAAATTTTTTTGTTTGTTGTCTGTAAATTATTGTCAATTATCTTTTTTGTTTAATAAATATTTTCGTTGCTTTGTAAAATTTGAATGTTGCTTTTAAATGAATAAACCAAATTTTTCTTTAAAACTAATCAACAAAAATACATTAAATTTGAATGGCACAATTTGTACAATTCATGTGACTAATTTTACTTGTTTTCCTTCTAATTAAAATAACAATCAAATTATTAAAAAAAAAACACTTTTGCCCTTTCGTTCAAATCAATAATATGCGCATGAATTCTATTTCTATAAATAAATATTTGTTTCATCAAAGTATTACACATTTAAACGGATCAATTATATACTTCCCTCCCTCGCTCCATTATTATTTAAACATTGGTTAAAAATCATTGTTCAATTATTTTTTAAACATTTGTCATCCACTCCTTACTCTTTTAAAAACCTCCCTTAAATATCTACCATGTCACTAGTTTTTACTCATAAATAAAAGATTTTCTCTTCAATAAAGTTGAAATACTCATAATATCTCTCATAAAAGTCTATTTTATCATAGGAAATAAACACAGAATAAAAACAGCAAGTGATTGAAGAGTCGTAGGAAAACCAACTTAATTTTCTTGGCTCTTAATATTCTGCATTCATTTGTGGTTTAATGTACTCTTAATCCACTAAGATTAGGTGGCAGAAGATGGCAACGTGGCAACATGGAATCCACATGTCAAGAGCTGGAGAGCCACATGTCAAGCTATGGAGAGAACTTTCCTCCTTTTATATATATAGATTGGAGCATAATTTGTGGTGAAAATTAATTGTAAAGAATTTTCTAAAATTATCCAGAAAATTTCATAAACTTATTTTTCATTCTAAATATTTTTCATCATTGCAGATTTCTTGAAATGTTAGTCAAACAATTGAGCATTTGAAATTAATTGAAATAAATTTCTATCTCCTGAGTTTCTCATTTCCTAATTATCTATAAAATAAAAAGTAAACCAACGAATCACGTTCTACAAAATGCATCAGAATTCCTTCTGACCTATTATATCACGTTCTACAAGATGCATCAGAATTCTGACCTATTATAAATATAATGTAAATATTGGTAATTTTTGCACATGTTTCATTCTTGCTTCTGTGTTTGCTGGAAGATGCATGAAAAAATTTTAACCTCAGGTTTTGAGAAATTTCACGGCTCAAAACTCTTTCTCCGTTAGTCAATGACAAATTGACTAACGGCTCAAAACTCTTTGTCCGTTAGTCAATGACAGATTGACTAACATAGTGATCAATTTTGATAAAATATAATAAGTGGGTGACCAATTTTGATAGTGACTAAATGTGGGTGACCAAATATAAAAAAAGGTAAATTGGGTGACCAAAATTGATATTTTCCCTTAATTTGACAATAAATTACATTCATTGCATTTTCGATGACTTTCGTTTTTATTTCAGATCTTTATGTCAATGGATCGTCCATGACGAATAAGGAGTTGAACGACGTCGAATAATTTCGTGCATAGAGAAATGAAGATGTGCCTTTCTGAGCTTGACTGGTTCATATGGTATACTTTTTGGAGTAGTATAAGTGCACATCAAGATGTGATAAAGAACTGAAATTAAGGCAAATAAAATTGCTTTCTGTATTTGGGTTTAAGATCAAAGTAACATTAACAGATATTATCAACATAAACCATACTTGTGATATGCTTGATAAATTGAAATACGCTTGATAAATTGAAATACGCTTGATAAATTGAAATACGCTTGAACTACTTTATATTCATTATTTTATTAAAATATATAAATATAATCATGTATTTAATTGAACATGAAATACAAGTTATACAACTATGTATTTAATTTATATGTAATTATTTAATGAAAATGAATATAAATAATGCAATTTAATGTTAAAAACGAAGGTGATTGTCAGAATATAAATAATGCAAGATAAAGAAAAAATAGAGTCTCACACAAAACCCCTCATTCATTATTTTAATATTAAGTACTGTACTTTGAAATTTGGACTGAAAACCGATGTTTATCATTAAATAAAGATGCCACAAATATAAAAGTAGGAAAAAAAAGGCTGTATTTAGCTACGGATCCTACAAGTCATCATGCTTGCAATAAGATCTTTATTTATTTTTATTTTTAAATATAATTTACTATACATGATTTTTATCATTCCAAAAAATATATTTATTTAACTATATTTTATAAAATTATTTTATGACATGAAATTTCAACCCCGATTAGTAATAATGCGAAAATTTAAGGTAGTCCTTATCCCCAAAACCGTGTCCACAATTAAAAAGTCCAAGCTCCAAGTCTCCTCGGTCAACACTCCAAGATCCAAGCTCAAGAAATGTAAGCTACTTCTGGTGTAGGAACACCACTCCCTAATTACAACGATTTCTCCAAATCACAGCCAATTAAAGAGCCAAAACAGTCATTAATAGTCATGTGACAGTCACGTGATCTCAAGCTAAATGTACAACTCACCCACAGCGGACAAATCTTGTACCCACCCCGCAATTAAAATACCCTCGTGGCATTAAATTCAGTAATATGACGTGGCAATTGCCCTCTAAACAAACTCTCTACCCAGTCAACCTCCTTCTCATTTTTCATTAAACCCCAACCCCCACAATCTCTCCTCCATGCACCGCCACCGTCCTCATCTCCCGGCGCCGGCTCCGGCTCCGGCTCCGTTACCATGGCCGCCGTCTCCTTCTCCCCATCCCAAGGCGGCGCTTTCCTCCGACCCACCGCCTTCTTACACGTCGGATTTAACATCGCCGCCGCCGTCGAAATTGCCGGTTGACTTTAGTCCTCCGTTGATCGCCATGGTTGTTATAATCGCCACCGCTTTCGTCATCATCACCTACTCGCGCCTCCTCTCCCGCCACTTCATTCACATCTACCGCAGTTACAGACGTTGGCGACGCCGTCGCCGCCGCTACGTTCCGTCGTCGTCTGCCGGTGATATCGAGTCCCCTCCCTACGCATTCGACCCCACCGACGCCTTCCACGTTTTGTCGCCGTATGGCCTGGACGAGTCGATAATCAAAACCATTCCGCTCTCCGTTTACACGCGGAAAAGTGGCTTGTACGATTGTGCGGTTTGTTTGTTGGAATTTGAAGAAAACGATTACGTCCGTACGCTTCCGGTTTGCACTCACGCATTCCATGTGGACTGTATAGATATATGGTTACGGTCGCACGCGAATTGCCCTCTCTGCCGCGCAGGAATATTCCGTCAGGATTCGCCGTTTACTCCGTTGATGGCTGCCAGGATTAGACCTAGCCTCGACGACGTGTTATTTGACGGCACAATTCTGGAACCTCTAACTGAAATTCCAACGGAATCAGAGGCGGTTACAGATGGGGAAATTACCGCGGAGCCCTCACCGCAGCGGAACAATATTATTCAATCAGAGGACAGATACACCCGCCGCGATTTCTTGTTGAAGCGATCGTATTCCTTCGGATTCGAACGGAATTTAGGTTCGGAGAGATTAGTTTTAGAGCCGGTAACATCCTCGCCGTGGCGGTACCGGCGGGGAGGCGGAGGGGGAAGCTTGTGGAGCAAACGCCCTTCCCCTTTCAGCTCACTAACAAAACCAAGAGTATTCTCATTCCGTTACTACAGAGGAATGAAATCCCCATTCCGGCGGCGGAGCATCGGCGGATTCTTCCCGTTATCGGAGTCGAGCGCACGGCTGGGATTATCCAGCGGCGGAAGCTCGTCGAGGAGGACGAAGTCGTTCGCGAGCCCACTGTTCATGCGGTCGTCGGCTGCGGCGGTGTTCTCGTCGAGCCGGCTGAGGAGCGGCGATCCAGAGGCGCTGTTATCACCGGAGAGATACAATAGACGGTGAGGATGGTTGACACGTGGATGGCTGAGAATGGAGGCATGGAAAATGGTGGGAAAGATAGTCTCATGGGGGAATTAATAGCGTGTCTGGATGTTCTGATGAAGGCATTAAATGGGGGGAAGTGATTGAGGATGGCTGCATTTAAAGAGTATACCTGTCCCTATTTGTACGTATATGTCTACGTACCTAGGTTTTTGCCTACATTTAATGTTTATACAATTTTTTTTCTTGGTGATGGGGGGGGGGGGGGGATAAATTCATTAATGCAAAAACAGAGCTGATGAACATTTTTACACGGCGGAGATAGCGGTGGTGCGGGGGCGGCGATCGGTGGTGCTGGTCAAAATCCGACAAATCGAAGTGGAGCACTACAAATGGATGTGTTTGGACTTTGAAGAAATGGGGCAAGCTACCACTATGGGATATTATGCTTTTTTTCCCATCTAATCTTTTTAGTGTGCCCAATTTTTGAAAATTTAGAATTGGAGCCGGTGAGGTGCCATTTTGGAATGTTTCATTTTTTCGATTGGTGTTATTTCTATTATTATGTCACGTTATTTATTTTGAGAGTACATATCTCAATTATTTAGATAATGGAACGTAGAAAGTGAAATATTGAGTAATTATATTAGGTGATATCATTGTTGAATACATTTATTATTCTGCTAGCCACACCTGGAGATCTTATCGAAAAAAAATTACCATTCGTATAAAAAAACTATTGAGTAATTCACCATTAATATCAATTTACCATTTGTATAAAAAAATTTATTGCAGTGCAACTTATACAATTTATTTTATTTGATTGCCATCTGTAATATTGGAAATTGACTAATTGCAATCTTAATTCTATTTTGGTGGCATTTTTAATTGTGTTAATTTATAATCATATATAGATTTGGTGCTCGTTTTGATGATATTGTAATGATGATTGGTTCAAATGAGAAGTGGGCACTTATTTTCTTTAATGGCTAATCACTAATGTAATGTAATGATTCCGAATGTGATGTAAATGTACTTTTACATACAAAAGGGATATAGGATGTTATCTTTATGTTTTTAAACTAATTAATTAAAACAAGGGACAAGAAAATAATTACAAATATACAAAAAGCAAATTCCTTTTGTGATTTACTTTCTTTGACGTGAACAGTCCCACAACAAAAAGATACTGAGCCATGCAAGAACAAGAACATGGCCGGCTTCATCATTTTAGCAGATTTTCAAAAAAAAAAAAAAAAAAAAAAAAAAAAGGAAAAAGAAAAATCGGCAAAATGAGTACAGTTTTTAAAATAGTGAAATTCAAGTGTTCGTTATACTCCGTATATGAATAGTTGTCGGTGGATTACTATTGTCCAAACCTTTTTCAAGGTTAATCAAACATTAAAAAAAAAAAAACCAGGTTTGATTGTTCAACATGAAATGAGGCTCGAGTTTTGAGGGGCGAAATTTAAATTACTCCCAAAAAAAGTGTATGATATAACTGAAAGAATTCTTGGGAAACTTTAAAAACATAAAAAAAATTCGTCTCATCTATAAGTTTCGAACTTTAAAAATTTAGAAAATTATTTTTTTATATTAATATCCTTAATAACATAATTTCAATTCTCAAATGAAGTATCAAAGAATTTATGGTGAATTTTATAAAAATTAATCGGTGGATATCAATTACATTTTTTTTTTTTACAATTCAATAGGGGAACTAATGATATGTCATGTGTGTGAAAGACATGGCTTATTTCTTAAAAGAGAAGATAAGTGAAGAAGACTATATTTTTGAAAGAGGAATAAATTAAATAATTGAATTAGGTCGTAATTTGTAATTTTGAATTTTGGAAAAGTTTTTTTTTTCTTTTTAAAGGTTGTAGAGAACATATATAATGATGTTGTTTGTATTGTGCTTTCTAAGAAAATGAAAGAAAGAAAAAAAAAATACTTTAACTTGATCTAATAGTCTGGCTTAGATCTCATGCAAGTAAGCCTCTCAAATATATTATGGTATTATTGGGCTTGATATATAGTAGAGTGAAAAACTTCGATTTTCATCATGATTCGTCCAAATAAGGCTGAAATCCTTAGATTTCCCCTCACATACATACAATATTATGTATAATTAAAAACGTGTTAATACATTAAAAAAATATTATGTATAATTAAAAATGTGCTACTACATCAACAAAATATCAGTACAAAATGCAAATAAAATATTTGAGTTTAAAGATATAAAAAATAACATAACTAAAAAAAATGAAGTAGTTTTTTCTATAAAGGGTTAATTGTAAATTAAATCACTTAATTGTAATTTAATCTAAACTTTTGAATAATTGCAAATAAAATCATCACCTTTAAATATTGTTGCAATTTAATTTAGACTTCTAGACAATTTCATTTATGCCCAAATTTGACGTTTCGAGATTTGATCGAAATAAAAAACAATGTTATTTCATTAAGGATGTGTTACATTAACTAGTCATGTTAGATTTGAACACAAATAAGACTATCAAGAAGTTTAAATTGTAACAATATCAAAAGATGGTGATTTAATTTGCAATTATTCAAAAGTTTAGATTAAATTGCAATTCATAAAAAGGTGATGATTTAATTTGCAATTAACCCCTTTTTTTTTTTTTTTTTGTACAAGGTCATTACAAAGCTCTTCAACTCGATATGAATCAATAACGTATGTTTACCCCTCCAATCATGATAAAGTGGGAAGACGTGTACCCTTTGCCCACAATAACGTCCAGATCTTCATTCTCAAAATGAGACAATCTCACACTAAGGTATTCTCATCCAAAAAAAAAAAAAAAAAAGATAAAAAAATAGGCAAAGATCCACCAAGCACCAAAATTCTAGGATCATCACCAAGTTCAACCCAAGTGAACAAAACAAGTTACATAATAGAGACGAGAGACCACACAAGGCGTAGAAAAATAAACTGAAAATAAAGATAAACTAAAACACTAAAATAACTAAAACACATAGTAAATGAGATCAACAGATAACAAACCAACAACAATAATGAATAAATCAACCAAAATTAGCAATGCCAAATTGGGTAAAGATCCATTATCCTTTGCGGAATATTCCATGTCAATCGTGAGAAAAAAGATAATTGATAGTTTGATGTGCCAGCGCATGCGCTAAGTCGTTGAAATATCTGGAGATGTGCAAAATGTCCCACACTAGGACTTTTATCAAGTGGCTAAAGATATTTTGAATAATCAGTCCATCGGGTCCCGTAGCGACTTCTTGTTGTGAATAGCCTGAACAACATCCTGAGAATCCGAGAAAATACAATCAAAATGAACCTGAAGCTCTTTACAAACCTTAATACCAATAACAATAGCCTTCAGCTCAGCAACCACATGGATTGTGAATTTTTCTAAAGCACACTAATACCATTATGTTTCGTCTAGAGACAACTACGTAGCCCACTGCAAATGCATGCTTATTGGGATTAAAGACAACATCGACCAAAAAACAAACATTCAATCTTGGAACTACAACTCAAAGTAGGGAATTGAGAGGATGGGAGGTTCTTTATGGGGGTCTCCCAATTGGCGTTTTGAAAATCTTGCAAGTATCGTAAGGCCCAATCAACTAAAAGGTGACATGGATGCACAAATCCCTACTAATGTGATTTGGGCATGTGTAGCAAATTACATTGCTCTTTTCAAATAATCGATGCAATAATCAGAATTTCCTCGAAAGAGATCAATAGTGCATGATATGCAAGATCAATGATCAAATCAAAGGTTGTGCCTGACCTGCCCTCTTGATCCGATGCTAAAGGTTGAATTTCTTCCAAATGTATTTAACCATCGAGCAAAAAAGATTGCATCTAAAGTATCCATCCGCAAATGGTCAGAGCACCCCTCACAACTTTGATTCATGTGATTGCCTTATCCGATATATCCTAGGAGAGAATGAAATAGTCATCGGACACAAGTAACAAACAAGTAGAGGGAGAGAGGATTCCCTTGCCTCAAGCCCCTGGTTGGCAGAATATGCCCTACAGTCTTCCCATTAATCTAGAATCTATACGATACCGAAGAAACACATCTCAAGATAAGATTGATCCATCTTGTAACAAACCCCATTTTATACATAACTTTCTGCAAATAACCTATTCGATCTGATCATAAGCTTTGCTCATATCCAATTTAAGCGCTGAAAATCCTCTTTGCTTTTATTGTTTCTCATCTAGTGCATACATTCGAAAGCAATGAGGATATTGTCCAAGATGAGCCCACCTGAAATAAGGACACTTTGGTTTTGATCTATGAGAAGGCACATGATAGATTTAAGCCTATTAGTGATAGTTCTTGATAAAATCAACTAGAAAAAAGAGTATTTCAATACAATAATATCATAAAAAAAAAAGAAAAAAAGTTTAATAATTGAGATTGATAGTATAATATTAATTCAATCTATAAAAAAAAAAAAAAAAATCAAACTTTACTTAAATAACATATACTCCCCCTGTCCCATAGGAATTTGCACACTTTCCATATATGGATGTCCCATACCAATTTGCACACTCCATAAAAGGAAATATTGTCATAACCCTCACCCTCAAAATATACACATATTTACCCATTTGTCATTACCTTTTCACACTCAACCTACCTTTTACTTTACTTTATTCATAAAAGTTTACAAAATTACCCCTCAAAACACCACTTATTACACTTTTTCTTACACATTTATTAAAATGTGTGTCATCCTAGAGGTGCAAATTCCTCTGGGACGGAGGGAGTAGTATATATAATAGTCTTTGACTAAATTCTTAGCTTACCCTCAAAGCTACTCTTCACCATCATCACCATTGATCACCCCAATCCTACCCTCCTCTTCCACCTTCAACTCTTCCATTTTTTTTCTAACTCTTTTTTTTTAAAGAAAATCTTTCTCTAGAAGACACTATCACCACCAATGATCGTCGCCAGCGGCAGTGATAGAGTGAAGACAGAGAAAATAAATGAATTTTACAATAAATATATAGATAATTCTCTAAAGATCGAGACCACAAAGATAAATCTTCGCTACAAAAAATATTTTTGTCAAAGGCGAAACTACTACAATTCAATAATTCAAAGATAATCATAACTCTAGTTAAACTCTTTTTTAAATTGACTTCAACCCTAACCATAACTTAAGCACTAAATAACAAAGGTCTACAAGCATATTCTTGGGCAAATTTATTTAAATATAATATTTTTTAGAAGTGTTTTCTAAAATGTAAAAAAATGGAGAAATTTTTTAATTTAGGCAAAGGCCTGGGTGCCACCCTAGCCTCTTAATTTAAAAATCGAAAAAAAAAAAAAAAAAAACAAAAGGCCTATATGCCAGAAGAGGCTTTTACACAGTTTATCTGATAAAGCCAAAAGGCCTATGTGACAGATGGGCCTTTTCATTCCCGAGAATTTTGTTTCTTGTGAATAGGGCTGACAAATCATGCTATCGTGTCGGGTTTCGTGTCGACATGGTGACACGACACGATAAGGCCAAACACGAACACGACACGATAATGATATGTGTCGACACGAACACAATAATTTTCGTGTCGATACGACACGATAACAACACGATAATTTTTGTGTCGAAATGACACGATACGATAAGGACACGATAATTTTTGTGTCGAAATGACACGATACAATAAGGACACGCAACACGATAACGGCACGATAAGAAAATAAATAAATTTAAAATTGCATTTAAATATATAAAAATTAATATATTTATATAAATATAAAAATTATCGTGTTATTATCGGATACGTGTCATTATCGTGTCGTGTCGTATCATGTAAATAACAGGTTAATGGGTTACATGTTTATTTTATCGTGCTTAACGGGTTGACACGAACACGACACAAAATTTTCGTGTCATTATCGGGTCGACCTGATAACGACACGAACCCGATAAGGCCAAACACAAGCCCATACTTTTCGTGTCAAATTCGTGTCGTGTCGAAAATTGAACCCTGTTTGTGTGTTGTCCCATCCTCGCAAACCGTGTAAGAGGCTCTTCTAGCATATGAGCCTTTTGTTATTTTTTTATTTTTTCATTTTTTTCGGTTTTTAAATTAAGAGGCTAGGGTGGCACCCAGACCTTTTTAAAAAGTTAGGGTGGCACCCAGGCCTTTGCCTAAATTGAAAATATCTCTCATTTTTGTTACATTTTAGAAAACACTCCTACAAAATGTTATATTTAAATAAATTTGCCCATATTCTTGACTTAATACTTAATTAAAAAAAACTCTAATTAAAAGTCCATAAAAATAATAAAGGATAATTATAAAGTGTGTATCATGCAGCCACCGCTCTCGTAACTACAATTTTTTCTTTGATGTTGTAATTCAGGTCAACGGTTCAATTTTTTCAAAATGCATTGTTCTTACGGTGATCAATTGATAGACCGATCCGTTGAGTATACAGGTATCTTCAAGTCATTTAACGAAAAAGTGCATGTCTTATTCCTTAAAAATTGAAATTCTAGTGAACCTCAATTTATTAGGTATATTCTATGTTTATGTGTGACCTTAAAATAAATTAGCAGCTTCCAACTGCTCCATCCGAAAAATACCACATTAATTGCAAACACAAATTAAGAATTCTTTTCTTTTAATGTTGTATGGATATTACAAGAAACTATGCGTCAAATATTTCAAAGTGGCCCGAAACTTGACAATACATGACCTATTCTATGAGATTTTCCCTATTATAAATTAAAATGG
Source organism: Galeopsis tetrahit (assembly GCA_963675135.1). Lineage (NCBI taxonomy): Eukaryota > Viridiplantae > Streptophyta > Magnoliopsida > Lamiales > Lamiaceae > Galeopsis > Galeopsis tetrahit. Next base: position 40,013,523 of record OY776131.1, read on the forward strand.
GAAAGAAAACGCGTACAAAAATATCATTAATCATTAATTAATTTAATGTTAGTATATATAGTTGGTCACATGTTAATGCACCGCCAGTATATATTTATATAACCTAAAAAAATCTCAGAAATGATTTTTATTTATTTATTGATCTCATCCAATTTTGTGAACTTATAAATTATAATAGGACCAATAGCTACATCATTTGCTGACTTAAATACTCTGTCCCATTCAAACATTGAAACTTTACCCAACGCTAGTGAATTTGAATTTACGCGATATAACTCATTTTTTCATGCGTCACTATTATGAATATAAATTATTATTATTTTACATATGAAGTATAATTTACTAATTTACATGCATAATAATGATAATTCATATGAACTATAGTAATACTAAAAAAAAATCATATGAATTCAAATTTATAAGTTTTTGTCTAAATTTTTTAATAGGTTTATTTCAAGACGAGAGAAAAGTAAAAGTGGTGGGTTGGAATATTTTTGTATTTAATTTGTATACATTGATGAATTCTTGCAAATTCATAATTATTTGATTTCTATTTCATCTGGGTTAAATTGTTTATACTGCACATATAGTGATCCTATATAGTGGAATTTAAAATGCAAATCTAAGTAATTTATAAAAAGAAAATATAAGGACCAAACAATGAAAGGAGGAAAAGTGGCTAAAAATGAAATTCCTCATCAATGTACGTACCTATACAGTATACTTTTTTGTTTCTAAAGATGGATTAATTTGGCAAGTGATGAGTATTAAACATTTTTATTAACATTGGCAATTTAGGTTAATTGATTGGAAATGAAAACTGAAAAGTAATACTCACCACTGTGGATCACATAAAGGAAATTTAGCATTAAAAGCTATAGAATATTTTTTAAAAAAAATAGACGTTTCACATATATAAATATTTTATAAGATGAATAAACTATTCCAGTTTAAATTGCAATAATCTCATACGGCAATATTTATCATTCATAGTACTAAATTAAGGGGAGTATATATAAGTATAAGGTATGCAATGGGATGTTTTACATCTAACTAGATGATTCTTTTGTTTTACTTTTCGGTTACCATTCTACTGAATCTTTAACATATAATTAAATCGATTCTTTTGTTTTACTTTTCGTGTTTCTTTCTACTGATTTTTTAATATAATTAAATCGATTCTTTTGTTTTACTTTTCGTGTTTCATTCTACTGAATTTTTAACACGCGGTGTATATGAATGAATAAGTTCAATAATAATATGTACAATAATAAATGAAAATAGGATAAGAATTACTACTAAAAATTAAAATCCACATGGAAGGTGGTTGTGCATTGTTGTAGTGAAGCAAAAAGCTTCAACTACCAACATTAATGAAAATCTGTAAAATACTCCCCCCATTCACACTTATAATTCCTGCCGCTCAATTAGTTGTCTTCCACCCCCCATTTATTGCTCTTTTCTCAACTCCCAACGCTCTATACATCTCTGCTTTTATATCTTGTCTGTGAGTTGAAAACCTGTTTCTATTTGGTTGATTCATACACATTATTCAGATATCTTTTCAAATGGAAATGGGGTTTAATTATACTGTGAAGGTTGAGGAATCAACGCCGCCAGCCAACGGGAAGCCGTCGGCGGGGCCGGTGTACCGGAGCATCTACGCCAAAGATGGACTTATGGACCTCCCTCCCCAATTCAACTCTCCATGGCAATTTTTCAGGTTTGTTTCCTAATTCTACATATATATACAATATTGGGTTTTTTGGCCCATGCAGGTCTCGAACCTGCGACCTTCGCGTTATTAGCACGACGCTCTAACCAGCTGAGCTAATGGGCCATTTTGTTTTATTTTTATTCATTGTTTATACTGTATTATGTTTCAGTGAATCCGCAAAAAAGAAACCAAATAATCCGATGCTGGGTCGTCGTGAACTCAAGGGTGGAAAGGTACCCACCTATTTTCGAACTAATTTTGTCATTTTATTTAAGTTGTCGGTAATTAGGGTGGTCAACTAATCGAAGTGAATACTTCTACGGTATTTGATTTGTATTTGTGAAATTATTTGAATATTCATGTTCGTATTCATTTATGCTCGTATAAATTTGGTACACGATTCAAATGATTATTTGATACTATTAGATTTGAGTATTCAATTCTATTTTTTTTTTTTTTGAGCATATTCTAAATAATATTTTTCGAGTATTGGATTTGAAATTGATTTGTATTTGATACTATTCAATTCAATTCAAAATTTTGGGAAGTAAATCTGTAAAATAACCTATATTTGTATTCGATTCAATTTAGAACAAAAAATATATTTGTATTCGAATTATAAAATTTCAAATACTAATACGAAATGGACCAAAATTATTCGATTAATTCACAAACCTACATACATAACATGAAAAATGAACAAATTGAGTAGAGGAATCAATTTTATTGGCGATGAAGGCTAATTATACATGTTTGAAACAATTGGCAGGCAGGTGAATATATTTGGCAAACGTACGAGCAAGTGTATGATGCAACCCTTAAGATTGGTTCTGCTATAACAACCCGTGGGGTCAATCCTGTTAGTACTACTCTCTCTCTTGTTTTCTCCTTCTTATGATAGTTCAGACCATCCATCAGTACATACATTTGTCTTTTAATTTTGCTGGTGACATGTAATAATTGCTATACAGGGCGATAAATGTGGCATTTATGGAGCTAACTGCCCCGAATGGATCATTGCAATGGAGGTACAATTCTTCTTCAAACTCATATTAATATTTACTTTATTTTTTTATATATTTTGGTGCGACAAATTTAGCATATTTGACTTTTCACAGGCTTGCAATAGCCAATCTATCACATATGTACCACTCTATGATACACTTGGTATGTTATTATTTGTTTCCTTTGAATTTTGTTCCAAGGGATTAGTGATTTAGTATTCAATGTCATGTGTATTTTCTTTAGGTGCAAATGCAGTGGAGTACATTATCAACCATGCCCAAGTTTCCATTGCTTTTGTCCAAGAAACCAAACTAGTAGCTGTAATTTCTCTATTTCATACCTTTTGTTGAAGTAAGACAACAAGTAGAAATTTGTCTGATTGCTGAATCTTTATGCAGATACTAGCATGTCTCTCCAAGTGTTGTTCAAATCTCAAAAGTAAATCAATCGTCAATTCTTGTGTTACTAGCCTTGTTAATTGTAATAGCGTGCAACTGAGACGTGCTTTTCTTTCGTAATTAGCTATTGTCAGCTTCGGTAATGTTTCTGACAAACAAAAGGAGGCTGCCGACGAGCTAGGTGTAGCTTGCTTCTCCTGGAATGAGTTTATTCTATTGGTTAGTACACATCATCGCGTATGTTCAACTATTCTAGCCCTTGCAATGTCTAATGATTTCATTTATGTCATGTTTTTTTTTGCAGGGAAATTCAAATGAGGATCTCCCTCCTAAGAACAAGACGGATGTATGCACGATAATGTATACCAGTGGCACAACGGGAGAACCTAAAGGGGTCATTATAACTAATGCTGCTTTCATGGCAGAAGTCTTGTCTACAAATGAACTTATAAGACAGACAGACAAAGTGGTATAAAAGAATTTATGCTGTAGTATCACCAGCCTCGTTTAATTCGTTTCCATTAACTAATGCATTCATTCTGCAGGCTACAGAAGAGGTTGTATACTTCTCATTCCTTCCACTAGCTCACATATTTGATCAGATTTTTGAGACCTATTGCATTTATTCTGGTGCCTCGATTGGATTCTGGCAGGCGGTATGATCATTGCGCTACTGCTATTAAAGTTCTTACATGATCTCATGACTGTTGAAGCATTCTAAAGCAGCATTTCTGTTCAACATACAGGACATCAGATACTTGATTGAGGACCTTCTTGTGTTAAAGCCAACTCTGTTTTGTGGAGTTCCAAGAGTTTATGATCGAATATACACAGGTATGGATCATTTACGACTAAATTGTGGCGTAAGACTCTAGCATGAGTTCATTTTATCTATAAATTTTGTTGCTTCTGCATTTTTTAGGCATAATGGACAAAATTTCAGCTGGTGGTTCGCTGAAAAAGTCGCTGTTTCAGATTGCATACAATTAGTACGTCCCCGTTCCCTTCCCTTACCCCCCCAAATCCTGTAACAAACATTCCTTAATGTTTTCTTACGACTAACAGCAAATTAAGGAACTTGGAGAAAGGACTTAAGCAAGATGAAGCATCTCCTCTTTCGGACAAGCTGGTGTTCGATAAGGTAAACAATGTTCTACACGATCTAACCATCTAACGTGTGTTAAATAGATCATTTATCTGAGCATCTAACTAAAACACTTTCAGATTAAACAAGGATTTGGTGGAAGAGTTCGTCTTATGTTATCCGGGGCTGCACCCTTGCCTAAGCACATTGAGGAGTTCTTGAGAGTCACTTGCTGCTGTGTGTTATCACAAGGCTATGGTATATATACTGACCCCTCTCTCTCTCTTAGTGAAGAATTGTGCTTATTCTTTTGCATTGCAGGCCTTACAGAAAGCTGTGCTGGATGTTTTACTTCGATAGCCAATGTCTTCCCTATGATTGGAACGGTTGGTGTTCCTATGTCAACGATTGAAGCTAGGCTCGAATCAGTGCCTGAGATGGGGTACGATGCACTCTCTACTGTTCCAAGAGGCGAAATTTGTATACGTGGAAACACCCTATTCTCCGGCTACCATAAACGCCAAGATCTTACAGATGAAGTATTTGTTGATGGGTGGTTTCACACAGGTGAAATAAATTTCACATCTCAAGAAGCCAAAAAACACTAACTCATAATTTCTAATCTAAAGCTTAACTTGTTTGATAGGCGATGTTGGGGAGTGGCAACCCGACGGGTCCATGAAAATCATCGATAGGAAAAAGAACATATTCAAGCTGTCACAAGGGGAATATGTTGCTGTTGAGAGCCTAGAAACCACTTATTCAAGATGTCCTCTTATTACATCAGTAAGCTCAGTTCAGCTCAAACACACCTGCCTGCTTTAATCCTTGTTCAACTTACTAATCTTTGTTCAACAGATTTGGGTCTATGGAAACAGTTTCGAGTCGTTTCTAGTGGCTGTGGCTGTCCCGGATTATTATCTTGTCGACTTTTTGCTCATATATACTTGATGTGAATCAGGTTCGCGGCTTTGAAATGTTGAAGGCTGTTCATCTGGAGCCTGTTCCTTTCGACATTGATCGAGATTTAGTTACTCCAACGTATAAACTTAAGAGGCCACAGTTGCTCAAACATTACAAGGTATGATACTTAACTCATCATGTTTTCTTTCCAAACATCATTAATTAAATATATATACTGTATGCAGGCTTGTATTGATCAGTTGTACGGTGAAGCCAAAGGAACAAAAGCGTAGAGAGAGTATCAACATCAAAAGTTCAGACCTTTTAATGTTTTTCTTGCCAATAAACTGTAATTTAGTACTCCTATATACATAATCTTGTTCAACTCTGCTATAAGTCCCATATATAGTAGCATAAGACTTCGTTTGCAAGTTGTCAAGGCCGTGAGAAACTAAACTCATGTTTGTGTCGTATTATTATATACTTCTTTTGTTTCACAATTGTTTGCAACATATTTTTGGCACACAAACAGAGAAAGAAGTGTAATGAGAAAGTGTTAAGGAATAATTTTATAAAATTTTATGAATAAAATAAATAAATTTATTGGATTAAGTGTAAAAGTAATGATATTTTATATAAATATGTGAATATTGTGAGAGTGGAGTTTATGAACAAGTTTACTTTTTGAAAATGTACAAATAATTGTGGAACGAACAAACAATATTCCTGTTTTGGATGATAATACCACTATTTTCAGAACCGAACTGGTCGGTTGAGCCCGGAACCTTATCAAACACTAGAAAAAACACTAGATAATACAACTCACCTACACATACCCACTTCAAGCATGTCTCAAATCTAAACTATCATACCTTATCAAGAATTAATTATATGAACAAAGTGGCCCCAATCTTATCGTGGGAGGAACATTTGAATAGGTATTTATGTGGTGACGATGGAGATAGATTATGGGTCGAATTTAAATTAGATTTGCAGCAAATTCAAAGGGGTCCAGATCAAGAACTCCCTCAATTTTTTATTACATTAAGATAAATTGTAGGTCAATCTGTTTGATACAAAACAACTACAGTTTCTTGAAAAAGCTTCACAAATGCAGCAAATCAAATCCATTCAAGGTTCTTATTACATTACACAATCAAACTGATAAACCGTGGGATTGAACCAAATGTACCAATTGAACAACTACAGTTTCTTGAAAAAGCTCCACAAATAAATATAGTATACGATAACACACACAAGTTGAGAAGTGAAGAGTGCAGAATCTGGTGAAGAGCCATTAACGTTCTAAAAAATCCAAAGAACGAGTGCCCATACTGGGTAGAGAAAGAGGAGGAGTATCCCAACGGAGTTAGAAATACCGTTGCTCTTTGTGAAGGAATTCCTGAAGCCACCAGATGCTCGAATGTGCTCCTGCAGCAAGTAACATCCGATACCCAGGCAGATGAGGATCCCAACGATGTCTCCCCTAATGGTGTCAGCAATAAATCCCGGAGCCACCACTGTGAGCAGGACCAGAGCTCCAGGCAATTCAAACCATTCTGCATGCATGATTGATTGATTAAATATCAAAATGTTAGAATTTTTGTAACATTATTCAATCTACAATGGCATCACACCTCGAAAATGTTCGGGGAAGAAAAGGCGTATGACGATAGCTACCAAAGCAATCCACTTTCCGATTTCTCCTCTACAGAAAAAATGTAAATTGTTAAAGCAACAAAGATCAGGTCAATAACAAATACTATTGTCTTGGACAAGGTAGTTACCTTAGTATGCCGAACAACCATGTAGGAAGACTGAAGAAAATGTATGGGATTAAGAGGGATGTAAGAATGTTGGTTTTCCAGTTTGTGCGATCCAAGACCAGTAAGTAACTGCACACAAAAACAAGTGTATTGCTCCTTGTGTAAGTATGCATATAATAAACAATGGACATGGATATATATATTCATATCATATGAGGCTGATGACCAATTGGCCTTGCACACCATAAGTGTATGAAACAGAGAAAGGGTAGAGTTTAACGAGAGGCAAGAAACGAGACAGCGATTTTTCTGTGTCTCGGTAACAAGAGATGGCTTATACAACACTGCAATGTTTTTCCATGAACCTTATAGCTTAGTTAGTGGATCCTCTATTCTGCAATTAAGCTAAGACTTTATAACAAACACTAATATTTCAAGGTCTCTTTAAAACAAAATAGTTAAAAGGTCTTTCAAAATCAACATTGATAGTTGGAGGGCCTTTAGAAGCAATACTAAACCCAATCTAACTGAAGCATAATGGTTGATAATCCCATTTCACATTAATTAATACTCCCTCCATCCCACCATAAGCTTCTCACTTACCTATTATAAACGTCCCGTCCTAAACTTCTCATTCTTTTATTAAATGGCAAAATTCAGTATATCTCTACTTTTCTCATTCCAATTTATCTCTACCTTCCAACTTTTCTACCCCTCTACTGCATTTTTTCCTTCCTACCTCTCACTAACTCAAGTACACACTATATTCTTTAATTTTCGTGCAAAAACCAAATGAGAAGCATTCGCCAGGGATTGAGAGAGTACAAAATATCACCATCAATTCACCAAATCCTAAAGAAAAGGGGGAATTGCGTATACAGTTATGAGATGATTAAAACATGAAACCCACAAACTTATGTGGTTCAATTCAATCCTTTGGTTAAATCTACTATTCTACCTTCAAATATAAAAGACTGACGAATACATATTTCATACCCCACACGTCTACTGGTCACAGAAACATAAAGTCGAACACCTGATGAGCACCCACTATCTCAGTTTCAGTTTCAAGTAAATTTTAGTCAAATTTTCTCACAATTGATCCACAAAAACAAAAATCCACACGGCCAATCATTTGAAATACAGTAAAATGTATGAGGAAAGTGAAGAAAAGACTAACATTGCAGCAGCGCAAGCAATCCATTTGAGAAATGAACTCCCGAATCCAAGACCCCCAAGCATGACAGCATGGTTTGCGAGCTGCTTCATTGCAACTCCAATTTCCTTAAAATCGGAACTCATGGCTTCAGTCGCTGCAGCTGCTGAAACTGAATCAGTCTTCATTGCCAGATAATTGTTCTTCCCGCGCAACATTTTGTCCATCTTTATCCCTTTTCTCCAACAACAGATTTGGGGATTCTGAGGAGGATGAAGGAGAAGTCTAATTAAATAGATTTGTTAAATTTGGATATGAACGTTGAATTTATGGAGGTTCCATGTGGACTTCAATTATTTTGTTTGCAATCTCTATCCAACTGTTCACTTGCCAGTTGTCCATTTTCGATGTCGGCCGATATCTTTTTCTTCGTTCATCAAGATATTTAGAATTAGAATAATTAATCTGGAATATATCAATTCAAATAGTCATCAGTAAAATCATTAAATTAAATTAATTAAACTACGTGTTCGCATTTCTATCGTATGATTTGTACGTAATTAAAGAACGTTGCGTCCACGTACAGCCCAGGACAATTCAAATAGACATTTTTAATCTTCTTTACAAATAATCTTCTTTTACTCTTAATTCTGAATTTCTTTATTCAACTTGGCAAAATAACTTTCTTTTATCCTTATTTTCTTAATTTTATAACAATTTTGTATTTTCTATATTTCTCTTTTCTGTCCTTTCTCTTCTCAACGGGTTTATATATTTTTTAAAATTATTTACTCTTCCCTCTTTCAATCATTTTCTTCTCAATTGTACATTTAAAAATATTAAATCTTATCCATCCATTCACGTAATTTTTTTTTCCGTATTTACTTTTGAATATAGTTTATGTTTATCTCCCATTCTATTGTTTATACTCATTACTGGATTACACTTGTATATAATTGTAATCTGAAATAAATAGTCCATTCATTACTTCTCTATATATTATTTTATTTTTTACTTTATCTATTTTATTTATAAATAAATAACGGAGTAGTATTATTTAAAAGGGAAAATATCAATTTTGGTCACCCAGTTTTACCTCTTTTCATATTTGGTCACCCACATTTATTCACTATTAAAATTGGTCACCCACTTATTATATTCTATCAAAATTGATCATTCCGTTAGTCAATCTGTCATTGACTAACGGAGAAAGAGTTTTGAGCTCAAAATTTTCAAAATGTTAAAAACTTCTGATGCATCTTCTAGAACTAATGAAACAAACGCAGGAGCAAAAAATGAAACATGTGAACCTACTGGAGCGTGAAAAAATACCCATTGAAGAATCTTAGTCAATCACAAAAATTATACATTATTTCTTATTTCAATTTAAAAGTTTTAAGTTTTTTTATGACAAAATTATTTTATGGTCAAAAGGAATTCTCATGCATCTTTAAGTAATTTTCATTATATTTATCATTAATCAGAAAGAATTCTCATGCATCTTTTGAAACGTGATTCAATCATAGTCAAAAAAATTCAGTAAATTTTTAATAATTATTTAACTCAATTATGAATTCATTTGTTGTTGGTTTACCTAGAACGTGATAAGTTTTTAATAATTATTTAACTCAATTATGTATTCATTTGTTGTTGGTTTACTTTTTATTTTATAGGAAATGAGAAACTCAAGAGATAGAATGAAACTTTGTATTTTTTTTTTTAAACAATTGTACTATGTTTTTCAATTCTTGGTTTCATATTGAATTTGTATAATAAGTGAGTGACCAATTTTGAGCTTAAAACTCTTTCTCCGTTAGTCAATGACAGATTGACTAACGGAATGATCAATTTTGATAGAATATAATAAGTGGGTGACCAAATATAAAAAGAGGTAAAACTGGGTGATCAAAATTAATATTTTCTCTATTTAAAATCCATGAAAAAGAAACAAATTCACTATAGGGAGTGAATGTTAATTTATTTATTTTTTCACAACCTCACGAGTCACGATAATATACTAAATAAATTGCATGGTATGTATTTTTCATTTCGTCATAATTCACAATACGTTTTTATTTTTAAGATGTCGAATTGGACCAAATAGCATGGGACAAATTACGACCACTCAATAATCAGTATGAAATATTGTGGATAAAATGCACACTCAATCAGTGACCGACATACATATGGATCAACGGGGCATTGAGTCTCCCCGCATTTAAAATAAAATAAAATTCAGGAGTATAAATTATTTCTTTATTTTTTGTTGTTGTTTACATAAAATATACCTATTTCATAAATTGAAAAATAATACTTCAAGCCTTTGTCCTTATTTTATCTATTTTATTCTCTACATCAGTCGAATTTCATTATTCTCACTTTTCTTTTTTTAGTTGTCCAATTTTATTATGTTAATACCTTTTTAAAAACAACACTATTCATACTATTTTATCTTCATCCTCCTCTCATCACTTATTTACCCACTTTGTCATTCACTTTATTCATAAACAATCATTTATTTACAAATGGACCCCACAATAGCCTATCATACCCTCAACTTATCTACTTTATGAATAAACTAATCAATATTCATTAAAAACCGTGTCCGGAGAAGTGGACATTTTAAAATTGGACGGAGGGAATACTATATGTGGATGAATGGAGTGTGGAGTACTATATGTGGTTGAATGGAGTGTGGAGTACTATATATACTCCTTCAAACTTTACATTTATCATTTTAGATGTCTCATTTAAAATTTTACGTCTTTTTTTGATAAATTGTGGCCCCATGCTTATTAACAATTATTCATATTTTTATACAAAATTATATTAATTGTCACTCATTTTTTCTTTTTTCTCTCCGTCTTTTTACTTTTATTACACTTTCTCTCTCCATTTTTTTACCATACGTTCACTTCCACCTACAACTTTACGTGATTGAAAGAAAGAGAGAGACAGAGAGAAAAATAAATATAAAATAAAGTGGAAGAACAAAAAAATTATAAAATATTTATCAAAAATAGTATGAGAAACTTATAAACGAACGAATCAAAATGACAAAATGGAAAACTTATATGTTAATAAGCAAAGAAAGCGGAATACTCCATATCGTATTAATCTGAATAATGTTGAATGAATGAATCAGGCACATAGGCCGAATACTCATATATATATATATATATCAAGGGCAAATGCCCATCTAGCCGTGGGCCTAAACATAAAATGGGCTAAAGTATAATTATATACAAGCCCAAAACATATGGACTCCAATGCTCCTCATCGAGTTGAAACGTGAAAATCTCGAACGCCCAACTTCCTATGAAGAAACTGAAAGCGATCGGCATCAAGCGCTTTCGTGAATATGTCGGCGACCTGATTTTCAGTGGAAATCATGCAAGGCTGAATTGTGGCATTTGCAACCTTTTCACGAACAAAATAACAATCCATCTCAACATGCTTGATTCTCTCATGAAAGACGGGATTAATGACGATATGACGAGTTGCTTGATTGTCGTAAAAAAGTGGTGTGGGTCGTGTGAGAAACTCATCGAACTCTCTCAAAAGCCATTGTAACCAAACAATTTCACATACCGTCGTCGCCATTGCTCTATTCTCGGCTTCGGCCGATGATCGAGAAACAACAGACTGCTTCTTCGTGCCAAGATACGGGCTAACCACCAAGGGAAATGAAGTATCCCGTAGACGAACGACGCGTGAACGGGCACCTCGCCCAATCAGCGTCACAATATCCATGCAAGTCAAAACCTCCATCAATCGAGAGAAAGATGCCCTGATCCGGGGCGTTCTTCAAGTCCGTAATACACGCTCGACTGCTGCCATGTGGCTCGCACGGGGCTGCCCAAGAAACTGGCTAAGTTGACTCACCGAATATACAATGTCGGGCCGAGTAAGGGTGAGGTACAATAGACATCCAATCAAGTGCATATATTGAGCGGCATCAACTAAGGGGTTGTTATCATCAGGTGTTAACTTCAAGTTTTGCTCCATGGAAAACATGTTTGGTCGGCCCCCTTGAATCTCACTTTCTTCCAAAATATCCAAGGCATATTTTCGTTGACTTAAGACAAAACCTTCAGGGGAACGAGCTACCTCGATCCCTAGGAAGTATTTTACTGGGCCTAGGTCTTTGATACTGAACTTATCATCCAAGAATTGTTTCACGAACTCAATGCGGGTGGTATCATTCCCGGCTAGTAGCACATCGTCGACATAAATCAATGCAGAAACGTATGTTGTCCCTCTTCAGAGTAAGAATAGTGAGTGATCTGCGTGTGATTGACGAAAGCCAATGGAAACGAGAGTTTGTGTGAATTTCTCGTACCAATTTCGAGATGTTTGGCGAAGTCCATAAAGAGACTTTTATAGTTTACATACTCGGGTGTCACCTTCCATAACGAAGCCCTGAGGGATATTCATATACACATTCTCATGCAATTCACCATGCAAGAATGCATTGTTAACATCCAATTGATAAACCTCCCAATTTCGTTTTACGACAATAGTCAACAAGCATCTAAATGTTACCAATTTTGCTACGGGGGCAAATGTTTCATGAAAATCAAATCCTTCTATTTGAGTAAATCCTTTGCAACCAAACGAGTCTTGTATCTCTCCACCTCTCCATTCGATTTGTATTTAATTTTGTAGACCCATTTGGAGCCAACGACTTTCTTTCCGGGAGGTAACGTAGTTAACGTCCAAGTGCCATTTTGTTCTAATGCATGAATTTCCTTGCCATGGCATCACACCATAAAGTGTTTTGTCTCATCACGTGATGTGATGTCCGCTAGGAAAACTTTGTGTGCGGATGAAAAATGGTGTTTGATTTGAAATCACATGAGAGGGAAGTCGATTTATGATATATACTGTTGTGAGGACACATTCACCTCAGAATTCAACCGACAAACCCGACTCAAATCTCAGTGCTCTTGCCACCTCTAATATATGTCGATGTTTGCGTTCTACAATGCCATTTTATTGCGGAGTATCTGTGCATGAAGTTTCCAATAGGATTCCATTAGTACCATAATAATCAAGAAGATGGATGAACGAAATTCGATTCCATTGTCCGACTGAACACATTTCACAAATACTCCAAATTAATTTTTAACCATATTATAAAAACGAATCAATTGCATGGCAGCATCAGACTTTCGTTGAATGAGAAAAATCCAAACACCTCTGCTATAATCATCCAAAATTGATAGAAAATAACGAGCACCCGTAAATGTATCAAACTTATAAGGTCCCTAAATACCACAATGAATCAACTCAAAACAATGCATTGTCTTACTAACACTAACGGGAAAAGGTAAGCGTGTTTCTTTTGCTCGGACACAAGAATCACAAAAATTATGGTTTCTCGTATAGTTTTTCAATGAACAAATGTGTCGTAGTTTTTTCGTCTGAGGCATGTCCCAAACGTCTGTGCCATATAGTCGAATTTCCTACCACCGCTAGAATGGCCCCTTTAGTTTTTAGAGGCTCAAGATAATATAGACCATCACAAAGGCTACCCACTCCAATCAGCTTCATCGAGGGTAAGGCATGTAATATGCAAAAATCACGAAAGAACGTGAACACACAATATAAATCACTTGCAAGGCGACTAACAGAAAGTAGGTTGCAATGAAATTGCAGCATAAATAAAACACGATTCAATAATAATCCATTGCCAAAATTTGCTCGTACAATAGCATGCACTAGCATAACATCACTGTTGGATATTTTAATCGATGATTATGTATTAGAATCAATGTTGTAAAAGGCGGAAATCACTAAGCGGGCGTTTTCGGCCGCCTAGGCGCCGCCTAGAATTTCCTTTTTTTTTTTACTTCATACCAAATGAAAATAATCAAAATATTAAACAATGCTTCATAGAATCATAGTTCATACCAAATACCAAATTAAACAGGCTCCAAAAGTCCAAAACATGCTACGAGCCTACGAGTACCAAAAGTCTAAATTACGCCTAATTCACTTCAAAAGTTCAAATTAAGTATAATTAACATTCACGTCAAAATAATCAAAGTAACTAATTAAGGGTTGGGGTAGAGGTTGATGGTTGAGGACGTTGAGAACACAAATGTGGTTCATTGTCATACACACGATCTTCATCGGACTCATACTCGACGTTAACATCTACTTCTTCCTCGTCGGATAAGAAATCATTGTTGTCAAGTTCTCTAAGTTGACCTCCCTCCACAACATCATCATCGACCGATCCAACTCCACCAACAATCCATTCTTGAGCACAACTTGCATCCTCTTTTGATAATAAAACTTCCACATCTTTCTCGATTAACTTCTTGCGCTTGTTCAACAATTTTGCATTGAAATTGACATACACAAGATTGTTTAATCGTTCGGCTAGAAGTTTATTTATTTTCTTTGTGTGTATCTAGAAAGATTATAAACACAAAATAATTCATAGTAAAAATTAGAAATGATTATAGTTCAAATTAGGATAGAGGGACATAATTAAAGATTACTAACCCCTTCAAATGCACTCCAATTCCTTTCACAACCCGATGAGCTAGTAGTCAAAGAGAGTATTCTCATGGCAAATCTACGCAAATTAGGAGTGGATGAACCATAATTTGCCCACCAATTTACTACAAAAAAGAATGAATATAAGATTTGTTAATTAATAAACTAAATAAAAGACCAAAAGTATCTTCAAATAATTAATTAGTTACCTGGATCAAAGTTTTCGATGGATGCATCCTTCATGCCCGATTTTATGGCTGGTTCTCTAGCAAAAAGATACTCTTTAGTCTTGTACCTTGGTAGCTCCTCATCCAGTATCTTAATTTGTATATGACATTTCCATGAAATATAACATCCACACAATCAATGAGTCACGACATGTAATATGCTCCGTCGCTCCAGAATCTATGATCCAAGCCCCCGAGAAATTCATCGACGACATCGAATCTATAATAACCGGCGACGGTTCGCATCCACTATCGCCGCCCCCGTTCTTACCTTCGTCCGTCATGAAGGGGACCGAAAGAAGAACATGACCTGCTCTGGTACCATATTAATCTGAATAATGTTGAGTGAATGAATCAGGCATATAGGCCGAGTACTCATATATATATATATATATATATATATATATATATATATATATATATATATATTAAGGGCAAAGACCCATCTAGTTGTAGGCCTAAACATAAAATGGGCCAAAGTAATACCAGCCCAAAATATATAGACTCTAATATAATAAGCGGCAAAGGGAGTATATTCTTAAAGTCTATGTTATCCCCCAAATGTAAAATAATATTAAAGGGGATGGAGGAAATAAGATATATATTCCCTCCATCTACATAAAATGTGTGTGTATTTTTTTTCCACATATATATATAGGTGTTTTGTTTACTCAACTCATACAAATTACAATATCAATAACATCATACTGAAAATATGGGTCTATAAAGACTGAAAATGTGTCTACAAAGAACTGTTGTTAATTCTGTCATTCTCTTTCTATCTCTTTTTCTTTTTGCACATATCCATCAACTCTTCTTCTCCAAATTCTTAAAACAACAGATCCACTTTCAGCCTGGTTGGACACAGGGACGAGAGTAGGAGTAATTTCGTCGAGTCAAGTGACTTATTGGACACGGAGACGACAGTAAGAGTAGGAGTAATTTCGTCTAGAATCTATGTCGAGTGAATCATGAACATGATGGCACATGCATGGCGTCTGGTTTTCAATTTCCAAAATATTCATTCACGACATATTCGACCATCTTTTCACGCACGCTTGTCTAGTTGGAAGTAAACGAGATTTCGAGAGTAAAGGGGAGACGTAATTGTAATTTCGACAGGTTTTGGGTCCTGAATTTCAACATGGGCTATATATATTTTAAAAGATATAACATAAAATTTTGGGGTAATAGTTTTTTTAATAAAATATTTAAATTTGAAAAATAATTTAATTCAATATTAATATTTTGTATTGTTTTAATTAAATAAAGGAAGAAATTATTAAAAAGGACATTTTTTCCGAGGTTGGAAAATAGAATATATATATTTTATTATTTGCAGTGTTTGAGATGTTTTTAACATTGTCGCTATTTTCACAATACGTTCAATCTATTTTTTTTTTTTTTGATAACAAGTTAAATACCCATCACCACTTAAGCTATCCCACTTTGTCAATACGTTCAATCTAATGCAATGTTCTATATATAATATATATAAATGTATTTTCTAATTTATAGAGATTTTTTTAAGAATATTTTAATAAATAACTACAAATCAACGTCAGATTAAATGTTGATTATTTTATTGTACATAACATATTATATTTTTCTTGTATTTATTTTTTAGAATATTCTAAAAAGAGAAATTTTCAAATGCACCCTACACACCAAACAAGTTTGGTGCACTTTTTTTTTTTAACTGCTATTTTCTTCTCCTCTTCCCTTCTTCTCCTCCTTTCAACCAACATAAATGAAAGTTTCCTCCGGTGGCCACCGATTCCGTTCCTCGCTTGAATAATTCCCTTCACCCTTACCTCCTTCGGCCGCTCGAAACTTTTTCTCTTAATTTACACTCTCTCTCTATTCATTCTCTCTCAACCTACGACCATCTCCACCACACCCACCGAAAAACCTTCCTTTAACTTGTTCCTTTTCTTGTAATGGCAGCAACATGTCCACCACTTGTAAGTTCACACCGACAACATTATCCTAGTCTAAAATGTCTAACTGTTAAAATTGTATATTTTCAACTCAATTTGCAATGTGTAGTATGTACAATATATATAGAAGGAGACTCACATTCTAGAGTCTTCCATCTAACTAACTAACAACTATTAGTTAGTGAGAACTACTCTTCTTCTAGAAACTACATTAGTAAGGCATGTGTGTGTATTAGTGTTGAGTTAGATGTTGACACATTTGCACACACAATCATGCATTCTGCATGTATTCTCTTGATACTTCAATACGCCCCGGAAGAAGATGGACTATCCTGAGTTTGAAGATTGAACCAAGCTCCCAAGCGGGCAAAACGAGCTGGAGAGAGTGGTTTGGTGAGTAAATCTGCAGGTTGATCCTCGGATGGAATGTATCGCACATCAAGAATCTTGGCTTGAACCTTTTCTCTCAAAAAATGGACGTCGACCTCAATGTGTTTGGTTCTTGAATGAAACGCTGGACTAAAAGCAAGGGTGATGGCTCCCTGATTGTCACACCAAAGAACAGCAGGTGTGGAGATGGGAAGAAGAAGCTTCTTGCATAGGCTTGTGATCCACAAGATGTCAGTGGTGGCCAATGCAAGAGCTCGATACTGAGCTTCAGTACTACTTCGTGCTAGAACACTTTGTTTCCTAGAGCTCCATGAAACAAGATTGCCACCTAGTGTTATGCAGAAACCAGAAGTGCTCCGTCGATCATCAATGCTTGAGGCATAATCAGCATCAACATATCCTTGCAACCTGAAATCAGAAACTTTAGAAAAAGATAAACCATGAGATGTAGAGCCTTTAAGATAGCGAAGTACTCTTTTACAAGCTTTCCAATGATTTAGTGTGGGATTTTGCAGAAATTGAGAAAGTTTGTTGACACTGAAGGAAATATCAAGGCGTGTGAGGGTTAGATACTGAAGAGCACCAATGATGCTACGATATAGAGTAGGGTTATCAAACAAAGGGCTGTCAGATAGAGAGAGAGAGTTGATGAGGGGCAAAGTGGAGTGGAACAAGGTTTGGAGGATTCAAGGTTTGCTTTGGAGATAAGTTCAGAAGTGTATTTGGATTGTGTAAGCTTGATGGAGTTGGGAGTGACATGAGCTTCAATTCCAAGGAAGTAGTTGATCTCCCCCAAGTGTTTAAGGGAGAACTTAGAGTGAAGAACCTCAATAAGATGCTGAACAAGCTTTGAATCACAGCCAGTGATTAGTATATCATCAACATATACTAGAAGTAAGGTTATCTTTCCATTCAGAAATCTGTGGAATAAACAATGGTCTGAAGTGGAGTGAGTGAAGCCTTGATCCAACAAGAATGCCTTAAGTGTATCATACCAAGCCTTGGGAGCTTGCTTCAAGCCATACAAAGCTTTTCTGAGTTTGCAGACATAAGAAGGGTGCTTAGGATCAACAAAACCTTCTGGCTGTGCAATATAAACTGTCTCATGAAGATCCCCCTTCAAGAATGCATTGTTGATGTCCACTTGCTGAATAGACCACCCTTTTGAGATGGCAAGAGTAAACACAATTCGAAGTGTGACAGGCTTAATAACTGGACTAAAGGTGTGAAAGTAATCCACCCCAGCTTGCTGTTGAAAACCTCTAGCCACTAGCCTTGCTTTGTATCTTTCCACAGAACCATCTCTCTTGTACTTAACCCTGAAAATCCACTTTGTGGTGATTGGATGAATCACAGAAGATGGAGGCACCAGAGTCCATGTTCCATTTTGAATAAGAGCATCATACTCCAACTGCATGGCCTGTTGCCAATCTGAATTAAGCATGGCTTCTCTCACAGAATTGGGTTCAGAAATTTGTGATGAGCATGAGAACAACTTGGGTTTGAATATGCCAGATTTTGAACGAGTTGTCATGGAATGAGTGGGAGGAGGAATAGGACTGAGTGAGAGAGAGGGAGAAGGTAATTTATATCTCGTGGAAGAGGAGGATGAATCATGTGATAGGCTGGTATTTCTGGTAGAATCGATTGAGGGAGCATTTGGTAAAGAAATGTGAGTACCAGATGTTGGAGAGTGAGGTAGATCAGAAGAGGAGGAATGAGAATTAGATGGAGGAGATTGAGGGATAGGAGCAATGGGATCAGCAGAAAAGGGAAGTTGAGCTGAGAAGAATTGAGAAGATGTAGATGGAGATGTTTGTCTAGTGAAGGATGGGAATTCAGACTCATTGAACTGCACAGATGCTGAAATATAGATTTTACCAGATGAGTGTAAGCATAGATAGCCTTTGTGTGAGGGACTGTAGCCTAGGAAAATGCACTTAGAGCTACGAAATTGCAACTTGGAGGAGTTATATGGTCGAAGAAAATGAAAACAAGCACACCCAAAAACCCTAAGTGATTGATAATCAGGTGGCTTGTGATGGATCAGTTCAAAAGGAGAAGAGTGATTGAGTGTAGGGGAAGGGAGGACATTGATAAGATGAGCTGCTGTAGAAAAGGCATGCCACCAGAATGACATAGATAGATTGGATTTGGCAAGCATAGCAAGACCAAGCTCAGTAATATGCTGGTGTTTTCTCTCAATAAGGCCATTTTGTGCATGAGTGTAAGCACAAGATTTTTGAATTAGAATGCCTAAAGGCTGCACCAACTTAGCAACAGGTAAGAACTCAGTGCCCATGTCATGTTGAATGTGCTTAATATGAACACCAAACAATCTTTCTACTGTGTGCATGAACTGTTTAAACACCACCACCACATCAGATTTAGCAGCTAAGGGAAACACCCACACATATCTGGTATAGTCATCTACAATGGACAAATAGTACCTAAAGCCATCAATTGAGACACATGAAGCAGGTCCCCACACATCTATATGCAACAGTTCAAGAGGAGCAGATGTATGATGCAAAACAGAAGAGAAATGTTTCAAATGCATCTTGCCTAGCTTACATTCATCACAAAAGGTGTTATCAGAACTAGTACAAGGAATATTCAAGCTCTTTAGAACAGTAGTAAGAGCTGAATTATTTGGATGCCCCAATCTACAATGCCAAAGCTTCTAAGTAGCACTGACTTTATTCTGATGATCAACTGTCACTTTATTGCACTGCTTCAAACAAGTGTTCTTCAAACCACCAAAGTTTAGAGCATATAAGCCATCTTTAAGCTCCCCTTTCAATAGAGTCTTGTGTGTTTTCAGGTCCTTAACATAACAACAATCAGCAAAGAACTCAATAACAGCATCATTGTCCTTTAGAAATTGAGAAATGCTCATGAGATTTTTTGTAATGACAGGAACATGTAAAACATTCTCCATGACAACACTTCTAGATATATCACAAGTAGGTAGAGAGAAAGAACCAGTGTGTGATATAGGAACTGAGGCACCATTACCAACAACAAGTGAATCCATACCTTGATATGGAGTGTTGATGCTTAAGTTGGAGAGCTGAGAGGTAACATGATGAGTTGCTCCACTGTCAACATACCAAGGAGAGGGAGAGATGCATGTGGAAGAACCTGAATCCAAAAGAGTTAAAAGGGTGAGTAGGTTGTGGAGGAGTGGAAGTATGAGAGTAGTAAGGCCGAGGAGCTTGATGAGCATAATGAGCCTGAATCAGATTGGCTTGAGCATGAGAGTTTGGTGGATGAGGAGCATTAGACTGTATGGATTGTTCAAGTCCATGAAAAGCTTGATCAAATCGTTTGAAGCACTTAGCAGCTACATGATACTTTCGGCCACATAACTGACAAACAACCTTAGGCTTTTGAAACACTCTGCCCTTGCCACTTGAAGAGCCAGAAGAATTACCTCGAACCACTGCATTTGCTGAAGGCTGAGGAGAGGAAGTAATATTGCCTCCAGCAATGTGCAAAGAAGAACTGGAATGACTGTATAACCGCATCTCAAATGCCTGAAGAATGGATTGAACCTCTGGCAAAGATGGAACAGAACCTCTGGTGGTAAGTGAGACAACAACAGCATCAAAATCAGCACCAAGACCACCAAGTATATACAATACCAATTCATCATCAGTAATTGGTTGTCCGGCGTGAAATAAGCCATCTGCAACCGAGCGCATCTTCAGAATAAACGCATCAACACTGAGATCACCTTTCCTCAATGTTTGAAGCTGCAAACGAAGAATCATAGCCTTCGCACTTGATTGCGACTGAAACAGAGCTTCGAATGTGAACCATAATTGGAATGAGTGATCACATCGACTAACATGCCCTAACATTGATTCAGAAACAGAGCTGAGAAGCCAACTTAGAAGGAATTGATCCTTTCTCTGCCACGAAATCGAATCCGATGTAGATTCTGACGGATTCTGTGGCACAACTTTGCAGAGAAGAACATCTTCAAAGCAATGAGCTCGCATCGACGCGAGAACCTGATTTTTCCAAAACGGATAGTTATCATTATCCAAACGAATCGAAAGAGTGATGAATCGGGGAAGAACAGTAGAGGGGGATTGATTTGTCATGATCAGTGATTGGAAGTTGAAAAACAGAGTAGAGAAATAGCGGAAGAATGGATCGAAAAACTGAAGAAGGAGGTGGTTAGACAAAGAACAAAACGGTTACAAAAAAATTGAAGATGAAGATGTGAAGGAATAGAGAAGAAGAAGAGTAAAATCTGTAAAAACCACACTCTAAATCATGAGAAATCCTGCTCTCATGATACCATGTTAAAATTGTATATTTTCAACTCAATTTGCAATGTGTAGTATGTACAATATATATAGAAGGAGACTCACATTCTAGAGTCTTCCATCTAACTAACTAACAACTATTAGTTAGTGAGAACTACTCTTCTTCTAGAAACTACATTAGTAAGGCATGTGTGTGTATTAGTGTTGAGTTAGATGTTGGCACATTTGCACACACAATCATGCATTCTGCATGTATTCTCTTGATACTTCAATACTAACAACCGTACTTATGAAGGGTGTCTATAACAGTTTGGACAACAATTATTTGGTTGTATATTTTCATCTTTATTAATATATATAGAGGGTTGACCTGTAAATTAAGCAGCACAAGAGACCAACCCTTCTAAACAAAAATTAATTTCTATATAAATTAGGAAATACACTTTTATATATATATATATATATTGTATCGGTAACTATGAAATTAATTAATTTTATCCAATTTAGATCGATCAATCGTATTAAAATTGTTCAGATAGATTAAAGTCTCTATTATTTTATAAACAAAAAAAAAAGACAATAGTTCACCACATAATTAATTAATGTTATATAATATTGAATTATTATTTTTTTAAATGTAGTCTAATGTCCCTTGAAAAAAAGCCTTTCCTGGAAGCGCCATTGTTACGACGCTCTTCTGAAAATTGTTCATCTGCAAAAATACCTGCAAGATGTCGGGCATCATTTGAGATGGTGTTCTCACTGTTTGAAGAGAAGAGTGTCCAGTAAGAGGCCATTGGAGATGGTGTTCTTCATAGACGGAGGGACGTTGGGCCCAGGGGGTCACTGGGCCCCCACCCACTGTACCAATTTTTCTATCTATATATATTGCATTATACATGTTAAGTAACTAGAGCTGGCAAATCGGACCGCCCGGCCCAGCCCAGCCTAGCCCATCGGGCCAAGCGATGTTTGTGGGTTGGGTCGGGTCGGCCCATGAATTAGTCGGTCCTATAAAATTTGAGCCCAACCTAGCACACCCTAGCCCGTTGGGCTAGCGGGCCGGCCCAGCCCATGAAATATTTTTAAAAAAATAATATTTTTAGCAAAAATTATAATTAAAAATATATATTACTAATGTATTAATTATACATAATTCACTCATAAAGTATAAGATTATTCTATATAAATAATTCATAAGTTCAAATTTCAAAGTCAAAATAAAATAAAAAACACAATAATATTTAAAAATAATGTACTTTACTCATTTTAATTATTTATTTTTCTAAAGAAAAAAAAAATTAATCGGGCCAAATGGGCTGCCCATGGGTCGGCGGGCCAAATTCAGCCTAGCCCATTAGGCTCGTCGGGCCCACCAGGTCGGGCCAAATAGGCCCAGTTTTATATGGGCCTCTAATTTTAGAGCCCAGCCCATACTAGGTTTCGGGTTGACCGGGTCGGCCCATCGAGTCGGGCCCAAATTGCCGGCTCTATAAGTAACATTGGTCCAGTGATTCGGTCTTCTATAAAGTATTCCACTTGCTTGTGTTCAATTCCTCCCCATTGCAACTTTTATTTCTTTTTATTATGGGGATTTCACATAAAAGGTCATTTCACCTAGTGTTTTTTTAAATAAAGACATGATTCAAAATAGTTTCAGAATAAGGACAAAATGGCACATAAATGTACCATCATGCCCTTAATACATAAATTCGGAATTAATATGGAGAAATTATTTAAATGTTTGAAATTTAAAGCTGACTCTATCAGCTCATTAATTCCGAGAATTACGCAATTAAGAAAAACCTTCCTAAAATTAAATGAGAAGAAAAACAGGTTTGGTACTAAAGTTCTATCAGCTCATTAAAGCCCCCCGAATTACGCAATTAATTAAAACTTCCTAAAATTAAACTCTATCAACAACTCCGGTCAAACTTTGTAAATTTTGTGCAGAATTTTGGGATTTTTCAATTTGTGAAGAAAGGAAACCGTGAAGTACGGAAGAAGACGAAGTGAGAAGTGAGAAGAACATTTTGCTCCCTAGACCATGGTTGGAAAATGAATATAAAATCTAAATCTGCATAATAAAATGAATAATGCAGAACAATGAAATCTAAAACTGCATAATAAAATGAATAATGCAGAACAATGAAATCTAAAACTGCATAATAAAATGAATAATGCAGAAAAAATAGTACGGTGTCTTCATATTAGAATGTGATTATGCAGAAATACGTATACATATGCAAAATAAGATCTGCATTATCCCTTGACCAAACCAATAACAAATAATCATGAACTACATTTCAGCAACACGCACGTAAATCATCACAATTTCACGAAAATAGAGCAAAATTGAACCTAAATTAAAATCATCTCAAAAAATCCTAAATTCTTTGCAAATTATGTGTGTACGTGTGGAATTAATAATCATACCCTTGGCAAAACTCTTCATCTGACCCTGGGAATTAAAAGTTTCTACTGTATCTCCGGCGGCTTCGCGTCCGTCATCCATAATGAAGAAATCGGTGAAGTTTGAATCCCCTAGGAATATAAAGAAACGATCGCGTGGAAAGTCTCTTGATCATGTGCAGTCGAAAGAACAGATCGAGGAAACAATTATGGAAGAGCAAAGGAGACGAGACCTTATAGCCATGGCCGTCGTTGAAAGAGAGGAACAAGCCTCTAAGCAGCAGAAACTTTGAGAATCATCGGAAATCAGTTTTTGGGCGTGAGGGGTCACCCAAAACTGAAACAGAAACTAAAAGAAGAAAAAGATCCCTCGATTTCAAGAGGAAATCGAGGATTGTTGCTTCACCAATCTGAAATCTATGGCCAATCGTTTGTAGATGCAGCGGGATTATGTTTGATTCATCATGGATTAACCAAAAAGCTTGAAGATTTGAGTTTTCCGGCCAAGAAACCCGTTCTTTAATTATTAAATTAATAAATTAACCAAAAATCTATGGCGACAAATAAGGAAGATGAAGACTTGTTATTTAATTATTAAATTAATAAATTAATTTCCATATTTAAATATAAGGGTATAATGGGTTATTAACATGCGTTTTTGTCCTTTTTTAAAAAGATTATAAAAGTTGTCTTTATTTAAGAAGCTAGGTGCCTAAATGACCTTTTTTATAAATTTTCTCTTTTATTATATATGCCTTATTAGTTTTATTTTTTAGTTTTTTGTGTGTACATGTTTTTATTTTATATATATAAAT
Organism: Galeopsis tetrahit; assembly: GCA_963675135.1. Classification (NCBI taxonomy): domain Eukaryota; kingdom Viridiplantae; phylum Streptophyta; class Magnoliopsida; order Lamiales; family Lamiaceae; genus Galeopsis; species Galeopsis tetrahit. Next base: position 40,038,126 of record OY776131.1, read on the forward strand.
TGTCTGAGTAAATACCATTTTCCATCAAAACATGAATGTTAATGTTATTCTTGAGAAAAATAATTATTATTAAGAATATTGATAATTTTTAAAATGAAATTATTTGATAAATATAATATTATTACGTTGAGTAACACTTGTGTAAGTGTAACTGAAACTTTTATCGATTACATTTTTAATATAGTAATGTTAATCGGGCCCCCAAACTAAATTTCCTGGCTCCGTCACGGGTGTTCTTGCTATTTGAAGAGAAGAATGCCCTATTTGATGGCACTCTTCTTTATTTAATACACACCACAAAACATCCACATAATTAAATTATTTTTCAAACCTTAATATATTATTAAAAAATCCTCACATTGAATTAAATTATTTTTCAAACTTTAATATTTTATTAAAAAAACCCTGTATGAGTATGTTAAATAACTTATTTATATTTAAATTCACAATTTACTTTTCTATTAATTATTAAATCTATTTTAGTTTCGTTGATTATTAATTGTTAGAGAACTAATTTATATATATAGTTGACATTATTGTGTATTTTAATTATTTTAATAATTGGATTCCATTACTTAAGAATTTTTTTTTTAATTAATTGGACTACATTAACATATTTCATGGGTCCATCCGTCCATGAGTGGTCGAGTGCCCAATTTATATCATATCCCACTTTTTTGCCCATAAATGATGATGGATGAGAAGGCCTAATGATTGTAATTTGAGTTAACATTTTTAGTTTATTTTATTCTTTGTTTTGTTGGATTATGAGGAATGAATATTTTTATATTTATTGGTCCGGCAAAGAAGATGTACTTATCTACTACTCCAATAATTAAGGGATAATTCAGTGTCTAATGCCGGGCTTTTTACTCTCTCTCGAACATTTGATTAATTTCAATTCACATATATACGCTTAGTCATGCTGGCGCAACCCTCCCAACTCCTCATTTGAACAAATACTTTTTTTGTTCACACTTAAAATGGACTTTTATTTTTACGCGAGTTTTAAAAAATAAAATTATTACTTTAGGTTAAAAGTAGACGCGTAAAGTAAAATGTGTATTAGTATATTAAGAGGATACATATTTTCATTTATGAAAGTGTATAAACAACTAAAAAAGAAAAAAGTGTATACAATTGTGAGCATATTACATAGGAGGTACAAATCTATACATAGACTTAGTGACGGACCCAGGAATTTTCGGTAGGGAGACCCGATTAACATTATTATAAAAAAAATGTATTCATTATTTTCATCAAAATTTTACATTATAAAATTTGTCAATACGTCACATTTCATTAAATTAAATTGATCGGATAAGTTGACTTTTGCTATGTTTTGGTACAAGTTAATACTCCCTCCGTCCCGTGATAACTTACACATTTTAACCGATTCACTTTAAAAAAACAATTGAATTTAGTGGTGTAGAGTCAAATAAGAAAACGTATTTTGAGTGATTTGATAAGGTGCGAGGAGGATTTAGTAGGATGTAAAATAGATTTAGTGAAATTTAGGATAAAATGTAGACCCAAAATGAGTGACGGTTTTAAAATAAAATGATGTTCGGATATATATTAATTTTATGGATTATTTTTATATTAGAAATGTGCAAATAATTATAAAATAGAGTATTAATTTTAATATATGTAAAATTATCAAAATACCCCTAACAAATTTACAAAATTAGTGAGCCCTGGCATCGCTTAGAACCGTTACTGCATAGACTAATAGAAGAAATGAAGCAAAGCACAATAAAACTTTCAATATAATTATTATGAATTAAGAGATAAAATTAGCAATTATCTTACAAAATAAAAGGTTAATAAACATCATATGATTGAAAGACAAAAATAAAAAATGCATATGTGGCTTCACGTAGCACTTATCAAAAGCGGAATGAGTTTTACGAAGCTGGAGAGAAGAGTTGACTATGGGCCAGGCCGTCCATAATTGGGCCGAATTAGGCCTGCATTTCCTTCTTCTATTTTGGGTCTGACTATTTACACCTCCATTTTGGTTTAGCACACTTCCACGATTAATGCATTTCCCCTCAAATTTGATTAGGATAGATGCACCCCTCGAATTGTCATAAATACTGATGCGGCCTAAAAATGTCATTCGATAAGAAGTCGACACGTGTATAGAGGATAGGATGAAAGTGGAAGTATTGGATGATGGAATATTCTGTGGATAAAGAATCTCTCCTGGAGGTCCCTCTGGAAGGAGCTCCACCCGGAGAGAAGCATCGGGAAGAATTAGTCTTGATATGAACTCGTGGACCGTAAATATAGGGGAACTCCGCCATTATCGGTCCAGGCTTGGTGGAAGAAAGACTCCTTCCTCCTTTATCTTAGTAGATGAAGTCCACTAAGAAGGAGTACTTCCGGTTCTTCAGGGAGTGGAAAGAGTGGAGGACTTTGTCAACTCAGCAGGGCTAAGTCCAAGAAGCAGCTCCGAGATAGGAGGAAGCTCTAACTTCCTCTTGAGAGGAAGTCCTCTATAAATAGGTAAAGCAAGGTATATTTTCGGGTTAGACTTTTCACTTTTGATAACACTGATTACATTTAATACTATACACTGCGAGATCTTTTGAGAACTTGATTTGATACGTCAAGGACTTCGAAGTTCTTGCAATATATTGAGAGCCCTATACTGACTTAGGCATCGGAGTGTCCGCGTCGGACCCCCCTCCGGCGTGTTCTTTGCAGGTTCTGGAGGATTCCATCGGAGGCAGCAGCATACTTGGATTGCTTCTACGTGTTTGGGAAGTCAGATATCCAACTCGGAGGATATCCAATCTCACTGTGCAAATTTTGGCACATCAACTGGCGCCGTCTGTGGAAATCGAGTTGAAAGATTTTCTCACGAATTTCTACCTGTTCGAGTAATGGGTGGCGGAAACAACACGGCCACGTCTACTTCGGGAAAGAAACCCCTTACAGGGGAAAATCCTCCTTTGCCGAATGACCCCACACCAAAGGGAGGCCGGGGGAAAGATCCAGTTCATACCCTTTCCGGATTAAATCCGCCAGTGACGCCTAACACAGGCTTAGGTGAGGAAAACCATCCCCTCCCGATCGAAGAGGGGATAACAGTGAACATTGAAGCCCCAGTGCTCCGGACTGCGGATCCCCAACGGGAGGATATTCCAAATGCGGAACCATGCCTGGTCTCTCCCGATCAATTGAACGCCCTCATTAAGCAGGCTGTAGAAAGAGCTTTCGCGGCTCAAGGAGATCGAGCCCCCAGAGCTACACTAGGGAATCTGGAGATACCTACCCCGAGACCCCAGGAAGAGGCACCAGGAGCCTCCCATGTGCTATCCAAGGAAGTAGGGATGCGGGTAGAAGGAGATGATAAGGTGCCCTCCCGAGCGGAAAGAAGCATTCCCCCTCGGAATACAAGAAGGAATGCAGATTTGGCACCCCGAGAGACAGAGCTCCCTGAAGCAGAAGAAAGCACCGATGATACCTACGGAGGGCCAGTCAGCGACCAAATACAGGCCCTACAGAAGGAGATGAGGGATATGAGGAAACAAATGAATAATCGAGCAAGTAGATCCGCTTATGTTTCTGGATGTCAGTTCTCTCCTAACATATTACAGGATGAACTACCATTCAATTTTAAGCCCCTCAATTTTGAATACGATGGTACGGCATACCCATATGAACACCTAGTAAGGTTCGAGAACGCTGCGTTATTACACCGCTACGGAGAGGGAATCAAGTGCAGGGTGTTCCTGACCACCCTAGCAAAAGCAGCACAGCAGTGGTTCACTCAATTGGAACCCATTACAATCCGATCCTGGGAGGAATTCAGTGAGTTATTTCTCCATCAATTTGCAAGTGCCCGGAGGCAGCCGCGGGCCATTTTGACCCTCTTCAATCTGAGGCAGGGAGAGAGCGAGAGTTTAAGAGCTTTTCTCCGGAGGTGAAGATCAACGCTCTTACTAACGGATTACGGGATGGAGACTTCTTCTCCTCCTTAGCTAAGAAGTCGGTTAAGAACTTTGATGAGTTGCTACATAGAGCAGAGAAGTACCTCACCCTGGAGGAGGTTCGAAAAGCCAAGAGATTGGAGACTAGGCCACAAGATCGAGAGAGAAGAAGAGAAGGCCCCTCCAGGCGTTCCAGTCCAGAGGTCCCTCGGACCTCCGGGTCAATAAGAGACAGTAATCCATCTGGAGGTTCCCGGTCCGGCCCTCGCGGAAGGTTTGAGAAGTACACACCCTTGAGAATTGAACCTGCCGAAGTACTGGAGGTGGCAGGAGATCATCCTGACTTGAAATTCCCATATTCCAGAAGTCGAGGACCTCAGAAGCCCAAGTCCGATCGATTTTGCAGATTTCACAATGAGTATGGACATGACACGAATCAATGTTATCACCTGAAAGACGAGATTGAAAGGATGATCCAGGCGGGGCATCTAAAAGAATTTATATTCAGAGACAGGCAGGGCCCTCGGGGGCAGAAGTGGAAGGAACATGAAAGGAAACCGGAAGAGAAGGAAACCAAAGAGGCGGCCGAAGATATGCCCCCTCCACCGCCAAAGAGAGGAGTAATCCACATGATTGTGGGAGGACCAGCAGATGGGGATTCCTTTCGAAAGAGAAAACAAAGTGTTCGAGCTCTAAAAGCAGGACAAGGAGGTCAACTGAAAGAAGTAGGACGTATGACAGAGACGCCCAATATCAGATTTGGGCCGGAGGATGTGAAAGGAGTTAAAGAGGATCACAACGACGCCTTGGTGATCACTACCGACATAGCTGGGTTCGACGTTGCCCGAATCTTTGTAGATACGGGAAGCTCGGCTGATATTATGTTTTTTGAGTGCTTCAAGAGGATGGAACTGAGTGTGAAGCTACGACCTGTAGATACCTCCCTGTATGGCTTCTCTGGAGGTGCCATCCAACCCTTGGGATCTGTGTTGTTACAAGTAGGATTGGGGGACGCTCCAGCTCGAAAGGTCCACCTAGTGGAATTTCTCATTGTGGATATTCCCTCATCATACAACGTAGTAATGGGGCGACCTAGCTTGAACCTCTTTCAGGCAATCATCTCCACATTTCATATGAAAATGAAATTCCCTACGGCTACGGGAGTGGGATAAGTAAGAGGAGATCAATACCAAGCACGGAAGTGCTACGCAGAGTCAGTAAAGATGGCGGACAGAGCTTTAACCAAGGGCCTGGAGAGGACGAGAGGAGACGACCCTGAGGTCAAGAAAAAGAAAGTGGAAGGAGTAGCACCTGAACAGGTGAATGTTAAAACAGATGAGGAGCTGATGAGTGTGGAGCTCTTCCCAGGGAAACTCGGCTTTGCTACTAAGATAGGTACCCGACTGGGACCCGAACTTACAGAGAAGGTAATCTCTACATTACGTCGAAATTCCGATATATTTGCATTTTCTCCAGCTGACATGACAGGTGTCCCACCGGAGATAGCAATACATTGCCTTAATGTTGATCCAAAGGCAAAACCAGTGAAACAGAAGCTACGAAACTTTGGAGTTGAGAAGAATAGTATTGTGAAAGAAGAAGTCGAGAAATTATTAGAGGCAGGACATGTGGTGAAAGTCCAATTCCCAGAATGGCTCTCCAATGTTGTGCTAGTGCCTAAAGGGGGAGGAAAATGGAGAATGTGCATCGATTTCAGGGACCTCAACAAGGCATGCCCTAAGGACCACTATCCGTTGCCAAGGATAGACCAGTTAGTGGACGCAACTTCAGGCTTCGAGCTACTGAGCATGATGGATGCATACCAGGGATATCACCAGATCCAACTAAACCCCTCCGATGTCCCCAAGGTGTGCTTCATAGCAGCGTGCGAAACGTTTGACTATGTCCGAATGCCATTCGGATTAATTAATGCCGGTGCTACATATCAAAGAATGGTCGATGCCGTCTTTCGAGAACAACTAGGAAGAAACATGGAAATATATGTAGATGATATGCTGGCCAAGACTGTGAAAGCAGACTAGCATGTGGAAGACCTAGAGGAGATTTTCCAGGTAATTCGAGAGAACGATATCAAGTTGAACCCAGCCAAGTGCTCTTTTGGAGTGAAATCGGGGAAGTTCCTTGGATACATGGTTACTCAAAGAGGGATAGAAGTGAATCCAGCTAAGGTGAAGGCTGTACTGGACATGCAGCCGCCGAGGAATGTGAAAGAGCTCCAGACGCTCAACGGGAGGATCACAGCATTGAGCAGATTCATAGCCAGATCTGCCGAAAAAAGTCACCCCTTCTTCAGAATTCTCAAGAAAGGGGCCAAGTTCGAGTGGAATGAAATATGCCAGAAGGCCTTTGAAGATCTGAAGCATCATTTGTCCCAGCTGCCGAAGCTGACAAAACCTTCTCCTGGAGATACTCTCATTCTGTATCTCTCTGTAGGGGAATTCTCACTGAGCACAGCCTTGGTCAAAGAAGAGGGACCTCTCCAAAATCCTATTTATTACGTCAGTAAGGTCATTCAAGGAGCTGAAGCTCGATACTCGGAAATCGAGAAGGCCGCTCTGGCCGTGGTATTTACGGCGCGAAGATTGCGCCCATATTTCCTCTCTTACAAAATACTGGTCCGCACTAATTACTTGTTGAAACAGGTTATTGGTCGAGCAGACCTCTCGGGAAGGATGGTGAGATGGGCAATAGAGCTCCAAGAATATGATGTGGACTTCGAGCCACGGAGGGCCATAAAAGCCCAAGCTTTATCCGATTTCATCCAAGAATCTACCAAACCAGAAGAAGCCGAGGGATGGAAGATATACGTAGATGGCTCAGTGACTCTGAGCGGATGCGGAGCAGGGATAGTGCTAGTGGGCCCTCAAGGAGAGGACCTACAATTTGCAGTGAGGTTTCAATTCATGACCTCAAATAATGGAGCAGAGTACGAAGCTTTGATCAGAGGAATGGAGATGGCATTGGAATTGGGAGCTCTAAAGGTAACTCTATACTCCGATTCCCAATTAGTTGTTCAACAGGTGAATGGAGAATACGCAGCCAAAGATAACAGAATGGCTGCTTATCTGGAACGAGCCAAAGAAGTGATGGGCAAATTCCAAGATTGTGAGGTGGTCCAGGTACCTCGAGAGGAAAACATGCAGGCGGATAGCCTCTCCAAACTCGCCAGCTCCACAGAGTTTGATGGTCAAGGAACAGTGACCTTGGTAGTAGCAGAAAGAGTGACCCTAGGAAACCCCATTGGTTCCATTGAGGAAGGAGATGATTGGAGAAAAGCTATATGGGCGGAACTCACCAAAGAAGCAGATGCCCCTACCACCCGAGAGGCCCGAGCCCTTCGGATCAAATACTGTATTATCGGAGGGCACTTATACAAGAAGTCGTTCACACAACTATATTTGAGGTGCATATCAACCTGAGAAGCAAGGTACACACTCAAAGAGATCCATAAAGGAAACGCAGCTAGTCATGAGGGATATAAAACAGTGGTGAAGAAAGCCTTAAGGGCCGGATTATATTGGCCCTCCATGACAAAGGATGCCAAGGAGTTTGTAAAGAAATGTGTCAAATGTCAGAAGAATGGTCCCCTGATAAGGACTCCTGCGGAAGAAATGGGAGCTATACACTCTCCATGCCCCTTTGCTAAGTGGGGAATTGATCTGGTAGGACCCTTCCCTCCAGCCTCAGGAGGGAGAAAGTTTCTGATAGTAGCAGTGGGTTACTTTAGCAAATGGGTGGAAGCCGCCCCTCTGGCTACGATAGATGAAGAGAATGTGATTAAATTCTTGGGTAAACAGATTTGTTGCAGATTCGGAGTACCTAGAATATTGGTCTCTGATAATGGAACACAGTTCAATGGAGAAAATGTACGAGGATGGTGTGCAAGACTAAACATAATACAGAGATTCACCTCCGTAGCTCATCCTCAAGCTAATGGACAAGTGGAAGTTACTAATAGAACGATAGTAGATGGTATTCGAACAAGGCTGACGAAAATAGGAGGAGGATGGGAGAATGAGTTAGATAATGTGCTATGGTCATACATAACTAGCCCAAAGACAGCAACTGGAGAGTCCCCCTTTCAGCTGGTCTATGGAGCTGCGGCGGTGATACCTCCAGAGGCCGTGTTGCAGTCTCACCGAATTGCCCAATTTGAAGAACATCAGAATGAGAGGCTGATGAGAGAGGCTCTAGATTTAATGGAAGAAGAAAGAGAGATGGTTAGAGTACGTGCGGAAAGATACAAGAGCAGAATTAAAGCTGCATATGACCGAAGGGTGATCCCGAGGTCCTTTAGAGTGGGGGACCTGGTGCTAAGAAGAGTTGATGCCCTAAAGAATACGGGAAAATTAGAGCCCAACTGGGAGGGGCCTTATAAAATCACGCAAGTGCTAAAGGGAGGAGCCTATAGATTGCAGAACATGGAAGGAGTCGACATAGCTAGACCCTGGAACATTTGCCATTTGAAGAGATTCTTTGTCTGAAGAAAGTGTAAGGTCTTGAGACCATATTTGATTTTTTCTTTGCGAGTTTTGCATTAATTCATATTTCTGTTTAATGTATTTAGTGGCTTCACCGGAGCTCTTTTTCCCTCTTTACGGGTTTCCCCTTTGGGGTTTTTTCGTAAAGAGGTTTTTAATGAGACCGGCGTAGGTTATCTATGGCCTATGTTGAAAACTGACAATAAATCAATGAAGCTTTATCCCTTTTTGAAAAAGATTTATACAGAGTTATCGTGTCTTGATTATCTTTCTCATATTTGAATATACGATGTATGAATATGAAAATTGCGAGTGTGAGAAACACTCAGAGACCTAGAGGCCGAGGTGCTCCAGAGAGCCCTCACCATATTTGAGACCCAAAAGGGTTAATCAATGAAATGAGAAGATTTTATGAATTAAAATCTTTTAAGAATAAGAGTGAGAAATATTCAGAGGCCTAGAGGCCGAGGTGCTCCAGAGAGCCCTCACCATACTTGAGACCCAAAAGGGTTAATCAAGGAAATGAGAAGATTTTATGAATTAAAATCTTTTAAGAATAAGAGTGAGAAACACTCAGAGGCCTAGAGGCCGAGGCGCTCCAGAGAGCCCTCACCGTATTTGAGACCCAAAAGGGTTAATCAATGAAATGAGAAGATTTTATGAATTAAAATCTTTTAAGAATAAGAGTGAGAAATATTCAGAGGCCTAGAGGCCGAGGTGCTCTAGAGAGCCCTCACCATACTTGAGACCCAAAAGGGTTAATCAAGGAAATGAGAAGATTTTATGAATTAAAATCTTTTAAGAATAAGAGTGAGAAACACTTAGAGGCCTAGAGGCCTAGGCGCTCCAGAGAGCCCTCACCGTATTTGAGACCCAAAAGGGTTAATCAATGAAATGAGAAGATTTTATGAATTAAAAACTTTTAAGAATAAGAGTGAGAAATATTCAGAGGCCTAGAGGCCGAGGTGCTCCAGAGAGCCCTCACCATATTTGAGACCCAAAAGGGTTAATCAAGGAAATGAGAAGATTTTATGAATTAAAATCTTTTAAGAATAAGAGTGAGAAACACTCAGAGGCCTAGAGGCCGAGGCGCTCCAGAGAGCCCTCACCGTATTTGAGACCCAAAAGGGTTAATCAATGAAATGAGAAGATTTTATGAATTAAAATCTTTTAAGAATAAGAGTGAGAAACGCTCAGAGGCCGAGGCGCTCCAGAGAGCCCTCACCATATTTGAGACCCAAAAGGGTTAATCAATGAAATGAGAAGATTTTATGAATTAAAATCTTTTAAGAATAAAAGTGAGAAACACTCAGAGGCCTAGAGGCCGAGGTGCTCCAGAGAGCCCTCACCATATTTGAGACCCAAAAAGGGTTAATCAATGAAATGAGAAGATTTTATGAATTAAAATCTTTTAAGAATAAGAGTGAGAGACACTCAGAGGCCTAGCGGCCGAGGAGCTCCAAAGAGCCCTCACCATACTTGAGAACCACAAAGTTAGTTAATGAAAAGACAGGTTTTATGATTCAAGAGTAAGACCAACAGAAGCTCAGAAGCCAAGGAAAGATGGAGAACATCTCCCCATAACCAAGATTCAAGATGGTTATTTAGAGACATACACTTCGCGAACTAAAACCATTTGCCAAAACTCCGTCTAAAGAATGATGCAAGAGATAGACAAAGGCTTAAAGATCAAGGGAAACCCCCTCAAGCCACCTGAAACCAGAAGATTATGCAACCAAGAGACGATTACGGTATAACCTACAAGACCAATAAAAGGGGGGAGAAGAGCACACCTCCAACATATTTTTTACTGGTCTTATAGGTTACTCATGCAAGCAGAAAAGGAAAGGCACGCCAACAAACAAGCAATATGAAGCTAACACGATTACTACAAAAAACCCCAACATATCCAGGAGTGTGGGGTCCCCTATAGAGTATAAGAAAGCAAGTACCATGAGCGAGAAATTAAAAAAGTGTAGCAAGACAAAAGAAAGGTAAAATGTTTGTTATGACCATGCAAATATGAATTTTAAACTGTTTTTTCATCAGCAGCCCCCTCAGCAACAACTCCCTCGACCACAGCTCCTTCAATGGCAACCTCCTCCTCAGCAGCATGGCTGCTAGATCCTCCGCCTTCCTCTGGGCCCTCTTCACCTCTTAAGGTAGCCTCCGCACCTTTCTCTCCATCTACTCCCGCTATCATATTGGGGGCAGAGATGTAAGGATAAACCAACTGCTCTAAAGGTTTTAGCTCAGCCATACCCACCTTGGTCGCCTGTAACTTGGCGATGGCTTGACCCATTCCGAGCAGCCACCAAGGACTGTCGGGGCTTTCCTTAGGATCCCCTAAGAATTTTGGAGGAGTAGCGAGCTGGTCCAGACGAAAAGCACGAGAGTAGGTCCCATCGAACCCCGGCTGAATGCTCGGCCACGGCATTGCTGAAGCCGTGGTCAATGAAATGAGGAATATGTGGCCCCATGGCGCATAGGAAGCTCGAGCTCTTTAAAAAGCTAGATAGCCACTGAGTATGAAGAGTCCCCAAGAATTCTTGACCCAAGGAAGAAGTGAACAAGGATTTAAGGCAGGCTTTCACTCCAACATCTGGCAATTCGCGCTCCATTCTCTTCACCTCCTCTTCCAGATGCTTAATCCTAGCTGCATCCTGTTGACTTTGAGCCCGGAGAAGAGGCAACTCCTCAGCCAAAGCTTGAGCTCGCTTATGGTCCTTATCCTTCTCCGCGATGGCACCCTTGAGAGTTGATTGGAAAGAGGAGGCTTCAGCTCGAAGAAGCTCGATCTCAGCAACCATTTCAACGCCCTGGTCAAATATCTTAGCATAAACGAGGCCAAACTGCATGAAGGAAATAATGGTTAAGATGTAAAAAGAAAAAAAGAGGTAAACGCTATGAAAATAAGGGAAAATACCTCTGAAAAAAGATGAGCACCACGAAGCAGTTGATCCTCAGGGAGAGGCTTGTCGGAAAGCCCAAGGTTGGAGGGAGGAGGACATTGGCTGATGAGGCGCTGAAGAGGTTCGTAAGAGGCAGAAAGGGGAGCTCCTTTCTCAGCAAGAGCCTGAGCAGTCTTTCCCTTCTTCTTCTTAGAAGTGCCACAGTCAGAGAAGAAGGCATTGGTAGCTGAACGAGTCCTCCTGGCAACAGAACCGGGGACTTGGGCAGAAGAACTTGGGAGAGGAGGAATCTTTGAAGGACTCTCTGGAGCCGAGGTCTTTGCTGAGCTTTCTAGAGCAGGAGATTGAGGAGTCTTTGGAGGATCTTCAGGGGCAGTCAATGCAGGGGCCTTTACTATTCCGAGAGCAGGGGCATCCCACGAGATATGAGTTAACCAACTCATTGCTGCAAATAACCAAGAAGATTTTCAGAACTTAGAAAAGTAAACACATGCAAGAAATGAAATGCAAAAACAGGGGATTTTTTACCATCTCGAGGATCTAAAGGTAAATCTTGAGGACAGAAGCCAAAGTGGGAGAGGATGCGAGGATTTTTGCAGATACCGAGAACATCGAAAAAATCATGTTGACGGACATGAGTATTGAGACTAGTCATAACGGCGTAGTCTGAAGCAGAATAAGCTTTTAGGGGAGGAGGAGGTACTCCCGGGTTATGATATATCCAGTTTTCATGGGGAAACGGCCAATCATTGGGGTTAGTAACGAAAATATAATAATCTCTCCAAGATGACTCTTCTTCATGGATTTTTGTCATGAAGAAGTCATCGTTCAATTTACAAGAATGTTGGCTCAGAAATAGTTCGGCGGAAGGCTCACCGCCATTTCCCTTCACTAAAATGAAAAACCCTATCATAGTACGGAGGGCATTCGGACTGAATTGATTAAGAGGAATCTGCATGCGAGTAGATATGGCGGCCAGATAGGGATGAACCGGGAATCGAAGGCCTGCCCTAATTTGAGCTTCGAAAAAAGCTAGGGTTCGAGATTCAAGAGAATCAGGGCGTTCATCTGAGCGGGGGATTCGGAGAGTGTATTCCGGAGGGATAACCTGGGCTTGGATGAGGCTGGCTAAGTGAGTATGAGTGAGTAAAGAGAAAGTGGAAATCCTATTTTCAGGGCTCCCCATCGGAAGCGGGGTGGACTCAGAATGGTTTCGGCTAGAAGATTTAAGCGGAGAAGAAGGGCGAGACATTTACCAAATAGTGTTAATGAAAGAGAAGAAGAAATCTAGATTACCTTGATAGGGAGAACTACGAAGTCAGTCGGGGCGACCGGCGACGGCGAAACTCGAGAGGAAAAATGCCTGAGAAGAGAAGTAGAGACAACAAGTGAATTTTCGAGAGATTGAGATTTGTAGAAAGGAAAAGAAAAGGTTGTGTGGAGTGAATGAAAGAAGAGGGGGTAGATGGGGTAGAATCGAGGTTTTTCCTCGCGAAGTTAACAAGAAAGAGAAAAAGGCAACTGCGTGGGGCCCAAACACGGAAGCCGAAACGTCTTCGGGGCCAGAGGCGGGAAAAGTCTTTGAAGATGAGCGTTTTTGAAATTTTCCCTCCAAAGCAGGAATAATACACGTCTCTCCAGAAACGCCTCTGTACTAGGCTCATTGGAATTTTCTACTCTCATAAAAGATATCCCCCTTTTACGAGAGTAGGGGGGAGTAGATGATGCGGCCTAAAAATGTCATCCGATAAGAAGTCGACACGTGTATAGAGGATAAGATGAAAGTGGAAGTATTGGATGATGGAATATTCTCTGGATAAAGAATCTCTCCTGGAGGTCCCTCTGGAAGGAGCTCCACCCGGAGAGAAGCATCGGGAAGAATTAGTATTGATATGAACTCGTGGACCGTAAATATAGGGGAACTCCGCCATTATCGGTCCAGGCTTGGTGGAAGAAAGACTCCTTCCTCCTTTATCTTAGTAGATGAAGTCCACTAAGAAGGAGTACTTCCGGTTCTTCAGGGAGCCCAAAAGAGTGGAGGACTTTGTCAACTCAGCAGGGCTAAGTCCAAGAAGCAGCTCCGAGATAGGAGGAAGCTCTAACTTCCTCTTGAGAGGAAGTCCTCTATAAATAGGTAAAGCAAGGTATATTTTCGGGTTAGACTTTTCACTTTTGATAACACTGATTACATTTAATACTATACACTGCGAGATCCTTTGAGAACTTGATTTGATACGTCAAGGACTTCGAAGTTCTTGCAATATATTGAGAGCCCTATACTGACTTAGGCATCGGAGTGTCCGCGCCGGACCCCCCTCCGGCGTGTTCTTTGCAGGTTCTGGAGGATTCTATCGGAGGCAACATCATACTTGGATTGCTTCTACGTGTTTGGGAAGTCAGATATCCAACTCGGAGGATATCCAATCTCACTGTGCAAATTTTGGCACATCAAATACCCTTTCTATCATTTTAATACATTTTCCAAACACACTCCCCTTATTAAATGCACCCCCAAACCTTATTTTTTTTTCTCCTTCCTCCTTCTCCCTTTCCTCCTCTCAACCCCCCAACCCACCCACCCACCCCCAGCCCCCAGCTGCACCTCCCTACCCCAGCTTCTGCACGCACTGCCATCTTCCCTCTCTCCGCTTTTTTTTTTCCTATGTTATTTCTCAACCTAAGCCCCTCTCCCTCACTCTCTCCCTCTCTATACGCCCACGTTTGTTACAGAAAATGTAGGTTTTCTCTTTTTTTTTTTTTTTTTAAATTTCGACAAACCAGGGTCGACCTTTTGCATTCTCGTCGACAAATTGTTGTCGACGAGAATGTATATGGTCGACCAACTATTGTCCATTTTTTTTTTAAAAAAAATTTAATTTTTTTCGACCTTTGTAAATCGACCATATACACTCTCGTCAATAAATTGTTGTCGATGAGTGTGAGAATTATATTCAATCACCGTTGATGAGATGATAAGAGTAGTCCACTATATATAGGGATTACAAGAGATACACAAGGAAATAGATAAATAAGGAAATAAATATAAACCATAAATAAAAGATTGCTACCTATAATATATTATACTATTCATATAATATATTATTCTATTATATTCTCTAATATCCCCGGTCAAGCGAAGCTGGGAATGTAAATGAACACGAGCTTGGTACGCAACAATCTGAATCGAGTTTGAGATAAAAGCTTTGTGAAGACATCCGTAAAACAATGCACTTTTGTTGTCATAGAGCAGGAGAAATAATGGAAATTCGGAATCACCAGATAGGACATGACAAGGCGCAAAAAAGCGGGAAGCAAATGGATCGAAACACCGAAATCCTTTGAAGGACGAACGATGACAAAAAATTAGGTAAGAAACACTTGCAAGTTTTGTGGAAACAATTGAACCGAGCACAAACAAGATAGATAGGAAGGGTGCGAAGCCAATAAAGTCGGTCATGGGCTCTCTACAGAGAGAGGAAAGTAGAAGAAGAAAGATGTAACGTGAAGCTATAGAGAAAATTAGAGTGTAGGTGAGTGTGACTAACACCATATGAGTGAAAACAGTCATGGAGATAACTTGATCGGCCATGAGAGGGAACGAGGAGACGTGCTCGCTCGAAGAAAAAAAATTAGTGGGACAAGGAGACTTGCTCGCTCGAGAAGAAGAAGAAGAAGGGGGGACGAGGAGACTTGCTCGCTCGAGAAGAAGGAGGGACGAGGAGACTTGCTCGCTCGAGAAGAAGAAGAAGGGGGGACGAGGAGACTTGCTCGCTCGAGAAGAAGAAGGGGGACGAGGAATACAAGCTCGTCGGTGGCGGCTATAAGCGGCCAAGAGAGGGAACGAGGGAGACCAGCTCGTTCGAGAAGAAGAAGAAGGGGGACGAGGAATACAAGCTCGTCGATGGCGGCTAAAAGCAGCCGAAAGAGGGAACGAGGGAGATCAGCTCGTTCGAGATAAAAAAAAACACAAGGCGGTGACGAGGGATACCTACTCGTCGAGGACGCCGAAAAAAGTGTGAAGAAAGGGGAAGGGGCAAGGCGGCGACGGGGGATAACAGCCCGTCGGAGACGCCGAAAAAAAGGGTTTCAGACTGATACCATGTGAGAATACGAGCTCTAATACCATGTGAGAATTATATTCAATCACCGTTGATGAGATGATAAGAGTAGTCCACTATATATAGGGATTACAAGAGATACACAAGGAAATAGATAAATAAGGAAATAAATATAAATCATAAATAAAAGATTGCTACCTATAATATATTATACTATTCATATAATATATTATTCTATTATATTCTCTAATAATGAGAATGTATTTTGGTTGACCTAAAATTGTCGAAATATTTCAATTTTTTTTAAAAAAATTTGACAAATCAGTGTGGACCATATTCATTCTCGTCGACAACAGGGTGTCGACGAGAGTGAATATGGTCGACACTGGTTTGTCGAAATTTTAAAAAAAATATAAAAATTTCTCTAAGTTCCTGAATTTTTGTTGTTTGTGGTGAAATTTTATTGTTTGTTTGTTGGTGGTGGTGGTGATGATGGTTGTAGAGGCGACAATGGTTGTAGCGACGGCGGCGCCAACGGCTGCTGTGGTGATGGTTAAAAATTAGGTTTAAGGTTTAAAGGTGAAGGAGCGGTGCATTTAGTAATAGAGGTGCATTTAGTAGTGTAATATGACTTTAAAGGTATTTTTTGTTTTTTACATTATTATATTATTAAACTGAAAGGGGTAGTGTTGAGGTGTAAATAGTCGGACCCTTCTATTTTTTGTGGAATTGGGCCGCTAGACTTGAGGGATAAGTGGGCAGTAATACTGGCTTATGGGCTGCTACTTCTGGCCTAAATTCAATAATCAAGACAATATATTTTTCATTTCAATTTTAATGAGTATAAAATTATAAATAATAAAATAATGCACTACGAGCAATTATTATACCAATTTTTTTATCATCTGACCTCAAATTAAGTACAATTAAAATATCCAAATTTTAAGCACAATTTCACCATTAATCACACAACCTAAGAATTCTAAATATGTGAAATGAACACTACAAATCTACGTGTATCTGTGCAAATGTAACCATAAAAAATTAAAAAATACACCCCAAACGTAGACATTGTTAAACAATTCTAAGTTTAAAAATATGGGTGTCTACCATAATTCTTGTTGTGTCAAGCTCACCTTTTTTTTTTTTTTTCCATTGTACTTCTTGCATCCCACCTTGCAATGCATGTCCAAACAATTTTTTTCACACACCTCAACTCAACAAAAAATTAGAACAAGGCTTAAAATCAGATATCTCTTTCGTTTTCTATCTGTCTTTTGAATGGGAAAATGCTCCAAATTTGATCATTTTCCCTATAAAACTATGTGCATACTATTCATCTAATGTAAATAATACTATTTCAAAAAAAAAAAAAAAAAATGAAATCGGACTAACCACAAAAGAAAAATGGAGAGAATATATATTTTTCTTTAAAAACGGTTAAAACTATTAAAACTTTATCAGTGAAATCATTTGGATAAATTTTTTGTAAATAATACTATCTCTATCCACATAAAATGTTCTTTTTTTTAGATTGTTCACATAAGTGTTTCAATTTCTTTTTGCAAAATATACTCCACTACACTGACTCTATCTCTTCCCTATGTATTTTATTTTATTATATTTTATTTTCTACTTTATCTATTTTATATACTCCCTCCGTCCATGAAATGTAGTCCCATTTACATTATATTATTTGTCCATCAAATGTAGTCTCATACACTTTATGAAAACTATCACCCTCCAACCATCACTTAATTACTCAATTTGCCATCAACTTTATTCTAAAACAATTATTTTATTCACAATGGACTCCACAATACCCTATAATACCTTTACTTTGTCTATTTTATCTACATTTTTCTTAAAACTTGTGTCCCACCCTCAATGGAACTACATTTGATGAATGGAGGGAGTATAAACAAAAAAAAAAAAAAAAAAACATAAAAGGAATTGCAAATATGAAGCTATATATGGTGGGTAAATTTGTAAAAAAATGTATTTGAGATATATACCTAGCTATTTGATAGTTGAAGTAACGTGCACTTCTCATTCCACAATCTACTCACCCCTAATTTGATAGTGAAAAATTTCGGTGATGCTACTACTATTTTTTTGGCTTAAACCTAAAGCAGTAAACTAATAATTGTAACAACGTGCCAAATTCCTTTCAAAAAAAAAAAAAACGTGCCAAATTCAATTATTACTCCTATGAAATATGAAGATGATGCGAAACACGCAACAATTACTTTTTTTTTTTTAAATAAAAAATAATTGAGGTACATTCTATGTCAAAAAATTCCATTAAAGATACACAAACATATAAAATTTCTTAGTGAATTCTCTATATTTAATTAATATTATAATTTATTTTTTTCTATTGATTATCGAATTTATAAGTTTAGTTTCATTTATTACATTTTTTTTTATAAAAGGTGGTTTTAGCCGACAATTAGTTATATTAATTCTTATTTATTTTTGATCTAGAAAATAAATTTTATAAATACATCAATTAATAATTGAAGAATTAATTTTAAATTAAACGCTAATTCAATTGGAGAATAATTAAAATAATACATTAACAAATAACAAAATAAAATAAATAACATATAAATTAAAATTACAATTGCAAACCTGATGAGTGGCGAATATTGTATCAGTATAATTTATTTTAATGGAATTAAATTAGCAGATGAATGGATTGTACCTTGGAAAAAAGGAATTAAGCAATTAGGCCGACTTAAATTAGTTTATTAATTGGGGGAGGCTAAACATAAAAAAAAAAAATACCACTAATGCATATATAATTATATATACCCTACTTGATTGATAAAATTTGAGGGGCACGCACGTTCGCACCTGTTCACAATATCCTTACTTTATCTATTATTTTTTAAAATTTGTGTTCCAAAATATATGAGTATATTTTTTATAAATAGAATATACATTTCAAAATATTAAAGTGACATTGTACAATGTCACGCTCAATTTTTTATAAAAGTAGAATTTACGAAAATAATCAACAATATAAAAATAAAAGTGCATAAGTTAAAATTTTCACTAAGGAAATGAAATTTCAAATTCATTTAACAATAAAATTATTTGATGAACGATAGAAGGCTCGAAGGATAAATAGTGTCTCAATTTTTATTTGGACTAGTTTGATGTGAAATATTGCATTCCATCCCAATTAGGCAAGTCAAAACCCTAAACTCAAAAGTCAAATTAATTAAGTCAATTTTAAAAAATTCATAGGTTGCAAATAGGTGGTTTACTATATGACCAAAATATTATTACTACAAGGCCAAAATATTACCACTACAAGGCAAAAAATTTAATACTACATGTCAAAACATTTTGACAAATTTGCCAAAAAATTAAGTCTTTAGAATATTTTTGAACATGTAGTAATACACTTTTGACCTTATAGTGATAAAATTTTGGTCTTGTAGTAACATTGTTTTAGTCATGTAATAGCCGAATAAGTCAAAATTATTTTAGTAATTTTGTCCAAAAAAAATAAGTGTCCAAAATATTTTTGGACTTGGAGTAATACACTTTTGGCCTTGTAGTGACAAAATTTAGGTCATGTAGTAATATAATTTTGGTCATGTAGTAACATAATACTCCCTCCGTCCCAACTTAACTTATATATTTACTGATCACTCCCTTTTAAAAAAATATTATAATAAATAAAATTTTAATATATAATTTTATAAAAAAATAAATAAGTGAGTTGACTTGTGTGTACGTATGTACCATAAAAATAATAACATCAAATATAATATTTTAGATATTGTATGGATAGAATTTCTAAAGGATCGAAAAAGTAGGTATGAAAGTTAAGCTGGAACGGAGGGAGGGAGTATTTTAGAGTGAAAATAAATATTCTAATTAAAGTTGACCCGCTTTGACCCGCGTTGACCCACAAATTTTAACTTAATTAGTCAATATTACATGTATGCAAATAATGCAGTATTGCATATAAGTTTTTGCCTTTTTACTTTATTTTTATTTAAAGTATCAATCTTACCGAATCTTTACTATCTCAAATAAAAAATAAAAAAATTCAATGAAAAGTTTAATAAAGAAATGAACTAATTCAATTAGTTATACTAAATGCTACTCCATTTGTTGAAGTGTGCTCAATTTTTTAAACATTAGATTTAAAAAAAAATAGATAAAACAAATGTGTGTGCATTGGTCGGTTTATATAACTAAACCAAACCAAACCGAATTACAAGAACCACATGTTGGGATATGAATCCTAAGACAAGTCCTAAATGATGAAAAGATAAGATGAGTTTTGATAAGCCAAAAGTAGACTTGAATATTTTCTAAGTGTTGACTGATCTAGTCTAGTTATGGAAGTCGTCTTGAGCAGATCAGTAGAGTTCACAAGACAAGTAAAAGTTCAAAAGATAAGTATGAATTAAAAGACAAGTACGTGTTATAAGTACTTTGTTATATTTGTTATAGGATTTATACTGAGCTATTCAAGTTGTATAGAAGCTCATGATTGTCGCATGTATTTGTATATTCATTGTATAGATCTTAAGTTGACTAAGCAGTTTTATAAAGCTTAATGTAATGTAATAGTCTTGTTTAGATTAGATGATAGGACTAGATTAAGTTCTATTGAAGTCTACAGAAGAAGACCTGCGCAAGACAAGTTAAGTGTTGAAACCAGACAAGACAAGAAGGAAGAAGTTAGTTATAAAAACGCGTGTGAAGATAAAGATTGAAGAGTTAGTTATGGAATAACTAATTAACTGAAGAAACACGTGGATGAATAAGAAGGATAAGTTAGAAATCAGTTATCAAGAAGAGTTAGTTACATAACTGAAAGTTCTTGAAGATTGGAAGTCTATAAATACCATGACGTATTCAACGATTCAAGACTACTGAAACTCGATATACTGAAGCATTCTAAAGAGATATTTGAAGTGATTTACTCGCAGAGTTGAAGATTCAGAAAGAAGCCAGAAGACAAGTGAAGATCAAAGAAGGCTACTACTGAAGACAGAGAAGTTTTATTGTTTTTGTTTCAAGTTGCTAGTTGCTTGTTAAATAGCTAGTTAGATCGAAGATATATCTGGTGGTATAATCGAGAAGATCTAAGTCTTATTTCTTGGGACTTAAAGCTACAAGAACACATTACTCTATTGGACGAGTTAATAAGAATATCACAACTGGATTTGTGAGAGTGGATGTAGACAAGTTGTCGAACCACTATAAATCTCGTGTTTGATTTACTTTACTATTTTATTTGTGTTTGATTGATTAACTGCTTAATTGATTTAAATACTTAAGAACAAGACGTAGAGTGTTCATACAGAAGTTCACGAATTTAGTTGAGTATAAATTTGATTGGGCTCATTGTTTAATTCTGATATTTCGCATTCGTATTCTGATATATTGAAAGATTTTTGAAAAGTCTATTCACCCCCTCTATACGTTTTCACTAGCTTACTCAATATTATTAACTCAACTAGGGACCTACAAGTGGTATCAGAGCAGTAGTTTACGAACTGCTGTTTCTCGATAGCCTACTTAAGACTTGGGTGAAGTCTTGGTTCTTGATTGCATCTGCTCTTACGTGTTCTTGATTACTATTCTTGATCACAATTCTTGATATATCCGTTTATTGATCCTAAACTGCTTAGCACTAATCTTCTTGAAAACATGTCTCTCGAAATAAGCGCTAACAAACTACCGAAGTTCCAGGTACAAGATTACGACTACTGGAAGTTGAGGATGGAAGCCATTTTCAGCTCCACTCATGACTTGATGATCTCCGTCGTCATCGAAGGACCAATCGTGACGATGATCCCTAACACTGCTGCTTTGGACAAGGACAAACCCGTTGGAGTTCTTGTTCGCAAACCCAGGTCAGAATTAACATTTGAAGAAATGAGGCAGAATAACTTGGACAGCTTGGCTAAGAATTACATTTTACACACCCTTCCTAATGAGTATCTTGGGAAAGTGTTAAAATGTAAGACTGCCAAAGAAATGTGGGACCGTCTTGCTATTATTTGTGAAGGGACTTCCCTAATCAAAGAAAGTAAGCTTTCTACTGCTGTTCAGAGATTCGAATCATTCAAGATGAAAACTGGTGAAACAATTGACCAGTTGGATACTCGCTTTACAAAAATTATGAATGACTTGGAAGTTCTTGGCAAATCTTATACTGCACGTGAAATAAATTTGAGAATTCTTAAGAGTCTTGATGACAGATGGAAAATGGTGAAAATGCTAGTTAAGAATACTCAAGATATAGATGTGTGGACAGCTGAGACGACGTTTCAAACTCTGAAGGCTTATGAGTTTGATCTAGATGAAGATGAACCCATAGTCAGTAGTGATAGAGAGAATGTTGTGTCGAAGAATGTTGCCTTTAAGTCTAGTTCGTCTAAGTGCTCTAGAGTAGGCAAGTCTAAGTCTAAGACTAAGTCTGCTACTGTTAAAGACGAGTTAGATGGAACTGATCTAAGTCTGAAAGATCAGGTAAACCTCATGGTTAGAAAGTTCGACAGGTTAAACAAGCGCTTTGGTAGATATAAGAAGTTCTATAGAGATCATAGAGGGTCTGCTTTTAAGGACTCGTCTGAGACCAGACGAGACCGAAACTCGTCCGAAAGGAGAGACGAAGTCTCGAAAGGAAACATACGAGATAGAGAGTCTGATGATAGAAAGATTAAGCGTTTTGATAGACGAGATAAGCGAAGGGATAATTCTCCTATTAAAAAGTCTACTAACGATCTTTTATGCTATAACTGTGAGAAACCAGGTCACTACATTTATGAATGTCCGGACCTGAGCACTGATGATCGAGAAGAACGCAAAGCAAGAAGGGAACGAAGATACAACCGGGGTAAGAAGGCTATAATGGCTAATGATGACTCTGAGACGGATTCAGACGAGTTACCATCGTCTTCGTCTAGTTACCCGTCTGATCGTGAACATGATGAAGCTTTCATAGTAGATGATGGCCTATGTTTCATGGCGAAAATTGATCAAGAGGTATCAATTGCAACCTCATTTCAATCATGTGATGAATCGGATTCTGATGAAAGTGATACAGCCGATAGTGGAGTAGGGAGTAGTCTTCACCACTCTACTGGGGTGACTGAAGAAGACCTCATACTTGCTAACAAGACGTTCATTGAAGTCAACGACAAAAACATCGCCTTAAAACAGGAAATCATTGATCTTAAGGAAGCTCAGTTTAAAGTAGATCCTCATATAACAGTTCTAAATGAACGCTTGAAAGAAGAGTTGAGACAACTCAAAGACAAGTGTGCATTGACAGACAAGTTATATCAAGACCTACTTAAGACACATGCTACTGAGAGAAATGAGTTCAATGTTTTAAAGAGTAAATGCAAAAAGCTTGAAGAACGTAATAAGTTCTTAGAGACTGAGGTTGTCACTCTAGACCTTAAACTTACTGACCTGGTTAACTCTTCAAAGATTAACCTACAACTGTCAGATAGGTATAGGGCTCCCAACTGATAAAACAGGGTTGGGTGCAGATAGGTATAAGAACCCTCCTACTGTTAATTCAAGTTCTTTGACTAATGATAAAGGAAAAGGACTAATGATATACGATATTGGAACGACATCCAAAGGCAATGCACACAAGCAGACTCGAGTTAACACTCCGATTACCAAAGTTGGTAAAAAGAATGTTAACAACAAACCTGTTCTGTTTACAACTAGTCAAAACAGGACCACTAGTCGTGGACGACCCAACCAGGTCAGATACGAGGATTGGTATCCTGAGGAGATGACAAGTACAGACTAGACGACAAGAGCCTAGACCTCCTTTCATAAGGCAGTCTCAGCTATACTCGTCTAGGCCTAGGAAGGTTGCTCCAAAATATCGTACACAACCTGTCCTATATCCTCCACTTTGTCATATGATATCATAGGTGAGGATATACCTAAACGTGTCTATAAACCGTATGGCCACAATGCTTACAAGCCCTATTCTGACTATCATAGACAAGCGCCTACTCAAGTAGAGGTTAAGTCGAAAGGCTATCTAAGACGAGTAGACCCGAAATCAAATGATAGGTCAGATAAGGACAACAAGGTCTTATTTTGTAACAAGTATGGGAGAAAGCTTAAACGATCAAACTTGTTCAGGACTCCGATGTATATTTGGATTCCTTTGAACTCGACTAACCCCCAGGACCCCAATGAACAAAGAGGGTACCTAAATTATTGAATATCTTCATTGCAGGGTCGACTCGACTTGTATAAGAAGGGTGACTCAGTAGGAGAAACTTGGTACATTGATAGTGGTTGTTCGCACCACATGACATGTACTAAGGCTCTTCTATCGAGTTACCACGAGCAAGAAGGACCCAAGGTGATATTCGGTGATAGCTCAACTGCTGTTACGAAGGTTACATCAGAAATGGAGATGTAGAGATACAGGACGTATCCTACGTAGAAGGTTTGAAATACAATTTACTATCTGTTTCTCAATTCTGTGACCGTGGTTATAAAGTGCAGTTTAAAAGCCGAAAGTGCGAGATCATAGACAAAAGGACTCACACTATTCTACTAGTCGGCATAAGACAAGGCAGTGTATACATTGTGAATTGGAATAGCTGTCCGAGGGATACTTGTCTTCTTAGTAAGAACCCTAAAGAGCTCGGGTGGCTTTGGCATATACGCCTTTGCCACATGAACTTTAAGGTAATTAATAAGATTGCAAGAGATTACCTAGTGGAAGGTTTACCCAACGAAGTCTATTACAAATCACATGTATGCAATTCTTGTCAGAAAGGTAAACAGGTAAAAGGTTCTTTTAAATCAATTCCTACTCTCTCAACAAGTAGAGTCCTAGAACTATTACACATGGATCTTCATGGCCCAATAACTCCTCCAACCTTGAATGGTAGAAGGTACACACTTGTTGTTGTAGATGACTATTCTAAGTTTACTTGGGTGGTCTTTCTACACAAGAAAAGTGATACACAGACTCTTCTACCTGATCTGTTGAAGAAGTTACAAGTTGAGAAGAACCAGTCTATTGTCAAAATTCATAGTGACAAGGGCATTGAGTTTATTAATTGCTATATCCAAGATTTTTGTGCTAAACGTGGTATCCAGCACCTTACTAGTGCAGCTAGGACACCACAATAGAACGGTGTAGCAGAAAGAAGGAATCAAACTCTCAAAGAAGCCTGTAGAACCATGCTAGCCGAATACAAAACTCCTCAAAAGTTTTTGGCTGAAGCAATCAATAATGCATGCCATTCTCAGAACAGAAGTGTGATCAACAAGGTATTAGGTAAGACACCTTACGAGGTTTGGAAAGGTAGAAAACCCAGAATTTCATATTTCCATATATTTGGTTGTAAGTGTTTCATCCATAACAATGGGAAAAGCAAGTTGAATGCATTCGATGCTAAAGCAGACGAGGGGATATTCTTAGGATACTCCTCGACTAGCAAAGCATTTAGAGTATTCAACTACTCAACTCTTTGTGTGGAAGAAACACCACATGTGGTTTTCGATGAGTCTCGACAGGACTCGTCTGCCGACAAGATCAGTGAGAAGGTGACTGATCTATCGATCGAATCTGACAAAGAATCAGAAGTTTACGAATCTGTTCAAGCCTACAATCCATTCATGAAAGCTCTCGAGTCTGATGACAAAGAGAAGGTAAGTGCTCAAGGTAAGTCCACTAGACCAGTTGACATGCCTGCTCTAGTTGACTCGTCTACTCCTACTAAATCTGTTGATACAAATAATGTTGATATGCATGATGCTATGCCTGAGGTAGATGATGATAGTATTCCTGTTAAGTCTAGAAAAACATAGAAATCTGCGTATGATACTGAGAATATCATTGGTGACTCTACTATTGGTGTGAAGACTAGACGACAACTATTTGAGTCGCAAGAACAGCCTAGTCCATCTATGTTTTGCTGGTGTTGTTTCCTATCTTCTATCGAGCCTACTACCGTTAAGGAGGCATTGGCTGATAGTAATTGGATCATCGCTATGCAAGACGAGTTGAACCAGTTTGTTCGAAACGACGTCTGGGAACTTATCGATAGGCCGAAACATCATAATGTAGTTGGCACTCGATGGATTTTAAAAAACAAGAAAGATGAGAATGATGTAGTCGTTAGAAATAAGGCTAGACTAGTAGCCCAAGGCTATTCACAAGCCGAAGGCATAGACTATGATGAAACGTATGCTCCTGTTGCTAGACTAGAAGCCATTCGTTTGTTCCTTGAATATGCTGCTTATATGAAGTTTACTGTATATCAAATGGATGTTAAAAGTGCATTTCTTAACGGTATTCTTGCGGAAGAAGTGTATGTTGAACAACCCCCAGGTTTCGAAGTCAAAGGCAACCAGGTGTACAGATTAAAGAAAGCCTTATATGGACTAAAGAAAGCTCCAAGAGCATGGTATGATACTCTCTCTCTCTTTCTATTAGAAAATGGTTTTACTAAGGGCAAGGTCGATAGAACCTTGTTCAGAAGACAAGAAGGGAAAGACATTTTACTCGTCCAAATTTACGTAGATGATATCATTTTTGGTTCACCTAACAAAAAGCTGAGTGAAAGTTTTTCAACACTCATGCAAAGTAAATTTGAGATGATGGGTGAAATGAATTACTTTCTTGGTCTTCAAGTAAAACAGACACCAGAAGGGATTTTCATAAATCAAGCAAAGTATACTAGAAATCTACTAGACAAGTATGGTATTAAGACATGCAAGTCTACTGGAGTACCTATGCTACCTACATACATGATGGATCCAGACGAACATGGTAAGTGTGCTGATCAAACATATTATCGTGGTCTTATTGGTTCATTACTGTACTTGACTGTTAGTAGACCTGATATTTCATTTTCTGTTGGCGTATGTGCTCGTTTTCAAGCTAATCCAAAAGAGAGTCATATGGAAACCACTAAACGGATACTGAAATATTTGAAAGGAACCATCAATCGTGGTATATGGTATCCTTCAAATGATGATTTATCTCTAAGTGGCTACTCAAATTCTGATTTTGGTGGCTGTAGAATAGATAGGAAATCTACATCCGGTTCTTGTCAATTCTTAGGCACAAAACTCATTTCATGGTTTTCGAAAAAGCAGACTAGTGTGGCTACCTCTACTACCGAAGCCGAGTACATGGTTGCTGGTAGCTGTTGTAGTCAACTACTTTGGCTCATGCAACAGCTTAGAGATTACAACATATATGAATCAAATGTTCCTATTTTCTGTGATAGTAATAGTGCCATTGCCATTACACAAAAGCCTGTTTTGCACACACGTTGTAAGCATGTTGATGTGAAGCATCATTTCATACGTGATCATGTAGAAAAGAAGGATATTCGCATGGAAAAGATTCATACTGATTTTCAAAGAGCTGATATTTTCACAAAACCATTACCTGAGGCTCGTTTTCGTGAATTATGCATTAGTCTAGGACTAATTGATCTAGACCCTACTTGCCTATAGATATGTACTAACCAGACAGGTACATCAAAGAAATAAGGAGACAAGATCACTGGAACAGAGCACTCGTCTACTCGCTCAACAAACAGGTATACAAGGTCAAACAAGATGACCAAACAACCCGATGAGGAAGCTGGTAAAGCTGAGGGTAATACTAAGGGAATAAACATTAAAGGGGGAATTTTTGATTTCTTAAAAATCCTTATGTTGACTCTTAAGTTTGTTAATAGTCATCATGTTCGAACCTTGACCATTGCATTAGATTGATATTCATCTTAATTATTCTACTCTACGTGTACCTACTCTCATGCGTCGCTCAAAGATAAGATAGGTACATGAAGTCGTTCGACATTCAGACAGACAAGCGCAGTCGAAGGGGGGAACTCGTCTGGTGCGCATAAGTCTACTCGTCTGTTCTGAATAGACTCGAACAGACAAGATAAGTGTTCTTATGATTCAAATACTCTAAGTGTTTAACACTGCGAATTAAGGATATTAATGTAATTTGATAATGTGAAATTTGGAAAACCCTAGAATTGGATTTATACACTCACTTTAATGAGGTGTATACACCCAGTTCGCGCCAAATCCTACTACACTAGGTCAGATGAGTACACTCCTCTGTCCTAACCAATAGAAGAGGCGGATTTCAAATTTTACAATACCAAATCACGTAATATTCTCGATTCCGTAACTGAATGCCACAACCGTTGGATCAAACCTCTTAATCAAACCGTTGATTCGAACTTTGAGTTTTAACAAAACCCCAAACAGTTCCACTCTTCTCTTCTTACGCATTCATAACTTTTCTACTCTTAAGAACTCAAAATCTTTTGCATCATCCTTACTGTTCGTTCTCAAACAAGCTACTATCATGTCGATTGTTTTACTTTTTGATGTCCGTACTAACATGCAAGCCAGGTTCGACCTAGGCAAGTACGCCTCAGAAGGCAAGGTGCATGTTGAAGGATCAGTGTTTTTCAAAGGCAACCATACTGATGACAACAAGGAGATTCTCGTAAAATGCTGCCGATGTGGATTGAGACCTTATTTGGAAGCATTTCCTGAGATCGTGCTGGAAGAAGAAGTATTTGAATTTTATGCCAATGCTACCAGAAGAGGCGACTCCATTGAAGCCTTTGTTGATGGAAGCCGAGTAGAAATTACTCGCGAATCTGTATTCGAAACATTGAAGCTACCTACGGGTACAATCGATGTGGAGAACTATGCTCAAGGGCAGGAATTGAGGTACTTAAGCATATTATGTGGTAAGAAGCTTCGTTTGAATTGAGATGGCAAAATCCCTGCGGTGAAGAAGAAGGAGCTTTTGGAGAAATACAAGACTCTTCTCGACATAGCAAGCAAAATGTTGCTTGGTGTCACTGGAAGCTATGATTCAGTCACGCTTCAGAAGGCGAGAGTGATGGCCACAATCTATGACGGCATCACAGAAGGAAACTAGTACAAGTTGTTCGTGGATCGGTTGATGTATTTCGAAAGAAATATTCGTGTTGACACCGATACCAGAGAGTGGGTGGTATCTGCTGCAGTTAGTTTTGGAAACAAGTTAAGCATCCTTCTACCCGTCTTGCTGCCGAACAAGACGAGTTGGAGCAAAGGCAAGCCTTTTCATGCTCTTAAACATTATTTGAAGAAGGAGGCTCTTGCTAAGCAAGCTGCAGGAAGGGCTATTGAGCGCAAGCAGATTCAGATTGATCCTCAAGACGCGATGTTCGAAGCCGCCTCGTTTAGTGCTGAGGAAGACGAGTCGGATGATGATGAGGAATCTGAAAAAGTGGCTGAGGCTGGAACTAGTGGGAGACTAGTTCAGTATGTGCTAGAGGAGGCTATGTTTGAGGCAGCTGAAGACTCTGAAGAGACCCATTCTGACAAGGAGCCTGAGAAGGAGGACAAGTGCTGAAGTTGCTGAAACCTATTGACTGGTGAGAGTCGAGTCGAGTCCCTCACCAGACAAGTCGACTGCTGAAAAGGTTGGTACTTCTTCACGAACTCTTTCAATTCCTCTCTCTCTCCCCGTCAAAACCAAGGCAAGATCACTCCGATCTCGTGCCAGACATGTACCCAAAACCCCGTCTGTGTTGGCAGTGCAACCACTGAGAGCCAACATTACCCAAGACACTACCATATACGATACAACTGATACTCCTACAGTTGTCAAACCAAACCTAGCCACATCAAATCCCCCAGAAACCACCATCCAAATTCCCTCTACCTCAACAGAAAATGTTGAACCCCCCAACCCATCTAGTTCGGGAACCCCTCTAGTTCCCACTGCAACAACTGAGACAAGGACCCCACTTGCTCAGACCCCTCCCGTTACTAGATTCGAATCCCTTGTTTATTATCTGATGTGTCTCCGAGAGAAGAGGATTCGTGCGAAAGTGTCTAACAATCTGAGAAAGATGCTTCCATCAATCGAGATCGACTCGTCTTTAGAATAGTTTGAGAAACTCTTGAGAATATGCACATGGGTTGCATTGCCCCGACAGAAGATTTGTTCGAGGTAATCATCGGAATGGGCAAAATTGCAAACTTCCAAGACTGGGAGATGGAGCAACAAGAGAACAGTGGAGTCAAAGACCACTCTGAACTCTTCCCAGCGCATGCATTGACAGCCTTGGTGAAAAGGATGTTGAATATTTCGGACAATGTTCTGTCTTCTCAAGACAAGTTTGAAGTTGGAGTTCAAACTGACCTTGTGGAAGAAGAGTTGGTTGCTGAATCCATTGATGTTGGAGTTCAAACATCTGAGCCTTTGATCGAGTTAGAGAATGTATCAGATCAGCCTGAAGTAGTTGCTGGAAGTGCTGAAACTGAAGACAACTTGATCTTAACCGCTAAGGAAGATGATGAGTTTGTTGAAGCCTTTGTATTCGATGAAGATGAGATCGTTGTTAAAGATAATGACGATATTGCTGAAACTCAAGATTCTCACGTCTTTCCAGAAGGATTCTTAGACAGCTTGAAGACAGACTTGAAAAATGTTGTTCAGTCTTCAATAGATGAGTTCTTGAAATCCGATTTAAAAGAAGTTCTTGTGGAGCAGAATCAGTCTCTTGTAGATAGCTCGAGAGAGTTGATTGTTGGTGAAGTCAACCAGATGGACTCAACCTTCAGACAAGAGATGTATGCCCAGATTGAAGAATTCTTGAAAAGGCAAGTTGATTATTCAGAGAAACGTTCGATCAATTTTGCGAGATCATTGGCTGAAGAATCTAGCAAGATGGAACGTCTCTACTGCGTAAAAATCGAGATAGCTGATGAGCAAAGAAGAGAAGCACAAGATCAGTTGGTGCGTTCTAGAGCTGTTCTAACAGAGCTGACTGAACAGAACAGATTGCTCAGGCAGACAGCTACTCATTTCAAAGATGAGCTAATCTCAAGTTCAAGAAAGCTAGAGCTTACTGCTGATCGTCTTGACAAGATGAGTCATGACAAGACGCATCAGAGGCAGATTGAGATTGCTACAGAAGCTATGAAGGAAGTTTTGAAGGAAGAGATGACTCGCTTTACTAGTCTATTCACTCTTAAGGCAAGTGATGAAGCCAAAAAGGGGGAAGAGACAAGTAGAGTTGTTGAGAAGTCTAGTGCTGAACCAGAAATGAAGGCTTCTGCGTCTGCAATAGAAGAGTTAAGAAGGCCTAAGAGAGGAAAGCTAGTCAAGAAAGCTGATCTTGAGCCAGCAAAGGCAGAAGAGCAGATGAGACAGGTGAAAGGCAAAGGTGTTGCTTCTCCTGAGGTTCAGACCAGACAAGTCAAAAGAAAGATTTTTATTGAAGAGCCTAAAGCTGAAGATGAAACTGCAACTGTGAAGAAGCAGAAGATAGATGATTCGCATTATGCTAGCAAGAAGAAGGTTGTCAAGCATTGATAATTTCATTGACAATGAACATCGTGATGCATGGTTCAAAGTCAAGTTGCAATGGGAGTTGGATCACTGGATCGTTAGAAAATTTGGTGATGCAGACAACAATGAAGAGTTATACGCAATTTTTGACAAGTTCATGGAAGTTCAAGATCAGAAGCTCTGGAACTTGATCATGAGGATTGCAGCTGCTGTGAACTTTAACATTTTGGTGTCGATCTATCCGAAATGGACTACTCCTATGCTAAGCTCAAGCAAGAGAATCGACTTCAACCAGATCAAGAAGTTTGAAGAAGAGTTGCTAGAGAAGGAGAAGATCGAGAATGAAGATCACATTGCTGAGATTCATAGAAGACTCCTAGATGCTTTTTGTGTTCCAAATCTAGAAGGAGGTAACATTACTGATTGATTCTTATTTCTTTTTATTTTTGATTTAGTATGTGTAATCTACTGATCTTTATGTGAATGAATGAAAAGATAACACTTTTGATGATTAAAGACAAGATAACTACTTAACTAGTCTACTATTATGAAAAGATTCAAGTAGTTTTGGCTTCATCAAAAAGGGGGAAATTGTTGGGATATGAATCCAAAGACATGTCCTAAATGATGAAAAGATAAGATGAGTTTTGATAAGCCAAAAGTAGACTTGAATATTTTCTAAGTGTTGACTGATCTAGTCTAGTTATGGAAGTCGTCTTGAGCAGATCAGTAGAGTTCACAAGACAAGTAAAAGTTCAAAAGATAAGTATGAATTAAAAGACAAGTACGTGTTATAAGTACTTTGTTATATTTGTTATAGGATTTATACTGAGCTATTCAAGTTGTATAGAAGCTCATGATTGTCGCATGTATTTGTATATTCATTGTATAGATCTTAAGTTGACTAAGCTGTTTTATAAAGCTTAATGTAATGTAATGGTCTTGTTTAGATTAGATGATAGGACTAGATTAAGTTCTATTGAAGTCTACAGAAGAAGACTTGCGCAAGACAAGTTAAGTGTTGAAACCAGACAAGACAAGACAAGAAGGAAGAAGTTAGTTATAAAAACGCGTGTGAAGATAAAGATTGAAGAGTTAGTTATGGAATAACTAATTAACTGAAGAAACGCGTGGATGGATAAGAAGGATAAGTTAGAAATCAGTTATCAAGAAGAGTTAGTTACATAACTGAAAGTTCTTGAAGATTGGAAGTCTATAAATACCATGACGTATTCAACGATTCAAGACTACTGAAACTCGATATACTGAAGCATTCTAAAGAGATATTTGAAGTGATTTACTTGCAGAGTTGAAGATTCAGAAAGAAGCCAGAAGACAAGTGAAGATCAAAGAAGGCTACTACTGAAGACAGAGAAGTTTTATTGTTTTTGTTTCAAGTTGTTTGTTGCTTGTTAAATAGCTAGTTAGATCGAAGATATATCTGGTGGTATAATCGAGAAGATCTAAGTCTTATTTCTTGGGACTTAAAGCTACAAGAACACATTACTCTATTGGACGAGTTAATAAGAATATCACAACTGGGTTTGTGAGAGTGGATGTAGACAAGTTGTCGAACCACTATAAATCTCGTGTTTGATTTACTTTACTGTTTTATTTGTGTTTGATTGATTAACTGCTTAATTGATTTAAATACTTAAGAACAAGACTAGTAGAGTGTTCATACAGAACTTCACGAATTTAGTTGAGTATAAATTTGATTGGGCTCATTGTTTAATTCTGATATTCCGCATTCGTATTCTGATATATTGAAAGATTTTTGAAAAGTCTATTCACCCCCCTCTAGACGTTTTCACTAGCTTACTCAATATTATTAACTCAACTAGGGACCTACACCACATAAAAACCAAAATGGTACTATTCGTAATCGAACCAGATTCCATCAAAATCGAAAAATTCGATTCAGTTAATAAGTTATATTTTTCGGTTAGTGGGGTTGCATTTTCAGTAATATTGTATTACACATTGAAATGATGTTGCACTTTTCAATTATACTATATAACAGTCAATGATTTTCTAAATTAACAACATATACTCCCTCCGTTCCGAAAGTGTTTGCACCACTTTGTGGGCACACTTATTAAGGAAAATGTGTAATGAGTGGAGTGTTGAGGGGTAATTTTGTAAACTTATATGAATAAAGTAAAAAGAGTGGTTGGAATAAGTGTAAAAGTAATGACATTTTGGGTAAATATGTGAATTTTGTAAGGGTGGAGTTTATGAAAAAGTTTCATTTTTAGGAAGTGTAAACAATTGTGGGATGGACGAATAAGGAAAGAGTGCAAACAATTGTGGGATAGAGGGAGTAGTAAGAAACTTCAAATAATCAATTATTTATGAGATTAAGTGGGTGTTTGCAAGCACTTCTATTTTAAAATATAACCACTTTTGGAGTGTTTGGCAACACAATTAAGTGATTAAATTAGGTTGTTTGGTGAAGCACCCCTCCACCTACTTTTAATAGCTTTTATGTGCTTCTCATCATTGTAGTAACCAATTTTACATTTTTGCCCTCACAATTTAAATAATATTTTATGTTTACTCATTACTTATCCAAATGTAATAAGGCTATTTTTGTAAAATTATAAAGAAGCTATTTGTTTTGCAAACATCACAACATATACAAAATTGATTAAAAGTGCTTAATTTTAAAACACTATTCACTTCCAAATTTATTTCAAAAATCAATTTTAATCACTTTTAATCAATTATTATTATTTGCAAACACACCCTAAACCAATTTAAAACTCAAAGTGGATGAAAAAGTAAAAGCCAAAAAATAAAAATAAAAAGATGAAAGAGATCATTTTTAAAATTCGCTACTATTATTTTAGTTAATAATTATATATGTATTTTTTTAGTAAATAATAAATACATTTTTTATTAAACATTACATGCACTTTTTAGTAAATAATACTAAGTGCATGATTGGTATGATGGAATATAAATATAGCTAATGTAATGAATGAAATGAAGGTTAGAAAAGAATGAAATATGAATGACAATTATTATAATCGATATGGATAAGGAATGAAAAATAAGTATGGTGTAAAATTATCTAAATTATTATTATTGTTATTAAATGCTATAGTATTATATATTAATATATGTTATTAATATAAAAAAAATATTATTGTTGATGATATATATATTATTATTTATTTAATAATTATAATATTAAAATTTTATTTATTAACTTATTGAAAGTGAAAAATAATATTGTGAAAATAAAAATAAATAATAATATTTAATATAATAATAATAATCCATTCTTTACCCCATGAAATACATAAAATCATGGGGTATGAAAGAAATGATCATACTTAACTTTTAGAAATGACAATTACATTTAGAATGATCATTCCTAATTAAATAACATATCAATCATCATGTTATTTGAAATGAATTAAGAAATGATCATTTTATTTCTAATTCATTCTGTTGGGATATAAATTCACCATAAACCCCACTTGATGTTAGAATAGTTTTGATAGCCAAAACACTTAGAGTTTATAAATGTAATAGGATCAGCTGACTTGTATAGAACATCTTAGACTAGTCTTGTGTGATCAACTGTATTGATATCAGCTGATCAGCACAGTCCTGGCTTACATGCCTATCCTCAAGATGAGAAGAGTAGAAGACATGAAGACTAGAAGATCCTTGAAGACCAGATAAGTTAAGGTGCTTGTATACCTACTTATCTGATGGAGTCCCAGATTAAAGATGGTCTAAAGCAGTACAAAGAATTACCAGATCAGAAGAGTGTTACTCTGCTGATATCAGAAGACAGAAGACCTAAGGCCAGAAGAGTAGTCAGAAGACTAGTAGCACAGATCAGAAGACTATGTGCTCTTCCAGGACTCGGCTGATTCCAAAGTCATCTTACAATTTAAACGAAGACCTACCTTATTTAGATGATTGACATGATCCCAGGATTGAAGCAATCAAGCGGCTGGAATCAAGGAATCAAGCCATTATGGAAAGTTTGCCTCAACGACTAGTCAACTCCAACGGCTAGTTGCAAGCAATCACCACTATAAATACAAGAGGATGAAAAATCGCAAACAAGAAGTCATAAGAGAGAATTCAACAAGCCAAGCAAGCAATCAAAGCTAAAGCCATACTGTTCTAAGAATTCTCAAAAGAGCCAGAAACCATTAGATTATCTATAGCTCTTAAGTGATTTCTATCAAACCCTTAAGAACCTGAAACCTGTTCATATTGTATATTCATTGTTTTAGGCATAGTGGTTAAGCGATTTATAAGCTTGAACCATTAGTTGGATATCCTTCAAAAACCCCAAACCCTCACCGAAAGGTTAAAGTTTTTGAACCCATCAAAGTGCAAGTGCTTACAATCACTTGTGGAGACCGTAGCTGTTAGGACGGCTCAGATCTCAAAGTCCTAACCTTGGGACTATAAATGACAAGACCCTTGTAATTTTTGGGAAATTAAAGGGATTAAACATCACGTTGAGACGTGAGAGTGGACGTAGGAACGTATATCCGAACCACTATAAACCTGGTGTTATTTACTTTCAGCACTTTACATTACTGTCATTTCTTATATCTTATATAGTGCATATTGTGTTTTTAACTGTCTTCAAATCAAGGCCATAACTTTCAAACCAGCATCAGCTGAGTACTTTCATTAAGTAAAACAAGTTAACACTTTCTTAAGAAACTATAAGAACGAGTCTAATCAAGGTCTACCATATTTCCGCATATAATCTCTTCATTCAGATCACTATAGTCATCTGGACCAGCAGACCTGTAGTCCAGTTGACATAACAATCAGAAGAGGTTCCCAACTCTCTTGAAAAAGTTTTAAAGTCTATTCACCCCTCCCCTCTAGACTTTAATCCCATTCACTACTCGTTCAGGGACCAACACATTCCTACATACCAATCATGACATATCACGTTTCAGTAAAAAAATACATGCATGCACTTTTCAATAAAAATCACATGAACTTTTTAGTAAAATTACATGCATTTTTCACTAATTAAGTATACTAATACCCTTTAATATTAATTGGCGCAACCCACAAGATTTTAATTGAATTGAACACGACACACAAAATTTTAATACCATACCGTTCAAATGATTGGATGCATATATGCAATTGAGTGCATATAAAACCTTTTTCTAATTGGTAATAAGCAATAGTAATTATTTCCTCCGTTTTAAAGAACCTTTTATACAACTTTAAAAAAAATTATAATAAATAGAATTTTTAGGAATAATTTTATAAAAAAATAAATAAGTGAGTTGACTCGTATGTATGCGTGGGCCAGTTACATTAAATGTAATATTATGAATATTGTAAGAGTGAAGTTTCTTAAAGACAGAAAAAAAAAAAGTGTGAAAAATTATTTGGAATTTGGGATGGGATGGGATGGGATGGGGGGTTGTAGTTTATTAAGGTCCCATTTGGTGGAAATTACTAAAAATCATTGATTTTTTAAGCCTAGATAAATGGTATGCTTGTTGTTTGGTATACACCATGGTTGTGTGGCTCGATAGGTTTCACCACCAATATTAGACTAATATGCAATTGACCAAAATATTCTCACTCTAATATCAATATACCAACTTTGCCCCATCCCCAATTTGAAAGGCATCCCATCGGGACCTTAGGGAAAGCCAACCATTTGTGTCCTTTTCAATTTCATCTCTTTCAACATCGCTGATGGATCTGATACCAATTCGACGATGAATCTGAAGTAGCGATTCGTGTGGTGTGTATCGCAATCGATGTCGTCCTCATCGTTGGCTCGTTTGCTTCAATTTGGTCGATTTAGTATCTTCCCCTACGGTGGTCGACTTGGGCGTTCTCATGGTGGTCGATTGATGAGCGATTTTGACCATTCTTAGCAACAACTTATGTGGTATGTACTGAAATACATGCGCTACTTGATTATTTTATTCTTGATGCATACTCTTTACGACGGATTGGGGTAGGCGTGTGTGATTTTGATTACTCTTGGTTTTTTTTTAGATGAATGCTAGTATTTATTGGTTAATTGCACTATAGTGTGGTATTAACATCAATTCAGTGGGTATACCTTGTTAAGTGTTATGTGTGTAGAGTCTGCATTTGATGTATTATGTTTCTTTGGTTTTTTATTGCACTATTTAATGTGGAATGGATTTGAATCCTGAGAACTTTTCTCAGAAATATTTTATTTGCTTATCTTTGCGTTTCACATCAATATAAATGTATTCGTACTTTCATCACTATTACAACTTCCAACTACACTCATTCAATGTGTAATCCATTTACTAATTGCAAATTCACCTTAAATCTACCTCTATTTAAGATGATTCATACTCAATAAACCATCACTCATACTCATTATTCTTGGTTCTGAACTCTTCCAGATGGAGTCCATTGAAAAACATGTGAAGGTTGAGGAAATATCTCCACAAGAGTTCTACTTGTACACTGGAAAGTGGAACGAACGATTGGTAACTACTCTTGTTAACATTCTTATTAAGGAGAAGCGTGAAGGGTACTGGAAGAGCAACGACTGTAACGACGCATCCCTGTTAGAGGCACTGGGTGTCGTTAATCTCTTGCCATCTGCTGAGTTCACTTGGGATGATGTTCTTCTGCAAGTTAACATGCTGAAAAAGAGGTATGCCATGTTTAAGAATGTGCTCAATACCCCTGGTGTTCACTGGGACAGGGGAGTGAACTTTATGCGTGGTTTTGCAACCCGCTGTTCTCATCTCACACAGGTAAAATACAATGTAGTTATATTTTTTCTAACAATTTTGTCTATATACTTGAATTAATCTCCCGTCTTGTTGACTGATTTGTGATGAATCCCACGTTTGTAGGTTGATGACTTTGCCAATGCATTTTTTCACAAGGGTGACTTGACGTACGACCGACTCTGTTCGTTGTTCCAACCTGATTCCCCACGTAGTCCTCAGATTATCCAAATCAACTTTGGTGATGTGCCGAATTGTGCTCGTAATCTCATTTCGATTGTTGACTCTGACGATGAGCCGAAGGTGGAATCGCCTCTTAATGCATTCCGTAAGCCAGCTCATCGTACGAGACTGTTTCACACTCCAACCAGTAGTCCATATGGGAACATGATAAGTGTTGAGTCTAACAACTTGCAGCCAGACGATATTCGTCAACCGTTTGATAACACATCAAACAACGTATTGGCTGTTTTGAACGAAAAATGCGATGGTGTCGATGCTCAAGCTAGCTAGTGTGCTTTGTGCAGCCCCCATAAGCTGTCTTTTTCACACAATCGAGATTAATGGTTGTGTAGTTCGTCCGAATTAGTATTGTGTTTAAGTATTTGGTAGTTTATAACCTTTACATCTATGTTTGTAATGAACTTATGCATTTGTGTGTTGAATTATACCCACTGTAGTTGGTGTGTGTGATATTTGTGGCATTAGTCACATCTTTTGAACCTGGAATGCTGGAACTCATGTTTGTAGTAATTGGCTTATGTCTGCCTAACTATGCAATCTATATTTTGATTACGTTGTTATGTTCACAAAGGATTTCATAGTTAACTATATTGTTATGTTCACTAGGGATCGAACAACTGTAGACCTTTCAATTTTACTATGAACTCAACACTTTTATTTGTGGTGTAAGGTTATCATACTATCTTAATGTCATTTCTCAATATATGTTAAGTGAGGAGTATTTATTGAATTATGGATTGTATTACTTCGACTAAGGTTTCTCTATTTTATAGAGACATCTTCACCATTGCATCAATTGGAGAAACAAACAAAAATATTATTGAATTAAGAAACAGAAACCTATGTTAACTTTATTTCCATGAACAAGATTGAAACTATGAACAATTATAAATCAAAGCAGAGTAAGTTTTTTTTCCTGATGAGATTCAAAATTTTGAGAATGCAGATGATATACGCCACTATGTATGGTAATATTCATTTGTAATGTCCTGGGCAGAGAAATATACATGCAAGATATGGGTACATATGCAGCAGCTTTTGGAACTTTCTCTATACACACAAAAGCATTCCTGATACAACAACAATGATTTTCATAATAACCCACATTGAATACTATCCCCACTAAGGGATTTCCAAACATATTGGAGCATAATAAAATTTGTGCT
This sequence comes from Galeopsis tetrahit, assembly GCA_963675135.1. NCBI lineage: Eukaryota > Viridiplantae > Streptophyta > Magnoliopsida > Lamiales > Lamiaceae > Galeopsis > Galeopsis tetrahit. The sequence continues at coordinate 40,077,055 of OY776131.1, forward strand.
TCAATTCCAAACAAACTTGCTGTGCAAATATAACATGGAGCATAAGAATGAACTATCCCACAATACATAAGCAAAATGAACTATCCTGATATTATATTGATCACAACATCAGCCACAATATTAGTTTGCAAAAACACAAAAATGTTAGTGGCCATTACATGCACCCAAATTCAAATGTTTGCTCATCCACCCACAAAAGTTTTCCATAATACATAAGCAACATGGCTTCCCACACATATATAAGCAAAATGTGTTCAAAAGGTGTTAGGGTGAAGTTGACATCCTGAAATCTATTTTGGTGCATTACGTGCACGCTCCAGTATCAAATTACAGTATACTGCACGAGCATCGTCCGTATACCCCATAAATATCTCAAGCTGGTTCGGATTTGCACCTAGAATCTCGAACACAACGATCTTATCCACCAAAGACAATGACGTAATCTTGCCCAACATTTTGAATAGTGATTTTCGAGCAACTCCCATATCATGTTCATGTCCAATCCGAGATGCGATCTTTGAAATTTGTTCACGAGTGGACACATAAAATTCGCGAAGCTCGGCACCAACAGACGGCTCACTAGTCACACAATTTTTTTGCGTTTCGTTGTCGTTGTTGTAGATGGTTCAGTGTCCCTCCTCACCTTAGTTGTACTATTCGTCATGCCTTCATTCTCTTTGGGTCCACTCTCAACGCGCTCTTCATTCAGATTTTAAATGTTGATGAAGTTGTTGCCATTCGAGTCTTGATTTACCTCCATGCGCGCGCGTTTGAGGCGTGCTTGTCTTGCTCTCTTGGCTGTGTCTACCACGTCCATCGCACCATCTCCGGTTGCTCTGTCTTTCCCGAAGATTTCCTTCCAATCTTGGTAATATGACCATTCCTTTTCACGCATGCCACACATGAATGGGTCTTTCTGCAAGAAAAAGATGATTCACATATAAAGGCCATTACATGCGGCAAACTACTGTATAAAAATTCACATACAGACTATCCAGAATTAGACATAGACAATGATTTCTATACATAATAAAAGTGGTTTACTTTTTGAAACTGAGTTTGAGTTTGAGAAGCCACATTCACATGACACGATTCCCATTTGCTTTTTTTAACTGAGTTTGAGTTTTATTTTTTGATTTGGTGTGAGAAGTAGGTGTGCATATTTGATTAGTATCTCTATGATATATAAAATGTAATTGCAGATATTCCATATCCCCTACAATTAGTTGCATACTCATCAGCTATAATTTTCGGCCATAATTGTTTACCACTATGTACTAATAAAAATTAAGATACGAAACACTACTAAGGAACCGACGAAATGGGGGTTTAGAAATATTTTACCCTAACGATTTGTTCCCACTACACGTCCGTCACCTTGAGTGTGTTGGTCGTGTTGTTCCATCCCACACCAGTAGTGTCTCGTTGCGCAGTTACAATTGCTCCGTATGTTTTCCTCCATGTAGTTAACTTGGAATTGATGTTCAGATTCAATCGTAGATCTGTGCCAGGTAGTGCTATTGAGAGTGCCTCTTCAAGCTTGTTCAAATACCCAGTACGAAATCCATTATCGCTCTTCCAACCGTGTGCGACCAAATAATTCAAGGCTCCGATCAACGTCGATTCTTCTTTAGTGGTCCACACCCTCCGTGTGCTGCTTGTTGGGACCTTGAATATGTCATATCCTTTCTTTTTTATAGGGACCTATCCTCCATTTTCCAGCTGCAAGGTTGAACATTAAACAAATCAGACACCCTAATTAAAACAAGTCAAGTTAGCCATTAAACAAATCGGTGCAAGTTCGCCACGAAGTCGCTGGCTTGTTCTCCTTCCAACGAACTGAAAATTGCCGTTTTTTAGTGAGAGGGAAAGGGACGCGCAGATGGAATGGATTTGTGACAAAAATTAGGGTTTTGAGTTTAAATATGAAGGGTAGGAATGGTATTTGAGTTTTCACACAAGCTCCGTCTTTTCGCCCGATTAATTATCTCAGTCCTTTGTGCAAGATTGAAAACGCACAACAATCTTTGAGTTATAGCGGGCCATCGGGATTGTAGTGGGCCTAGAAGAGTTCCACCAAACACAAAATTGGCCCAGATTAGGCACAATTTTTAAATTATCTTGCCTAATCTGGGCCACCAAAGAAGTGGTCGATCATAGTCAATAGGTTTAATCTTTCTGTTAAATTTCTACGTCTATTTATTGTCTATTTTGTGCTAGCTAGGTTATTGTTACAAGTAATTCCGTATGAAGTACTGAGCTTACAAAACCTCAAAACTTAAGGGGACGTTTGTTTGAAACTAAAAGAAACTAGTATCTTTGAGAATGTGGAAATTTTATGAATATATATTGATTATTGAAAAATTTTAGATCTAATTTTGGCGGGCCTGATTTAGATAGATGACTTAGGGTGTGTTTTGAAACATAACTAACTGCTTCTAGAATCACTTTTTTTTATAAAGCTGTAATCTCACAACTTTTACTTTTAAGAAGTGCTTCTAAGCTGTTTATAGAGTTTGCAAACACCCCTTAATGGAGGGTACTATTGAGTATTGATTGAGTATTTTATAGATTTTGATTTTGATTGGAGTATTCTTTATTATTATTATTATTATTTTTTTTTGATAAGAGTATTCTTTTTTTTTTTTTTTTTTTTTAATTACATTAAATACCCATCCCTTTTCCCCTTCCCAACTCGAATCCAGGATCTAAAGCCTAGGTAGTGGTGCTCTAACCACTTGAGCTATCCCACTTTGTCATTCTTTATTTATTTTAACTTACAAATACACGCATACATGATTACACATATAATAATCTTAACACTAATAAATTCAAGCAATCATAATTACCACGCGTTTTAACTTGTGATTTGTTTTTTTTTTTTATTATATTCTAATTAAGTATTAATCGATCTCCTAATTTTTATAATTATATGGTAAATCAATTTTTATAATTATATGGTAAATCATTTTTAGAGGCTATTTTAAAATAAAAATAAATCATTATTATATTTGTATTAATCTCACTATTATATTTTGTTACTATTGAATACTCCGTATTATTTAAATTCTACGTAACATCACTAGAAGTCTAGAATACTCCAACTTATATTCGCGTCTACGTGACACTAAAACCTTCTATTTTATTTTTAATTAATCTGTCTTTTAAAATTCTAATTACAAATTTGAATAAGATAAGAACCAATTATGATCAATCAATTAAATATTCAGCATTTATTGCCAAATACCTCCTCAATTTCAATTTTTTTTTTAATTCAAATTATCTGCACCAATTCATTTAATTAGTTTATCTCCCAAATTATTTTTTACTATAATTACCTGTACTTACACATTTAATGAGTTCACCTCCAAATCTTTTTTTACCACGGTTATATCTGCTCGCTCATTTTATGAGTTCACCCCCAAATCATTTTTTTACCAAGGTTATCTGCACCAGCTCATTTTATGAGTTCACTCCCAAATTATTGTTTTATCACGATTATCTGTATTCACTCATTTTATGAGTTCACCCCAAAATAATTTTTAAAAAATAATCACATTTAAAAAAATTATATTATCTTTTTATTAATTTACACAAAATATAATAAAATAAACTCTAATTTATATATTTACAATATACATACGAATTATTGTCGAGTTACCGTCGATTCACCACCAAGTCACCCATATTTTTTTTAAAAAATTGTAAAAATATAATTAATAAAAAACTATCGAAATTAGCCACAAATCTCGATTTTTTTCTTTTTAATTTTTTCCCCTCCTCTTTTCCTTTTTTCTTTCCATTTTCAAATTTTTTATTTCTTCGTTTTTTTTTCCTGCCTTTCTTTTTCATTTTTTTTCATGTGTATTTTTTTAATCTTAATACAAAATAATATTATAGGTATGATTTTATTATAGTCGATCGACGGTGTACCTGAATTTCAATTTTAATTTGATGAGTAAAGGACCTGCCGAAAATTCATGTCGGTCAGTGGGTGACCCAGCCACCACCCCTTCGACGGCGACGGGGGCGCTTCCGTTCCGGCCGCTTAAGCCCGAGACCCCTCCTCAAATCGCAATCATGATTCTTCAATTTCATGACAATCGACATCATCTTCCATCTCGGCCACGATCCATGGCGGTCAAAAACCTCTGCTCATTTCGACCACCGACGCGACTGCTTCGATCAATCTCCTTTGTGTTCGCGATCCAGGAGCTTCTCCGGCATCAATGGCGCTCGCCTGCAACACTCAGGTCAACGCCACTTCGCTCTCGTTGTTCATATTTGTCCAAATCAAAGCTACATTGCTTCGTCTTCTTCACCATGCTCCTGCGCAGCCTCTTCCTCCGGTTGACGACGGTCCGACGGAGGACTGTGAGTATGTTGTCGATGGATCTCTGATCAGTCGGCACTCGAAGCCGGTGAGCTTGTCGATGAAATCTCAGGCGGCGACTGCTGACCTAGGGTGCCCTTCTATTTGGCTAGGGTTCTGTTCAATTGGGCTTGGTAATGTGCACCCCCTATTTTCTTCAGTACACCCCGGTATGCACTCCCTCCACTTCTTTTTATGGTATTATTGTTAGTGGTATTGGTATTACTAGTTATTGATTGTGGTATTACTATTAATACACTATTGAATTAATATTAATGATTATTGATTACGGTATTATTGATTATTAATTGTGGTATTACTGGTTATTGTTTGTGGTATTACTGATTGTGTGGAATTATCTATTATTACTTAAGGCATTACTGATTATTATTATTGTTTATAGTATTATATATTATTGTTTATGGTATTACTGATAATTGTTTTTGGTATTACTAAATATAATTTGATTTGTGAAATTATTTGTTATTGTATAAGATATTAATGATCAATGTTCATGGTATTACTAATTACTGTTCATTCCTTCATGGTATTACTGATAATTATTTTTTGGTATTACTTTATATAATTAGATGTGTGAAATTATTTGTTATTGTATAAAATTTTACTAATTAATATTAATGGTATTATATATTACTGTTCGTAGTATTACTAACAATTGTTCTTGATATTATTGAATATAATTAGATGTGTGCAATTATTTGTTATTGTATAAGATATTACTGATTATTGTTAATGATATTACTGATTATGGTTTATGGTATTACTGGTTATTACTTAATGTACTGACTATAATAAAATTATACATATAATATTATTTTATATTAAAAAAATTTAAAATACTAAAGAAAAAAATGAATAAATAAAAAGTTTGAAATAAAAACTGAAAATGGAAAAAAAAATTAAAAAGAAAAAAAATTGAGATTTGCGACTAATTTCGATAGTTTTTTTAATTATGTTTTTACGATTTTATTTTTAAAAATATGGGTGATTTAGTGGTTAATCGACGATAATTCGGCTGCAAATTGTAAACGTATAAATTATGGTTGATTTTATTACATTTTGTGTAAATCAATAAAAGGATAATATAGTTATTTAAATATAATTATTTTTAAAAAAATATTTGGGGCTCATAAGACTATTATTTACAACTTGGATAAGTTTCAAAGGAATATATTGCACACATATAATATTTAATTAAAAAACGTGTCTATAATTGAATTGAATAAATATTTGAAGTATAATATGTAAAATTAATAATTTTTTCAACTCACGTAATACATGGTTCAAGAGCTGTTCAATTGAATTAGCCCTTAGTTGAATCATAAGCAAATCAAACTCAGTCAAGCACATTATTGTTCAAGTTTATCTGATCCTTGTCATCCATTTTATACTAACGTGTGAGCTAATTATCTAACTAGTTATTAAAGAGTTTAGCTCCAATTATTTATATATATACTCCGGCTTTTTTTTTTTTTTTTTTTTAATGTTAGTGCCATCCAATTAATCATCAATTCAATCTAATTGTTTACTTATTCAATTCGAATGAGTGAATATGCAAGGTAAAACACACCCTTTACAAACAAAGACAAATTTGAGTGTGTATATATATACATTTAAATTTTAATGTTTAATTTACCTAATTTAACCTTTAATTCAATATTTTATCCATTTAAGTTCAATTTCAATTTCAATGGTAAAGCATCACCTTTCACACAAATTAACCCAAATTATTCGCAGGGGACATACATCCATGCATTCAAAGACTATTCAATATTTCAGTCTTAAATAAGCTTAAAAAAAAAACAGCTACTCTCATGTTACTTCAATATTTCAATTCCGCACGCCAGAGGATTAAATTAAATTAATCTCGACAATATAAATAGGAGTACTACATCCTAGTACAAATAACTCCTCAACCATTCAAAGATTATAATCACTTTTCTAACAAATTCTTCAATGCCTTCACTACCGGCCCGAGAAATCCCCGGCGACTGCGGCCACCCCTTTTTCGGGCCCATGAAAGATCGCTTCAGCTACTTCTACACCCAAGGCGAGCTCAACTACTTCACGGCCCGAATGGAAAAATACAAATCCACTATCTTCCGATGCAACATGCCACCGGGCCCCTTCCAGGCCCGAAACTCTTCCGTCGTCTGCCTCCTCGACGCCGTTAGCTTCCCGACCCTTTTCGACACCTCCAAGGTTGAAAAAAGAAACGTTCTTGACGGCACTTACGTGCCCTCCACCGCCTACACCGGCGGCTACCGCACGTGCGCTTATCTCGACCCTTCAGAACCAAACCACACAATTCTCAAAGGCTTCTACATCTCTTTACTCGCTAAAAATCACGACAAGTTTATCCCTTTGTTCCGACAGACCATGTCGGGCCTTCTCTCGTCCCTTGAGGACGAGGTTTCGAGCAAAGGGAGCTCCTTCTTTAACGACTTGAACGACAACATGTCGTTCGAGTTCGTTTTTCGCTTGTTTTGCGACAAGAGTCCTTCCGATATTTCTAGTGTCGGGGCCAAGGGCCCCACACAAATGAATCTATGGCTGTTTGGTCAGCTTGCTCCTTTGATGAGCTTGGGCTTGAAATATGTCCCCAACTTTATAGAAGATTTATTCTTACACACATTCCCACTCCCTTTTTTCCTAGTGAAATCAAATTACAAAAAGCTTTACAACGCTTTTTACACTTCGGCAGGTTCAATCCTCGACGAATCCGAGAAGCTCGGGATTAAACGAGACGAGGCGTGCCACAATCTCGTGTTTTTAGCTGGGTTCAACGCGTACGGAGGGATGAAAACAATGTTTCCAGCCCTCATGAAGTGGGTTGGAAGCGGCGGTGCAGACTTGCACCGCCGCCTGGCAACCGAGATTCGGGAGGTAGTTAATCAAAACGGGGTAACCCTAGCGTCACTTAACGAAATGACACTGACTAAATCGGTCGTGTACGAGGCTTTGAGAATTGAGCCGCCCGTGCCTTATCAGTACGGAAAAGCCAAATCGGATTTCGAAATCCAAAACCACGAGTCAACGTTCCAGATTAAGAAGGGAGAAATGTTGTTTGGTTATCAGCCTATTGTGACCAAGGATCCTTTGATTTTCGATAATCCGGATAAGTTTATTCCGGATAGGTTTGTGGGAGAAGGGGAGAAGTTGATCAAGTATGTTTATTGGTCAAATGGGAGAGAAACCGATGATCCAACGGCTGGAAACAAGCAGTGCCCGGCCAAGGATGTGGTGGTGCTTCTGAGCCGTTTGATGGTGGTTGAATTTTTTCTCAAGTACGATACTTTCGAGATTGAATTTGGGAAATTATTATTGGGTTCTTCGGTCACGTTCAAGTCGTTGACCAAGTCTACTCATCATGATTCTTGAATCAATCGACCTCCTACACTTGATTTCATTCATCTATGTTTATTTATTTTTTTCGTCCAAATTTGTTGTATTAATAATTCAGATTTCGATATGGAATTAGATGATGAGTTTCTTATGAAACCAAAGTACCTTATATACATGTTAAAGTGTACAAGTGATTTATATAGGTAATGAATTCCATAAAAAAATTCAACCATAAGCTCCCAGTATCACTTATGCATAAAGTATATGGTATGTACTATTTTGTCCTTGTGAATTTGTTTGATATCGATTTTTTCTTCTCCCTCCGTTCCAGGATTTTGTGCATGGTTTGATTGACACGAAAATTAAAAAAATGGAATATAGTGATGTATATGATAGAATAAAGGAGAGGTATTATTGATAATTCATTGACTAAAGTGCATTGAGATTTGACTAAAGTTATAAATTGAGTTAAGTTGTGGGCTCAAGTAAAATAAAGGAGGGGTAATATTGGTAAAAATTATGTGAGTTATTTTTTTTTTAGAGTGTGCAAATAATGTTGGGACGTTCGTTAAGTAAAGTATGCAAATAATCACGGAACGAAGAGAGTATATATTTTTAAATATTTCATCTAATATTTTATTAATTTTAATGCATGTCTCGCACTAATCGCTATTATTGGACATATGATGTGTATTAACTATTAATAAGGGCAATGAGGAAAAGAAGAAGAAGCAGCTAAGGTGGACTATGGGCCATGTTACCTTGATTATGCGATTTAATTAAGCTGGATTTTGAAATTAAAATTATGCAACTAGCTTATTCTTTGTTACCTAATAATGATCTTCAAGATATGGTTTAATCATATTGTAACCGGGTATGCATATGTGCTTAGCATTTTCACATGTTCCTGCTTGTCATTTAAAAAAATTATAATATAAAAAATTTCTAGAAAGGAGATGGTGGGTGGAGTATGCATTATTTTATTTTATTTTTTACTACTCCGTATTTGTTATCTACAAGTTGCATGATAATCGAATAAGAGTTAGGACAAATTTCCTAGAGCAGGTGGTTTTGTTTATGAAGTAGCTATAATCAGTTACGCACCTACATGATGCCTAGGGGGGCTGTGGGCCCCCACCAATTTTGTAAATTTGTTAGGAGTGTTTTAGTAATTTCACATATTAAAATTAATACTCTGTGGAGTAATTATTTACACATTCCTGATATAAAAATAATCCATAAAATTAATATATATCCGAACATCATTTTATTTTAAAATCGTCACTCATTTTGGTCTACATTTTATCCTAAATTTCACTAAATCTATTTTACATCCTACTAAATCCTCCTTACATCTTATCAAATCACTCAAAATACGCTTTATTATTTGACTCTACACCACTAAATTCAATTGTTTTTTAAAGTGAATCGGTTAAAATGTGCAAGTTATCACGGGACGGAGGGAGTATTAACTTGTACCAAAACATAGCAAAAGTCAACTTATCCGATCAATTTAATTTAATGAGATGTGACGTATTGACAATAATGAGTACATATATTTTTTTTTATATAATAATATTAATCGGACCCCCTACCGAAAACCCTACCGAAATTTTTTGGGTCCGTCACTGACTATAATATGTATATTTCTAACTTTTTAAATAACCCAATAATTCATTAGTAGGACCCTCCTATGATATTAATTAATACCTCTAGTACAATGATTAACATGTGATACTATTGAAACACACGCCAATCCATCGATATCAAAATAAGAGGATCACAATTTCTGCACAATTTTCACGAGATACTAAGCTAGCCCAAAGTTTTTTTTATCAATAGCTAGACTTGGGAATAAGAAATATAAAAATACTAAATATAATAAAATTAAAATAAATATTCTAAATATAAATATAAATATAAATATCTAATTAAATATCATCATATCTAAATTCTTTTAGAATATCTAATTTAAAATATTAATTAATACTACTAAAAGGGATTGACCTCAAAAAAATGGTCGAAACTAAAAGAAATTAAGTATATCCATTAGTTCCCGTCAAAAAAAAAAAAGTATATCCATTAGTTTATAAGCTTATTAAGATTGGTCTCGCTTTTGCTAGTTGCAATTGTCACAATAAAAATAACATTCTATGTTATGAACATTGTGAAAAAACAGCTTCACAATCGAATGGGCGATGAAGGAAAGACAATGTGTTGAAAATGAATTATTCAATTGTGTATTCAATGAAACTATCATTCATAAATATATTTTTTTGACAAACTGTTGTAGTCCTTTGTAATTCAAAATTTTAATTAAGTTACTTTTGCTTTATATATGTATGTTTTTCTTCAAAGTTAATTGTGTCGTGGGTGTACAAAAATGCTACATATATTTGACCGTCAACTAATAAAAAAAATACTTAATTTATAGACTAAACAATATTAATACATTAATTGATATTTCTTATAATATGAATTGATAATTTGATGTAGAACTATAAAATGTTGTCCCCAGCCACAGGTCATCGCATGGGCCAATTTAACTTGATTGTGTGATTTAAAATCAATATTATGCACCTAATATATTCATATCAAACTATGATGTCATGCTATTGGTTTGAACAAGTACTTAAGTACTATTTGCATCAATTGAACCGTGTAAATTAATTGGACGTTAAATGAACTAATATAATTATACAATATTAATTATCTGCAAACCCATTTTTATATAATAGATTAAAAATAATTAAACCAAAACGCACATTCTACAAACATACATGCATGTACACAACATCCAAAACTCATCCCTTCAACCCCAACATCAACATCAACATCAACAATAATTAATAACATTATATATATTTCTAATTAATGAAACAATAAATTAATTTCATCATATAACATAAATTAAATTATAATCACATATATATATAAACATATACATAAATCAATTCTATATTAAACCAATTAAATTATATATATAACACAAAATTTTCATGCATCCTATACATATACATATAAAACTTTCATCCTATGCATATCTTGAAAAATATAGATCAATTAAATTTCATCATATATATAACACAAAAATTGCATGCATCATATACACACATAAATCAATTATAGTCAAAATAAATAAATTAAAACACATAAATATCATTTAAAAAAATTTATAAATTAAAACTTAAAAAATAACCAATTAAATTGAGAAAACTTTCCGTAGGGTTTTCAATTCCCTCGGCAAGAGTTGAACACTAGACCTCAACTTAAAGTAGACTATGCCAAACCGTTTAAGCTACATCAATTAACATACTTGTTTGTTGCGCATTTTATATTTATTGTCGATACTACTCATTTTTTAAAATGGACTCAATTCCTTATAAGGAATTGAGCCTACAGGAGACCTACCCTTATTTATAAGTGAACTAGTGTAAGACCCGCGTTTTACGCGGGATTGAAATAAATATAATATATTTTAATTTATTAATTAAAAAGTATTCTTTGTACATTTGTAAATTTGATATTCTATTAGTAAAAGAAAAAAAATGAAATGTTGTAGCAATATGGTTACATCACATATGTGAAAAATAATAAATAATTAAAATTTTATTTATAAAAAAAATCAATATATGAAATTACAAATTGTAAAAAAAAAAAATTGTAAAAAAATTTTGTGATACTTTTACATATTTTTCCATTTGAATTTAGACAAAAAAAATTATAATTCACTATTGTTCTTGACCCTAGAGGCTGCAACATACAAATATCCGTGTGAACATATATTTCGGAAGGTAGACACCTACCTTGAAATGTGATTGGTATTAGTTTTTATTTATCGTCATTGCAAGAACAATAATATGTGGACGTGGGACAATCCTCTTTTTTGAAACTCAATTGTGTAATCCACTATAACAAAACTGAAAATAATATTTGGTTAAAATTCATTAAAATATAAATATAGTATTAAATAATGCAACATAAAAAAATTACATATGTGCATCTACTTTACCAAATATTTGATCGTCCTTAAAATCCTTCATAAGTCGATCAAACTTTAACTTGAAGACACGACAAAGAATGTTCGACCTATCTTCTGATCTTAGACCCCTCAATGATAAATCAATATACAAATTTCCGAAAAATTCATTATACACAACATTTGTTGTACGTTTAAATATTTTTTAATTTGAATAGCGGTAAATAATTTTCAATTTGTTCTTGCACTTGACTTTAGAGGCTGCAACGTATAATTGTTCATGTGTGGACACGTGTATTGGAAGGTACACACCTGTTGTTTAAAGGGGCTGACTTTAACTTTTATTTATCGTCATTGCAAAATAAAATAGAGTATGAAATTGTCTCATTCGAACCTTTAATGTCTTTTGAAACACTCATTGATTTCTAGGGATACATACATTACTGTCAATTCCTTCCAAAAATTATTTGTCTTTCGATAATGTGGTTTTCAAGTTTCATAACGATTGATTTAGTTCCATTGCACAACTTTTAATTGAAGCCGACTGATTTTATCAGTTATCTTACTCAGTTGTCACGTAAAATAATTTTGTTAAAAAGTCAATTCACTCTTCTCCTCTAAAGGTTTTACTCTCCCTCACTCATTTCGGGACCTACATGATTATTCAAGAAAAAAAAATATTTCTTCTTTATCAATTTTAGTAATATGGTGTTCAATTTTGGTCCATTTTAGATCAAATTTTGATATTTTTTATTCGATAAATAAAAAATTCACGGCGGAAATGCATGCATGCATGCGCGACTCACATATGTGAATCAAATTGGGGCTTGAAGTGTATAATTTTGGTATATACTTTTCATTTTGCGTCCCTTTAATTTAAAAATATATTTTGGGTAACTAAAGAGATAAATAGGGGTGACATATGCCTTGGAACCTCATTTATCTTTATTGAGTTTAATCCACTTTTCTTGTATTTTCGTGATTTGTATGAGCACCACTTGATCGATTTTATCCATTACTCTCTTATTGTTTACTTGTGACACTTGGTGGGCAATTTAGGGTAATAAAACACTCAACTTTCGATCATCGTCTATTTAGAACTAGATCAACAAACTTCACTTTTACACTCCCCCTCCCTTTGGGATCGACCTCGTACTTACTTCACTACGATATACACTGTATACTTGCGGTCGTGTATTTCAGATTTGTGAAATACGTGAACATGGAGTCATTGTATGGGGGGTTAGTGGAGGATGGGGAGGGCTTTCATATTAGGGAGAGAGTGAGGGCATCATAGTGGTGGAGGGATATCGTTTCTGTTGGGAGAGGGGCTGGGGGTTTTTGGTTTTAAGGGAGCATGGAGAAGATCTTAGGAAACGGGGTGAGGACAAGTTTCTGGGAGGGAATTTGGGCAGGAAATACATCACTAAAACAACAATTTCCAAGACTCTATAGACTGAATTTGGATAGGGACAAACTCATTAGTGGGATGGGTATTTGGGTGGAGGGTAGGTGGGTTTAGCAATGGGCATGGAGGCGACCCTTATTAGATCGAGATGCCGAAAGCTTTAACAATCTTGTGTCTTTGGTGAACAGATTTGCACTGACGGAGGAAGAACTAGACAACTGGAAATGGAGACGGGACCCAAAGGAATATACACGACAAAATCCTCATACCAGATTATACACAATGCAGCGGTAACAAGGGCCACAGAACCAACTATGGAAGAGACATTCAAGAAAAATATGGAGGAACCCTTCTCCTCTTAAAGAATCGACAATGGCGTGGAGGTTATTATGGGATAGACTACTGACGAGGACAGACTTAAGAAGGAGAGCGATCATCACGTCTGGCGAGGAAACCCAATGCACAGCCTGCGGCGAGGCACCTGAGTCGGCAGCTCACCTGTTCATCAGTTGCAGGCTGCCTCAACAGATCTGGTCCGAGATACTCAAATGGCTGAAGGTATATACGGTCCCCCCTGAGCGAATCACAGATCATTTCTGACAGTTCACCAGCTTGTTCGATTAAAAAAGAGGTAACAAAACTATGGCAGGACTGTGGATTTGTGTGGTGTGGATTGTGTGGAAATGGAGAAATAAGATTTTATTCGAGGCTGGAGAGTGGAATGTCAAGAAAATCATAGACGAGATAAAGGGCCGATTTTGGAGCTGGTGCTCGACGGACAATTAGATTAGTCACGACTCCTCCTTTAGGGGATGACTTGCAGACCTGAGGCAGTCCATGGGAGGCATCTAGGGGCAGACTCGACCAACAAATTCCAAGCAATTGATAAATAGTACACCAAACTTTGTAAACACACACTGATCAACATACTATCTGCTTCTCTCTTATTGTAACTTTCTTCTATTGAACACTCCTTGTACCCTGTAGAATTTTTTAATGAAATCATTTATTTACCGATCAAAAAAAACTATCACTTATACCTTTGTCCATTATTTTATTGTATTTCATCTCATACTCGAAAACTTATAATGGGACGGAGGAAAATTAATCCGGGTCCATTTGATAAAGAAATACTAGTGCATTTGTTCCCCTTGTTTTTAAAGAAATAAATTATTAATCGTGTCGACAGCCCAACCAAACCCCCGGTATAAACACCACGTAACCATCATTCATCACTCATTCTATCAAACACACCACTACTCGCAATATAAAGCTTTTTTTTTTTTTTTTTGACAGAACTCGCAATAGAAAGCTAAAAAGACAGTTTTTGTGCGGAAAGGGGGAAATGGCAAACCCTCCGAAGCCATGGAAAGCAGAGTATGCAAAGTCATCAAGGTCATCATGCAAAACTTGCAAAACCCCCATTGAAAAGGAGATTCTCAGGCTTGGCAAGATGGTTCAGGCCACTCAGTTTGATGGTTTTATGCCTGTTAGTAACATTTCTCGAGTTCAATTTATTTAATGAAAAATTATTCCTTGTTTAGTGTTTCTTGACAAACCCCTAAATGGTTTTCCCCCTTTTTTTTTGGCAATTTGCTTCATTGTTTTCATTATCATAAATGCATTTTGCCCCCTTTACCCCCCTACATTGTGTAGTTTGTAATGCTCATTGTACCCTATGGAGACACGTGTTATTTTTCTTTTAAGGAAATCATGCATATGAAGCACCCTCCCACTCCCTACCCCTGACCCTTTGGTATTGTATGATAGAATAAATAGATGTATTGGATGTGGTGTGATTGAGTAAGAGAAAAATATTATTAAATGTGAGAGAAAGTAGTTTGCAAAAAAAGAAAAGATAAAGGGCACCTTGGAGGGTGGGAGCAATTTCTAATGTGCTTTCTTACTTCCTTCAACTGTATATATTCTGCTGTTTACTTCCTTAAACTGACTATTATGTGGTTATTTTTATCTCTTAAAGATGCTTGTTGTTACTTCTAAGAGGGGGTGTTAGTGAACTTTTGTTGATTTTATGCCACTTGACTTGATTCTGTTTCTGGAGCCAGATGTGGAACCATGCTGCTTGTATCTTAAAGAAACCAAATCAGATAAAGTCGTACGTATTTCAATTCCAAACTCAACATAATTACTTCCATGGGAAGACCATTTTCTGATTCATGCACTATGCTTTGGTTTCAGGGCTGATGATGTTGAAGGGTTAGAAGTACTTCGATGGGAAGATCAGCAGAAGATCAGGAAATATGTTGATAGTGCTGATTCTGCCGTGGTGTCAAATCCACATGCTTCTGCTGCTGTAGAATGTGCGGTTGAAGTTTCGAAAACCTCTCGTGCTAATTGTCGCATCTGCAACGAGAAGATTATGAAGGATGAGGTAGGGTATTTAAGCCATAAGTTGAGTTAAGAAAGCTATACATTATACAATGTGGTAAACTAGTTTTAAGAACTATAACTCTACCTTCTCATGGCTTAATATGTGTTCTTAAATGCTTGCTGCCCTACCGATTTCCATGTTCTTTTTGTGGTTTAGATTCGCATATCAACCAAGCCTGAAGGCCAAGGCGCCAGATCCTTGGCCTGGAACCATGCAAAGTGTTACTTGGAAGCATCATGGTCTTCCCAACTTTTGATTTATTTTAGGAAAAAAAAGATGTTTTTTAGTCCTGTAAGGTATCCATATTTTGGTTTTAAGTCTTGTTGACTTTCACGATTTGAAGATTAGGAGGTGAAGCATTTGGGTTGATGCTGAGTCAGATTTGTCCACGTGGCAATGCCTGATTGGTCACCGGATCAAAATGTCAAAAAATTGAAAGTTACAATACTATTTTCAATTCGTGAAAGTTGATAGGACTAAAATCGAAATAGTGGTAACTTAAAGGGTTAAATAACTGTTTTCCCTTTATTTTAACTTTGTAATCTTTTTGTCGATGTCACCAACACTGTTGTTTCAGGCACAAAAGCAGAGCCTGAAGAACAATCAACATCCAAAGGCAATGCCAAGCGGAAAACAGCACTTGAAAGTGATCAGAAATCGAAAATTGCTAAACCTGGGGGAGATGCTTCTTCAAGCAAGACCCTTTCTTCAAGAAATAGTAAAGACTCAGAAGATAAAGCATCTGTCCTTGAAAACCAACTGGAAACACAAAGTAAGGTTTTGTGGGACCTTAAAGATGATCTCAAAAAACATGTAACTACATCGGAGTTACGAGAGATGCTTGAACTGAATGAGCAAGATTCAAGAGGATCTGAACTTGACTTGCGCGAACGCTGGTAATATCTACGCTTACTTGTTATGATTCCTCGATTTTGTTGTCATTAGAATGTTTGAAATTTCTAAAATCATTTGCTAAATTTATCATATTATATGCATTTTGATATTCTTGTTTTCTCCTCTCTATGATGAGTTTTACAGTGCTGATGGAATGCTTTTTGGAGCACTTGCAAAATGTCACATGTGTTCAGGATGGCTCCATTATTCCCCAGGGATGTATAGGTGCTCTGGGTTTTTATCAGAGTGGAGCAAATGCTCATACTCTACTCCCCAACCTCAACGAAATAAGGGAAAATGGAAAATACCTGAAGAAACAAGCAATGGATATCTTCTCAAGGTAATATAATACGACTAATGAAGCAATTTCTTTGAGTAGCATACTTACTTTCATGTTATATTGAGGGTTACAATTGGTTTTTTGTACTGAATTGATTTCTACAGTGGTTTAAGTCGCAAAAAGTGAAAAAACCAGAACGAGTGCTTCCTCCAAGTACCCCCTCTGGGAGATCAGGCAATCAACCTGCTTATGGGCTCAGTCCATCATCTAAGGTCGAAGATATTGGAGATTTAAGAGTTGCCATTGCTGGAGTACCTAATGAATCAATGGTGTGAACTTTACCTTTATTTCCTTCTCCATTTTTATCCTACGAACAAAACCTATTTCGCTATTTCAGAGATTTTGTTAGAAGGTTTTATTATCAAATTTTCTTTTCCCCAGGAGGAATGGAAGAACAAAATTGAGGGCGCTAGTGGACAAATTCATGCAAAGATAAAAAAAGGTTCTTTGTTTGTGTACTTAAATTGATTCATAATTGGTCACAATTTTGCTTATTTTTTGGGTTACCTTTTTACATCTTTTCAATTACAACATTTAAAATTTTTGCAGTTTGGTCACAACCTTTTAAATTATTTCAATTTTATCACATGATTATTTTTCCGGCAAGTCCCGCTGACGTGACATTGTATGAAATTGTAAAAAAATTAGAAGGTTGTGATTGAATTGAAACAATAACAAAAGGCCGTGAATTTATTTGCAATTAAAAACAAACTGCTGACATGCCAGCATACGTTGCTGGAAAATAGTAAGATATAATTGCAAAATTTAAAATTTTTGTATATCGATTTGCAAATTTTAAAGCATATCACATATGTTGTAATTGGAAAAAATGTGAAAAAGTCGTGATTTTTATGCAATTAACTTTTTAAAAAATTTGTTTTAATATCACAGAAACCAATTGCCTAGTTGTAGCCGGCATGTTGGATAACACTGCTTCAGAAGTAAAAAAGGCGAGGTAATCCTGCAAAATTGCAATGTGCTGTGTGTAAAACATTTTGATGTCCCTTTCCTCTTTTTATCTGGCTAACGTATTCCATTTGGGCAGGAGAATGAAGTTACCAATTGTGAGAGAAGATTATCTAGTTGATTGCATTAAAAGACAGAAAAAACTCCCTTTTGACTCATATCGTGTAGAATCAATAGAAAAGACTCATAATGTGGCTACTGTTAAGGTGAAGGGACAAAGTGCTGTACATGAGCAGTCTGGGTTACAAGATTCTGGGCACATTCTTGAGGATGCGAACAGTATCTATAACACAACATTGAATATGTCTGACTTATCAACTGGCATTAATAGGTATATTATTTTCGTATTATAGTCATCACTAGTAAGTTGATAATTTGTTTCACTGGACATTTGCCAACTATTTTTAGAAATAATTTGTCTTACTGGACACTTTGCCTTTCCAATTGTACTCTCTATTCTACACATATATGATAGTTGTTTGATTATTTTAATTTCAATTATTTCATGCATGACTGTTTGTGCCTGGAAAACCTTTTGGATTGACTGTTTTACCTCGAAGACAAAATTTTCCCATACTGTTAAATGTCTTTTTGGTGGATTATTAAATGTACTAGCTTGTGCACATGTGGCTGTTTTGCCACAAAGTTTTCACAATTCTCTTGATTTCCAACAATTGTTATCTCGTGTGATAGCAAATTAGTGATCTCAAGGGTATTTTCTAAGAATTGCTTAGTTTCTGCAACAGATAATTGTTTTCATCATTTAAGGCAATTCTATCTGCCATTGCTGATATTTGGCTTGCCATTGGTGTTTGCTTTGATGTGTATATATTCTATACAATAATCTTTCCCCCCCTCCATGTGTAGTTACTATATTCTTCAAATAATTCAAGATGATAAAAGCTCTGATTGTCACGTGTTCCGTAAATGGGGCCGAGTTGGAAGTGAAAAAATCGGGGGAAAGAAGTTGGGCGAAATGTCTAAATCTGAAGCAATTCAAGAATTCAAGCGTTTATTTCTAGAGAAAACTGGGAATTCATGGGAAGCATGGGAACGTAAAAAAGATTTTCAGAAGAAACCTGGCAGATTCTACCCGCTGGACATTGTATGCTATTCTTTTCTCTTCTCTTGGGTCAGTTTTTTATGGGTTTTATCTGGTAATTTAAAAATCGGTTTTTGAAATCTAGGGGATTTTGAAATCCTGATAAATAGTAACATGCATTTTTTTTTTTTTGGGATTTTGAGTAGGGTGGGATTTAACGTTGTACATTATGTCAAATCAATGTATGAAAATGAATGATGTTGATGATTGGATGATGTGAGTCATGATTTAAATATCTTAAAACCAGATTTCAAAATCCCGAACTAGAACCGGATTTAGATTTGCAAATCCTAAAACCAGTTTTTAAAACCCAAACAAACATTGCCTTAGATTCCGGATGGGGGTGGGGATAATCAAAGCAACTTTATCAAATCTTTAAAGTGCTATCAGTTTGAACTTAGATATTCTGATTTGTAGGATTATGGGGTCAAAGATTCCTCCAGAAAGAAACAACTTGATTTCACAAGCAGCAAACTTGCGCCTCAGTTGGTGGAATTGATGAAGATTCTTTTTAATGTGGAAACATACAGGTTTGGAAATTTGCTTTTAATGGCAATTTTTTTATTTATGTTGTCTTATAATATACCTGAAAGATCAGAGTCATGCAGGGCTGCTATGATGGAATTTGAGATCAATTTATCTGAAATGCCACTAGGGAAACTTAGCAAGAATAATATCCAAAAAGGTGCATTTGTGAGCTTTTGTGCTGTTAAAAGTGTATTTGCTTTACATTCATCGAGAAACAATGTGCTTATTTGTTAGCTTTTATCTTTATGCTCTAGGTTTTGAGGCTTTAACACAGATCCAGAACTTGTTAAAGAGCACTGAGTATGAACCTACTCACAAAGAGAGTCTTATAGTTGATGCTAGCAACAGATTTTTCACAGTTATTCCTTCTATCCATCCACATGTTATTATGGATGAAGATGACTTTAAATTAAAGGTACGTTGTAATCCTGCTTACTCGGTTTATTTTTGCAATGGCCTGCATTTGTCGAGTGTTGATTAATCAAGACAGAAGTCTTATGTAAACCAATTTTACCGTCCAATTGGTTTGCAAATTGTGTGTATTTTTTCAAACAATATTAGATTCATTCAAAATTATTAGTTATTGTGAACCAGTTGTACGGTAAAACTGTTTTACATAAGACCAATTCTAATTTCAAACATCATCTGATCATGCATAGTGTTACTTCAAATTATTATTTTGTTTTTGGTAATGCATGGTTTGAGGAATAACTAGATGTAAATATTAGAAATGGCTGAAACAGCATCTGAAAGTTTGGAGAGGTGGGTCCGTTCTAAAACATCAAAACAAAGACATAGTTGTCCCTATCTTGTTATAATCATGTCTTTCCTGAGTTCCATTTCACTGAATGATACATTTTTCAGCAATTAAACAACTATTTACGTTTTTTTCTGTAGGTGAAAATGCTGGAAGCACTCCAGGATATTGAGATAGCTTCCAAACTAGTTGGTTTTGATTCCAATAGCAACGAGTCTATTGATGAGAAGTACGAGAAGTTACGTGCCTTGTTTCTCCTCTTTCTCATGACAGTGAAGATTATCGACTGATTGAGAAGTATCTGCATAATACACATGCTCCTACACACACAGTGGGCTCCTTTTTCCATCTACTCTCTCTTCTTTAGTTTTCTGTTGAATTTTCTGCAAAATGGTTGATTAATGAAACACTGTCTTCGTCTTTTTGGTTAATTTGTGTATATGGCTGTGTGTTCCTGATTTCGCATCATTATCAGGAATGGGCTCTTGAATTGGAGGAATTGTTTTCTCTTGAAAGAGAAGGAGAAGTGGACAAGTACGCTCCTTATCGTGTAAAACTCAAAAACAAGATGCTTCTCTGGCACGGTGAGTTACAATGTCTATGTATGATGAGCATATTTTAATGGGTTACCTTTTCACGTTTTTTCAATTACAACATAATGTTTTTAAAATTTTCAATTTGATGCACATACTCTTTAAATTTTGCAATTATATCATAGGATTATTTTCTGGCAACTTATGCTGATGTGGGATCTAGAAAATCTTTGAAAAAATAGCAAATAAATTCACAACCTTTTACATCTTTTGGAATTTCATAGTTCATACACTGCAACGTTAACAGGGCTTATGCAACCAAAAAATAGTCATGTGATAGAATTGCAATAATTTAAAAGGTCGTGTATTGAATTGTAAGTTTTAAAAACATATGTTGTAATTGAAAGAACGTTAAAATGTTGTGATCTTTTATGCAATTAACCCTTTTAATATTGAGAAGAAATAAGTGCATATAATATTTTGTTTCATACAGGATCACGATTAACCAACTTTGTTGGGATTCTTAGCCAAGGATTAAGAATTGCTCCTCCAGAAGCCCCGGCAACGGGTTACATGGTTCTCTTCTCTGCTCGCTTGTATTTGTTTGAAATCTTAATTAGAGAATTCTGTTAACTTACTTTGAAAAGCTTTTATGGTGTGTAGTTTGGGAAGGGAATTTACTTTGCTGATTTGGTCAGTAAAAGTGCACAGTACTGTTTTACGGACCGTAATAATCCAGTGGGACTGATGATTCTAAGTGAAGTTGCTTTAGGGGAAGTTTATGAGCTCACAAAGGCAAAGGTAACATCCAACTCATTCATTTCTCTATTCTATTACTAATTCTACTAGTGATAAATTGGAATTTACATTTAATTAAAAATGAATATATGCTTCGTTATTCTTTATATAATACTCCCTCTGTCCAGTAAAATTTTTCTCACTTCTTTTTATACATGTTTTTTAAAAAAAATCATATTTTAATTATAAAAAATATATGTGAAATAACGAGTAAACAATATTGTTGGTACATACTCAATCTTGTTAATAAAGTAGAAAAAATACTTAAAAGTTAACTATTTAAATAGAATAAACATATACTTTGTGGACCCAAAAATCTGTCTGAGCAAAATCTTACAGGACGTAGGGAGTATGTATATGTGTGTGTGCCAAAAAAAAAAAGAAGGAAGATATGCCATTGTTTATTTGAAAGGCTTAATCTATCGAAATTGAAAGTTGAGATTTATTTTTAAAATTCTGAGAGAATAATTCCTTACTTTTGATACAATGAAAGTGTGTTGTGATTAATTTATCAATTAAATAATATTGAGGTTTGTGATCCAAATTCAAGCTTTGATTTTGAATTATATAATTTATTGCTTCATCAAATTCCATTTCGTATCCAATAATTTTTATGTGACCTAATTCGTTTTAATCTTTGTTGAAAAGAAACACATATGGTGCATTTAAGGGATTTTTTTTTTTAAAAAGCTACATTTTGGTTTTTTTTTTTAATTTCACCAACTGCCCTTGAAATTTTGTATTATGCTAGTAAAATTCCCGAGACAACCCTCTGTCAATTAAAACAAAAATAGAACTCTTCTCTTTCTCCAACTTTCTTAAAACACGCACGACCGGCATGGTTACACCCATGACTACTCTCACGACCAACCAAGTTTCAGTCACTGGATACAACATATTTTAATGCCACATATTTATTGTATATAGCTAATAGGTCTAAATGATTATAAGGGAGATTTTTGCCTCGTAATATATAAATGTAATACAAATGAATAATTGGATTTATTGAATGGTATGTGAATGCAGTACGCGTTTTAGTCATTGACTATCAATAAAGGAAAAAAAAAATCATAATACGTTATGTTTTTCAATATAGAGTAGAATTAGAGATTTAATAAAATAAATGAATGATCCTATTTTTTGTTTATACTTTTATCTTTAATATATATAAGAGAGATTACATCCTTTACCTGAGGTGTTTCACATATTCAATTAAATCTTTCACCACACTCTTGATGCTTATTTCCTGCAAGTCTTTTCTTACACCACTTTGTTGTATTATAAACTTGTGTTCAGTATATGGATAAGCCTCCAAAAGGGAAGCATTCTACCAAAGGCATTGGCAAGAAAATGCCTCTAGAGTCCGAATATGCAAAGTGGAAGGATGATGTAATCGTACCATGTGGAAAACCAGTTGAATCGAAAGTGAAGGCATCAGAGCTTATGTATAATGAGTATATTGTCTATGATACAGCTCAAGTAAGTATCTCAGTGCTAAAATCCTTATATTTTCTGTGCTATCCTTTATGCTCTAATTGACATGAATTTGCATTCCATTTGAGCTTATATATATCAAGATTGAGTAGGCCAAGCTTTCCTTTAATGAAATGGGATCCTGAGCTCAAAGATTTTGCAATCCCTTTTCTTTTCAGATATTAAGTTTAGTATTTGTCCGAGCATGGTTTTTTTAAACAATACGGAGTAATAAGTAGGAATTTTAACTGGCAAATAAACTTATGAGTTGGGGTATTTGCTCGTGTGCTTGGGCTTCAATTTGCATAATCTAGAATTGCTGAAGTGTACTTTTAGGGCAACTTGGTTGAGTCATGCATTGATTTCAAGATATGCTGTTGACACAATTAATAAAAGGTAAAATATAAAACTTGTTTATTAAGGGTGAAATTTCCATTCTTCTCAACGTAAAATCAGAATTTTATATGCTAGCATATATGTCAATTGACAGGGCAAGCTGATAAATTAGTACAGCTTCAACCTCTTTGCACCATTCAGTTCTCTTATGAACTCTGAATTTGGATCAAGCTTGATTAGGGGTGTAAATGAGCCGAGTCGATTAGTGTCAAGCTTGAACTTGACTTGATTAAAAAACTCGAACTCGATCGAGCTCAGTTCTTTTGACCTAGAGCTCGACTCGAACATTAATTAGAGATTTTCAGTTTATTTTTAATTGAAGTATATTTGAAAATTTAGCAATTTAGCATATTATGGGCAAAATAGTAAAATTATGAGCTCAATTAAGTTTGGTTAGGCTCTTGAGTATTACTGGAGCTTGACTCGATAACTTGCATTACATTAATTAGAGATTTTTTTTGTTAATTTGTAATTAAAGTATATTTGTAAATTAATATCATATTATGGGTAAAATAGAAAAATTATGTGAGCTCCATTAAGTTTGATTAGGCTCGCGAGCATTACTGAACTTAAACTGGTGTTTGAGTAGCTTGCACAAGAGCTTGACTTGATTAAATCCAAGTCAATTTTGAGCTTTTCTGATTTGAGCACAAGTGTGTGAGCCAGCTCGACTGATGCTGGTGTATGTTCGCTGTGTAATGGGATTCTGACTTTCTTTATTAAAAAAATGCAGTTCCTGTTGAAGGTGAGGTTTCGTCACAAGAGGTGAGAGCTAAACGTCCAGGAGATGTTAAGAGTCGGATGTATAATAATGTAAAGGACGACAACTGTTTTTGTTATCATCCTAGTAGATTTTCGGGTAAGTTAGATCTCATTTTGGGGTTTGCTGGAGATCTAGCTCGTATTTCAGTTTCTGCAAGGGTCGTACCCTGCTTTTGTGTGTTTTCTCAACTATTCAACACACTGTATTGCACCGAATCTTGATTTCGTTTATCTGGGGATCGTCCCCCAAAAATGCTTTGCATGACTGCTGGTTACTATGCTATCTCCATTTTGGCCATTGCACACTCAAGCATGAAAATACAAGTACAACAGGTAAAGATTTGCTTCAAAATTGATGACACTGATGGATGGATCATTTCATTAGATTGTTTACTAGGAGTACTTGATTGCATGTATAATTTTTTTTTAATTAACTTGATTGCATGTTTTTAACAAAGTAGCGAGTACATAAAATGTTGTTTACTATGATTTTTTTTTTACCTAGCCAATATTTCATAACACACTTTACATTCATCCTTGAATCCTGCAATGGTTGGAATCTTTTATCACTCGGAATTTGTGAATATTAATATGTGATGGAGTAATATTTTTATTTTATTTGCATATTGGGATGGTGCAATGGTTGAATTCTCGACAATGCTTGGAATCTTCTAATTACAACAGCTTGCACTTTGTCTTTCTACAATTTTAGACACTTTTCTTTACTTTTAACTCACTTTTATATATATGCATCTACACATAAATTCTATTTAAAAAAAGAAAGAAAGTTGTACTTATAATGAATGTATTATTCAGATGCTTGCTTATATATAGCACCGTCAAAAAGACGATTTGTTGGAATCAATTTCACTTACTTTCCTGTTTTTTTTTTTTTTTTGAAAGAATTACATCTTTTTCCCGACATCTAATTCCACCTCAAAATTACTGCAATAACAACATTCTCAAAATCTGGAGTGTTGGTAAAAAAAAAAAAAAAAAAAAAAAAAAACAAAACTGTAGGTGGGGGATACACTTGTATAGTGATTTTTAACTTTAAAAGTAATACTTATGTATGTATTGAGTGGACTTAAATATTTATTTCAATTTGTAAAATATATTAATTGATACTCTAATAAATTAGACTAAATAATTTTAATATATTCATATATTAATTTTTTTCACATATATTAAATTTTAATATATTCATATATTAATTTTTTTTACATAATTTTAAAACCTTAAATAAAATATTAAAAATTAAAAAGAAATGTAATGAATAGTGGATCCCTCAAATGTAAGTTATAACTTTGGAATGGTTGTGAGAGTTATTGGGGGTTGAGTTATTTATGTAAAAATGATGAGGTGGAGGAGAGAGGGGAGTTATAATTCCCTAACCATTGTGGACACTCTTAGATAGCTGAAAAATCAAACTGTCAAATTCCGTGGACTTAGATAACAATTCCAGTGAGAGTTGTTTTGCTTTTCACCTTGGGAAGTTATCTAACATAGTAGTGAAGATCCCCATGGATTTGGTCACGAAAGATTGGGAGCACGTCCTCATTGGATATTTCATGGGAAGGTTTCCGGGGTTTGAGGCTCTTCGTCGTATTAGCAAGAGTTGGGAAGTACCAAATAAAATTAAGAGTCATGAGAGTGGATGGTTGATTTTTAGATTCGAAAAGGAGGAAGATTTAGAGAAAGTGCTCAAAGGAGGACCGTATAATATATGGAACAGAACCCTATTATTGAAAAAGATGCCTTTAGCTTTTGATTTTGGAGATTATGAGATCAGTGTCACGCCTGTTTGGGTCAAGTTACGAAGCTTACCACTATGCTGCTGGAACCCTAGAATTATAGAGACCATAACTTCGGTTTTGGGAAAACCCCTATACACAGATAAGCTATCACACACTATGGAGAAGGTTTCATATGCTCGCGTCCTTGTTGAGATTGATGCCTCAAAGCCTTTGATCAAGGAGGTCGAAGTTAACCTTGGAGATTGTAAAGAGTGGGTTCAACAAGTGGAATACGAATTTGAACCTCAGTATTGTAATAAGTGCAAGAAATTTAGTCATTCAACTGATGAATGCTCGCCATATCCTCAACAAAATTGGCAAAGTCAGTACGGGAATGGACATAGAACGAAGCCACAGAACGAGCCACAAACCTATGCGTATGATCCGCGCCTCCATCCGGACGTGAACAAACAGAAGTACGAGGAAGCCTGTAAAGCCGAGACGGGCCATATTAAAGTTGATAGTATGGGACGTTTATTGCCGAAGAACCAAAAGAAGCACAATAAAAAAGAAGTAGTGAATGATCGAAAGATTTGGAAGGAAAAAGGCCGAGTGAACAATACTATTTCAAGCGGAAGATTCGATGCTCTAAGAGATATGGAAAATGATGGAGAGACTGAAAATGAAAGTATGGAGGGTGGAAACCAAAGTGAATATGACCAAAGTGACCATATGGAGGTTGTTGAAACATCGGAAAATTTTGAAAAACTGAAGGGTATGGTTGGTCAAACGAAAGGACCAGATTTGATAATAGACCCTAATCCGAAGGTGCAAAAGTTGATCGAAAAAGGGGAAAGCTCTAAGGCAAATCGAAGGGAGGAAGATCGAAGGTCAAGAAGCAGCGGGGGTAATCCCCTTTGTTCGTCATGATTATTACAACATGGAATGTGAGGGGCCTAAGGGGAGATCTCACCCTTAGGAAGGTACGTAGTCTTATTAATTCTAAGAACATTGATGTGTTTGGATTTGTTGAGACTAAAATTACTATGGAGAATGTTGATTGGATTGAGACTGCTTTTGATGGTTGGGAGAGCACCCATAACTTTGAGTTGAGTCATATGGGTCGTATCCTTGTCATTTGGAGAGGGGATAAGGTGGAGGCGAGGGATATTATCAAGACGGATCAGGTTATTCACATTAAATTTCGTTGCCTTATTACACATAAATGCTTCACATATTCGTGTGTTTATGCGCGAAATACAGTCACCGAAAGAAGAGCCTTGTGGAGTAGTCTTGCGGACTATAATGAGCGTGAGCATGTGCCGTGGATACTAGCTGGGGATTTTAATACAATCTTGCATTCCGATGAGACTCAAGGAGGGTCGGATAGCAGTAGTAGCACACGTATGGAGGATTTTGCTAATTGTGTTACGTCGTTATGCCTAGTAGATGTCCAGTCGACGGTGTTGGGAATAAAATGATTTTGATCTAGATACCAAAACCCCTGATGGATGATGTACAGATTAGTTGAGATATGCTCAAGTTATTGTTCAGGCAAGTTGTCCCAGAACACTTGAGTTTGTAGAATGCTTAAGTTAAAATCTCAGAAATGTTGTGAGGTTTTAGAGTTCAGGATAGTTGTCCAATGCTATATGTTAGACAGCTTGATAGGTATTAAGTCTTGAGGCCAAAGTTGCTGAAGCATCAGGACAGCTGACCAAGTGGACAACCGGGCTGAAGAGATCAAGAACACTAAAGTTGTACTCATAAATGCAAAAGATCAAGACAGTTGAAGTGCAAATGATCAAGAGAATTGAATGTCAAAAGCTTACAGAAGACACATTCAATGAGGCATTTATTGCCAATCATGCCTGAACCAAGCATTGAAGACTTAGAGCATTAAAGAGTGAAGCATTGAATGAATGTTGGAACATTCTAAAACAGCAGCAAGAATGTTCAGGGAGCTTGTCCCATCTGACCGTTGGTTGAGTGTAGATTCTGCCACAAATCAACCTTGGGAAGTGTGCTTATTTGGAAACTGTCACAAGTCACCTCAGCCGCATTTTTCAGAAGTCAACACATTCATTCAAGCAACCATTGAAAAGCCCTTTTACACAGTGGATAAAAGGAAGTCAAGCTTCTTAGCCGTTTCAATGGTGCTGCAAATAGACATGTTTGAATTGCTATCTCTCCAACGGATAGTTGTTCAAATATGCCTATATAAACAGAAGTGATCAAAGGGATTCTATATCCAACTACAAGCTATCAAACTAATATCAAGCTTTCAAAGGAAACCAAGCTATTCTTCAGAATCCCAAGTTTCCTGAATCACTTCAAGTTAGCTAAGCCACTCTTTGTAAACATCCTAGCTTAGCATTGAGATATCCTAAGCCTTTACATCTGTTCTCATTGTAAAGGATATCTCAACTAGTTGGAACCAAACCTCAAACCTTATCTCATTTAGTGAAGAGAGTGTTTGTTGTAGAAGTGAGGAGTTAAGGACTGTTAGAGTGAAACACAGTCTTAACTCAGAGAGATTGAGCACTAGGACTCAGATTATCCTAGGGATCAAAACACTAAGAGAGTGTTGTTGATCAGTGCACCTTGGCACTATAAAACAAGCTAATTCCATTGTGAAGGAATTATCCTGTTCAATCAGGGAAAGTGGATGTAGGAGCTTGAGTCTCTGAACCACTATAAACTTGTGTCTCCCTTACTTACTGCATTCTCTATTGCATTCATATTCAAACATATTTTAAAGAGAAAACACTCAGTAAGTGAGAAAATCTGTTTTGGACAAAGTCCCTGATAACTGTATCTTTTCAGAAATTAACTTGGAGTATTTCTTTAAGTCAAAGGCCAACCACATTCCGCACTTAGCAACTCTTTTAGATATTTAGCCAACTGATCACTCAATAGTAATCAGTAGGACAAGTATCTATCATAGTTCACACTCAGGCCAGTTGTGAGACAACCTGCCTGATAAGACTAGTTTTGTCAAAAAGAAAAGAATTTGCATACACAAGTGCATTCCCCCCCCCCCCACATACACTTTTGTTATACTCCACCAAGGACCAACAAGTGGTATCAGAGCAGGGGTTCATAGACCACTGCTTCTGAAAATCCAAACTGATTTTCAAAATCACACTATTTTCTGTGGTCACTGAACTGATCCAAATTTCTGAAAAACCTATTTGTGTTCATCTTATATTACATCTGTTGAAATGGCTAACAATGCAGTTCCAGGAGATGCTGTCAACACCATCAACAATATGGGTCCAAACCAAGTCAACCATATTTCTCATCACAAACTGCCAATGTTCTCAAATGAGAACTATGATTTCTGGAAGATCAGGATGAGAGCACATCTTGCTTGCCAGCATGATGAGATGCTTAAAGTCATCACTAGAGGGCCATTTACATTCACTAAAGCAAATCCCAAGCTCACTGATGCTCAAAAAGCTGATCCAAGGGAGTTGCTGCCAAAGGATGAAGATGACTTTACAGCTGAGGAAAGAAAAAGGCACAACCTGAACTACATTGCAATGAACACATTGTACCAGACTATTCCAGATGCAGTGATGGGAAGAGTATACCACTGCACATCAGCTAAAGAGATTTGGGATACCTTAGCACTTATGTGTGAAGGTACCCAAAAGATCAAGGAGAACAAGCTTCAAGTGGCTATCCAAAAATATGAACAATTATCTATGGAAGCCAATGAAACCATTGATCATCTTGATGGTAGATTCACTGACATCATGAATGAAATAAACTCTCTTGGCAAGTTCTATACCAAAAGAGAAGTTGCCTTGAAGATCTTGAGAAGTCTCACATCCAAGTGGGATATATATTCTGTCATGATGCAAAATACTAGCAATCTTGACAACATGCCAATGCAGCAAGTATTTTCTGAACTCAAGGCATATGAGTTTGATCTCAACAGAAAGAAGGTGCATGAAGAGCCATCCTCCTCAAACAAAGGTGTTGCCTTCAAAGCTGCTGAAACAGAAAAGAAGATTACTCAAAGATCCTCTCAATCTGTTTCAAAATCTGAAAAGGAGGAGCTGGCACTCATGGCTAGAAGATTTGAGAAGCTCAACTCCAGATTTGGTAGATACAAGAAGTTCTACCAAGACAACAGAACCAGAAGGAGATTCAGTTCTCCTGAAAATAAATCAGAGGACAAAGTCTCTGATGAAAAGAAAGAAGACAGATATGCTGATAGGAAGAAATTCAGCAAAGGTGAACCATCATCATCAAGGAGGAAGGAGTCCTCAAGCAAGAAGAATGATGATGAAGATGTGTGTTACAACTGCCAGAAAAAGGGCCATTTTCAGTATGACTGTCCTGATCTCAGTGCAAAAGAAAGGAAGGAAAGGCAGACCAAAAGAGACAAGAGGCTGAACAATAGGAAGGCTATGGTGGCTGGAGATTCAGCTAGTGAAGAGAGTGTCTACTCTTCTGATGATGGACTATTCTCCAACAGTGATAGTGATGATGACTGTCAAATGGCATTAGAAAATGATGAGGTATGTTCATCTTCTAGCTCTTCCAGTTTTTCAAATAACACACATGAGTCCAGTGAAACCCCCTTAAAACTCAACTTTGTAAAGTTATTTGAGGATTTCACCAGACTAAGAGAAGTATGCAATATAGCACTTAGAGAAAATGAGCTACTGAATTCGAAAGCTCAAACTCCCAACCTTCCTGAACCTGAGTTTGACATTAAATCAACTGAGTTGTATCAGCAGATTGTGAGAGAACTTGAGGAAGTGTCTCTCAAAGTCTCTGAACAACAAAAGTTGATTGATGATCAAGAACTGGCCTTGAGGAAAAAGGATTTTGATCTTAGAATTCTTCAAGAAAAATTTGACAATCTCTCAAGTGAATTTGATACTCTAAAATTGAGTGAGGGGAGCTTAAAAATGAAAATGTCTGCCTTGAACAAATCTGCTAAGGCAATAGAGGAGATTCAAGGGTTTCAAAGACCATTTGCTCAAAAGGGTGGATTAGGCTATAATCCATGTGAACCCTCACCTGGTCTTAGCATTGCTTCATCAAGAAATTCTAAGATGACTTTTGTAAGATCAGTGGCACAACAAAATGAAATTGAAGTAAATCAACCACTGATCAAGGATAAGGGTAAAGGAATTTTTATACCAACTCAGGTAAACAATGTACCTAAGCCCACACCATTGGAAAAGGTTAAAGGCATTGCTTACAGGAGGAATGAGGTTCAGAAAGGTAGAACCAATGGAAGGCCAACCTATCTGAATCATCATCAGAGGAGTTGTCCAAAACCTGTTCAGAAGAGGCCAACTCAAATGAGGCAACCTCAACTGAATGGATTAAGGCCAATCCCCTCTGATAGGTATAAAACATTCAGGAAGCCTGGACCTTACTTGCCAAATGGAAAAGGCCATCCAAAAACCTATCCTCAAAAGTTTTACCAAGCTGCACCTAAGCTTAGTAACTTCAGGAGAAATGTCACAGAGAAATTTATCAACTCTCCTGAACCCTACAAAGCTAACACTTATACACAAAGATCACCCAAGGCATTTAAGGGTCAAACTGTGTATGTAGATGTAAATGGAAACCAAGTCAGTCACTTTGAGTCAATCAGAGTAATCAGGCAGATTTGGGTTCCAAAAGGTACAGCTAACCCTCTAGGACCCAACACTCAAAGGGTACCTAAATTTTGACTTTGCAGGGCTGCAAGGACCACAAGAAGAAGAGAAGCATCAACAAGAAAACAGCATGGTACTTGGACAGTGGATGTTCAAGACACATGACTGGGAATAAAGAGCTTCTCTCAGATTTCATAGAAAAGGTTGGTCCTTCAGTAACCTTTGGAGACAGCTCTCAAGGGATCACAAGAGGTTATGGTACATTAAACATTGGTAGTGTTAAAATTACTGATGTCTCATATGTCCTAGGCCTAAAATATAACCTGCTGTCTATAAGTCAAATTTGTGATAAAGGATTTTGTGTTGAATTTGCACCAAATGAATGTACTATCAAAAACAAATCAACACAACAGGTGCTACTAACAGGGGTGAGAAAGGGAAATGTCTATTTTGCAGATTGGAGCAAAACCCCTGAACCAGTTTGTCTTGTTGCCAAAAGCACAAATGAGCAAAGCTGGCTGTGGCACAAGAGACTGAATCACCTGAACTTCAAAACCATCAACAAGATTGCAAGAAACTCTCTAGTTAAAGGGCTGCCAAATCAAGTGTTCACCAAGGAACACATATGCCAGCCATGTCAGGAAGGAAAGCAGATCAAAGCTTCATTCAAAGGGAAGCCTGTCATCTCAACTGAGAGAGTTCTTCAACTACTGCATATGGATTTATTTGGGCCAATAATCCCAGTAAGTATAAATGGAAGAAAATATGCTTTAGTTGTTGTTGATGATTTTTCCAGGTACACTTGGGTAGTTTTCTTGCTGAACAAAAAGGAGACCCAAGTCAAGCTACCTGAATTGATGATGAGATTAAGCAATGAAAAAGGCCTTAGTATTGTCAAGATCAGATCAGACAAAGGCACTGAGTTCATAAACTCATACATCAATGAGTACTGCAGCAAGAATGGCATCACACATGAAACTTCAGCAGCAAGAACACCTCAACAAAATGGGGTTGCTGAAAGAAGGAACAGGACCTTGAAAGAGGCAGCAAGAACATTGATTGCTGAATCCAAACTGCCTAAAAGGTTCTGGGCTGAAGCCATTAGCACTGCATGCCACACCCAAAACAGGTCCTTAATCACCAAAGGACAAGGTAAAACCCCATATCAAATATGGAAAGGTAGATTGCCCACTGTTGCTTATTTTCACATATTTGGTTGTAAGTGTTTCATTCATAATAATGGGAAAGAGCAATTGAAAGCTTTTGACAGCAAAGCTGATGAAATAATATTTGTTGGATATTCACAAATCAGCAAAGCTTACAGAGTTTACAATTGCAAAACCCTTATTGTGGAAGAAACACCTCATGTTGTGTTTGATGAATCTATTGATGAGTTCAGGGATAGAAACCTGAATATTGATGAGATAACACAAAAAACAACCAGATTAAGGCTTCAAAGCAAGGAGACAGTGTTTGTAGATGTTGCCCAGCCTGAACTTCAAGATTGTCAAAAACTGGACAACTTACCTGATGGCAATCAACCAGGAGCCAACCAACCTGAAGGTGATATTGAACTGATTGACCCAATCCCAGTTCAAAACCAGGTAACAACTACCAATGAAGAAGCAGGCAATGTTGAGGTAGTTAATGGATCCAATATTCAAGGGGGAACCAATGAAAATGTCAACTCATCTGACAATGAGGACAATACCCCTGAATATGATCTTGAGCTTGATCCTTCAATTAATTTTCCTGAATTTAATGAGTCTAGTGATCCAACCTCAGATGAGGACAATCCTCCTGAAGGGATCAGGTCTAGAAGGACTTGGTTGCAAGACCACCCAACTAGCCTGATACTTGGCAATCCAAGTGAAGGGATCAAAACTAGAAGATTTCATGGAGAAAGTGCCTTGTTTTGTTGTTTTCTTTCAGAAATAGAACCAGGAGATATCGAAGAAGCACTACAAGACACCAACTGGATCATAGCCATGCAAGAAGAGCTGAACCAGTTCACCAGAAATGAAGTATGGGAGCTGGTGGATAGGCCAACTCATCAAGATGTCATTGGAACCAAATGGGTGTTCAAAAACAAGAAAAATGAAAATGACATCATTGTGAGGAACAAAACAAGATTGAGTGGTGCTACAAGAGGGATTGTTTCAAGTAATCAAAACGCGTTCGTTCCAGGGAGGTCTATGTCGGATAATATTTTCCTTGCCCAAGAGATCATCAAAGGGTACAATGTGGAGGAAGCATCGCGAAGAGTAATGCTTAAGGTAGACATCCGTAAAGCTTATGATTCCGTTTCTTGGGAGTTTCTTAAGAATTGGCTTACTCAACTGAAATTTCCGCGTCAATTTGTGGAATGGATTATGCTTTGTGTGACGACACCATCCTATTCGATCCTTGTGAACGGGACCCCTTGCGGATTTTTCAAAGGAAAGAGAGGACTTCGTCAAGGTGACCCTCTGTCGTCTTATCTCTTTGTTCTTTGTATGGAATACCTGCATAGATTACTGAGCCTTAAAGCAAATAATGGTAGCTTTAAATTTCATCCAATGTGTGCCAATTTAAAGATTACTAACATCATGTTTGCGGATGATTTACTGCTTTTCTCACGAGGTAATTATGAGTCTATATCCGAATTGCACGATGCCTTGAAGAAATTCGAATCAGTGGCTGGCCTCGGTATTAATCCTAGTAAATCCAGCATTGTTATGGCTGGAAAAAATGTCAATAAGGCTCGGATTTTGCAGCTCCTTGGGTTCGTGGAAAGTGACCTTCCGGTAAAGTATTTAGGAGTTCCGTTGGCGGCTAGTAGGCTTAAAAATAGCGATTATGAGCCTCTTCTCAATAAGATTCGGGAGCATATCGTTAGATGGAATTCTCGTAAGTTATCTTATGCGGGTAAGCTGGAATTGATTTCATCCGTGATTTATGGGATTTTAAGTTTCTGGTTCGGAGTTCTTCCCATCTCCAAAGTGGTGATACGTAAGCTGGAATCACTGTGCCGACAATGCTTATGGAGTGGCAAGCAAGCAAAAGTCGCATGGGTAGATATTTGCAAAGAAAAAGCAAAGGGCGGCCTCGGTTTGAAGGATATGGTAGGCTGGAATCAGGTTCTTTGTTGCAAAACAATATGGAATATTCACATGAAGAAGGACACGTTATGGGTCAAATGGGTTCATGATAGGTGGTTAAAAGAGGAAACGGTGTGGCAAGTCCGCGTCAGGACCACTAGTTCGATGTTGCAGCGGTTTGTTTGCAAGTTTAGGGACCAGATTTTGGAGAAATATGGGAGTGTTTCGAATGCTATTAGCAAGCTGGAACGCTTGGATAATATCAGGGGTTTGGATGTGGGGAAGGTTTATAAGGAGCTGTATGATACACAAAGCCAACCGGTTATTCGATTTCAGGATTTATGGGCCTCGTTTATCCCCCCTAAATTCTCGTTTATATGTTGGTTGGTGGCTCGGGAGAGAATTAGTACGCATAGTACATGTACTGATATCGAGGATAGAAGGTGTGTATTTTGTATTGATGGGGAGGAGTCAATCAATCATCTCTTCTTCGAGTGTAACTTCGCACGGTTCATTTGGAAGAAAGTTAGCGAATGGCTGGGCTGGAACACTAGAGGGAATAACCTTAAAGAGATGTTGGACGAGAATCACAAGGCTCGGAGTATTAGTACTACGAAGAAGAAGATATTTCGTCTTTGTATTGCTACTGTCGTGTATCACGTTTAGAGGACCAGAAATAGCGTCCGGTTCGAGGAGAAGCAGTACCGTATTGGGCGCATCATCAAGGCCATCCAAATTGATGTATGCATGTTTGGAGGATTCGTCAAAGGAGTAAACGGTCACTTTGCGTTCTTTTAGGGGCTGCATCGAGACGGAAGCGAGGGGCAAGAAGAAGGATTGCTGTTCAAGGGCTGTAATAGCTTTAGAATTCAGTTTTGATGATGAAATTGTTCGGTTTAGCTTTTGCTTTTGTTTTGAGAATTGTAATCGAACAGATATTATCGGGAGGAGTACCCATTCTAGATGATGAGGCACGGTTTTCCTCCATCCGGGTTTTTCCCGATGGGTTTACCGGAGGAGGTTTTTAACCCGACCTTGGATAGATGGGGAAGTGAGGGTTGAGTGATTGTATCGTTTGCGCCTTCTCAGCATGTTGAGTTGTGCGTTTGCTGGGCGTATTTATTTAACTAAACGTTCAGATATCACTGAAAACTTCTTAAATTTTATATCATTAACAGTGCAAAGGATTTCAGTTTCACAAACAATATGGAGAATTTCAGTGGAGAAACTTCAAGTTTCTTATAACAAATTGTATGAAGTGTTTGTATGCTTAGATGATTATAATGACATTTAATAAAAGTAAGCAATAAATCACACAAGATTCATAGTGGTTTAGAGATTCAAGCATCTACGCAACTTTTCTATGTGAGTAGGATAATTCATTAACCCTCATAATTAATTCCCTTAAATGATTATCAACAATTAATGATAATTTGATCCCTAAAATATCTTGAATTCTAATAGCTCAATCTCTCTCAAAATTTTCAGACCATTGAACAAATTAAAGTTAACCTACTTGCAATTCTCACAAACTAACCAAACAACTTCTAACTCTCAATTTAAAGGTTAAATGAAGATAAATGTAAAAGTTAGAATATCACAATTAAGCTTTTAAATTTGCATATGATGTAGTTTAGTGATGTAGCACGAGTGGCGTTGGAATTTTTGAAGAAACGAGAGCATCCAAATTTTTTTTGAAGTTTTGGGAGCTAAAACCCGATTTTGGCGTGTGAGCACACTTTTTCGGGTGGAATCGATGCTACGAGTCAAACTCACCGCTTTGCTGTGAGGTGTGACGCTTTTTGGCCAAATTCCATCGTTTGAGTGGTCAAAAACGCATTTTTTTTTGTGTTATTTTTACAATTTTTAATTGTTTTGGGGTTTTTTTTGTAATTTTCTAATTACGTACACTAGGGTTTGGTTTTATTCCCGTTTTTGAAACATTGTTGGACAGTTTTTGAAGATTGAAATATTATTGAAGAATTATTCTTCGTTTTATCAAGATTCGGGTATTCTGTGAATCAACGATTCTTGTTGTTCTTTGTTTTGATCACGCACGCTGCATCATTTAGGCTTATACAAAAGACGAATTCAAAGATAATGAAACAATAGGTAAATATGTTTTAAGAGTGTTTCTGGTTGCTTGAATACTTGAGTTATTGATTGCTTTCTTGCTTGGATATTTATCGTAACCTTGTTTGAATCAAGGATCTTTTGTATTTATAGTGTTTTTTAAAATTCTTCTTGTTGGAGAGGAAGGTTTCAGCTGCCTCTATTTTGGGGGTATAAGTCAATTTTCAATTGCATCCTTGAATTGAACTTACATGTAAATGTGTCATGCATTTAATGTCCAGATCTCAATCTTTTAATTTGTTTTCATGTTGTCATGAATTCAATCTTCATTTGCATTCTTTAAGGTTTCTTCATTTTGTTCCTTCAATACTCCATAAATGCTATGTTTTTAATGCAGGATCTTGCTCTTCTGGACTTTCTCTACCGAATGTCAAGTGAGACTTTCCGTCTTGACTTTAATGCTTTAACCCTGAGATATTGGAACTACTTGGCTTTAGACTTGTTCTCCCTTGATTTCATCTTCATATGTTTAAAAATACTTAGCTAGTCTACAACTTCCTAACGTATAAGCTGACTACAAACTAACTCGCCTGAAGATAACTCTACTGAGTTGGGGATTACTAGGATTTTGAGTTGGGAATAAAATAAGATTTTGATTAAGATACCAAAACCCCTGATGATATGCCACAATAGTTGAGTTTAATTTGATTAAGTATGTTTTAGAGATGTTGGAACATATAGATCAAGTTGGTTGAATAACTGACATGTTAGGCAGCTCATAG
The DNA here is from genome assembly GCA_963675135.1 of Galeopsis tetrahit. Lineage (NCBI taxonomy): Eukaryota > Viridiplantae > Streptophyta > Magnoliopsida > Lamiales > Lamiaceae > Galeopsis > Galeopsis tetrahit. The sequence goes on from OY776131.1 coordinate 40,114,422, forward strand.
ATGTTAGGATGCAATAGTTGAGGGGGAACTTAGAAACTAATTGAATATGCAAGTTAAGTTCCTAGAGCTCAAGATCAGTGAAGATGGACAAGCTAACCCTATTGAGTGATCAATTCAGAATTAAGATTAAGGCAAGGGACAACTATACTGATCAAGTCAAAGTCACTAACATGAGAAGTTAATCATCAAGACTGAATCAAGTAGAAGTTGGTGAAGATGGGAAGACAACTCAACTGAAGATGCATGCCAACACTGCTACTATGAGCCAAGTCAGCTGATATGATAAGAATGAGCACATATCAGTGTAGATCAACAAAGGGAATGCTGATTGAATTACAAGAATAAACTTTCAGGAAAGATGTCTTCAAAGCTGACCGTTAGATACCAAATCCGACACATTGGAAGAAGTGCAAGATTGCCACTCAAGTCAAGACAAAGATGCTTAACCGTTTCTTCCTCAAACTGAAGACATGTCATTTTCATAGAACCTGAAGACAATATGCTCATTCCTAAGAAGTTGGAAATAAAACATTTTGAGCTTGTCTCTCCAACGGATAAATCCTCAAATTGTTCTATAAATACTGAAGTTGGGAAACTACTCAAGGCACGGAAACTACAAGCATTCTAAGCATTCAAGCCTTCAAACTCTCAAGCAAAATCATTTTATAGTTTCCTAACACTTCAGTTCCTTGAATAAGCTGAATCAATTGAAATCATCCAAAGCTTAGAGAGATATCCGATCCTTATACAAATCTTCATTGTAAAGGATATCTCACACTAGTTGGAACCAACCTCAACCTTTAAACCTTTCAAGAGTGAAATAGAGAAAAGTGTTGTGGTAGAAGTGTGGAGTTAGAACTGTCAAGTGAAAGAACAGTTTAACTCAGTAGAGTTGAGTATTAGGACTCAGAGATCCTAGGGATCAAAGCACTAAGGAGTAGTGTTGTTGATCAGTGCACCTTGACACTATAAAACAAGTTAATTCCAAGAGTGAATGAATTATTCTGTTAAATCAGAGAAAGTGGATGTAGGAGCTCCAGTCTCTGAACCACTATAAACCATTGTGTTATTTACTTACTGTACATTATCATTCTAACACATTCATACACTGCACACAAGTTGATCTTAAAAGATAAACATTTAAAGTTGTTCAAACTGTTTTGGGACAAGTCCCCTGAAAAGCAGTTCTAGTGTTAAACAAGTTTTTAGAATTTAAAAGAGTTTAAATATAAGGGTCAACCACTATTCCGCACATATAACTTACTTAAATAGTTATCCAACTCATTATTTCATAGTTTTCAGTAGGTTAGCTATCTAAACAAAGTTATACATAATCAGGGAGTTTGGCAAGACAACTCTCCTGAACCCTAAGCTGTTTGAAAAATAAAGAATTTGCATACACAAGTGCATTCCCCTCTCCCCATACACTTGTGTCATACTCCTCTCAGGACCAACATTTTGGTATTTAATTAAAATCTTATCTTATATTTCAAATCATATCCCAACAAATTTCCCCTTATGATGATGTTAAAACCTATCTCTGTTAATATCATATATGCCTGAAAACAAGTGATGCACAAATTCTCTTCTTTTTAACTTATTATTATTGAAAAATAAATAATGGCCTTAATTTATTATGTCACAGAGAACAAGTGAGCACAACTCATGTGTTAATTAATTTATTAGGTACATATTATTGAAAAAGAAATAACGCCGTTAACGTTTATGGCTCCACTGAAGCAATAATTAAATTCTGGAAATTTTGTTGACCCTCTTAAAAAGAAGAACCTCTTATTATTATTTGATTAAGAAATTAAGAAAATATATGTAGACACTTGTGCAAATTAACAAAATAACCAGTAACAGTTTCATTTATATTATAATTAATATGTGTTAAAAAGAGATGGAAATTAAATATGCATAAAGGCATAAGATGTATTCAAGATTTGAAGCAAGATGACCAAGTATGCTTCCACTAATTTAATTTATGAAAGCTTTTAAGCTATCATCAGTTTGTATCTGATCGAATAAATTAATTAAATTAATACATAATCTTCTCAACACATTAATATATATAATTAACTTTCTGATCGAGCTACATATCAGGTCAGTGTTAAGCTGCTAATTATTGTAGTAATTAATTAACAAAATTTCTCTGCAGATGAACTTCTGTAATTTATCATTCAAATTTTCTAACTACAATATATATATATGCATACTACACTGTCAAACTAGAAATCAAAACTCCACAACTAGATTAAATATACATGACAAACACTTGATCTAGCTTACAGTGAGACCGTCACAAATTAGCACAAATAAACAACCATCTTAATTAGCTCTCCCAATACTCCGTCTCACTGACGAAAGACTTCCTCAATATACATATGCATTAGAAAGGCATGGTATAATTTAGTGATCAAAATATATTAATTGTGAACAAAATCATCAAGCATTAGCTAGCTAGTACGCAAATTAAAAATCTCAATCATTATAGCTTCAAGAATCATGCACAATATTTTTGTCAAAATTTCAAGTTCAAGAATGCATGTTCCAGATCGAAAAAGAGCAGATGGAATTAAACTACATATATATAGCATAAGCAATTAGTGTCTGAATTAGGTTAAAGATGCATGTAGGAATATTTTATGTTGAAATCGACATGAATATGTAGTACTAGGGAATTCCCCATTAGACTTTCATATTCCTTAATCAAAACACCCAAAAAAAAAAAAGACTCGACGGAACTTACAATACAAATGAAAGGAATTGAAATTATTGAGCAAATATTATAAATGTAGTATATTTTACAAGTTTGGATTAGATGAGATAAAAAAAAGTTTGAGTATTAAATATTTGAACAAATATAATTATACTCCCAAAATACTAATAATATTTTATGTTGAAATCGACATGAATATGTAGTATATTAGGAGTATTAAGTTTTGTAGGGAATTCCCCCATTAGACTTTCTATAGGGATGGGGTCATGTTTGAATTTTGAATGGAGAGTAATAATTAAGGTGGGGGTACATTCGTGCAAGGTCTACATGTTGCTTCTTATACATACACATTATATCACTACTACACATTTAAGTTTGGAGAGCTACACTTGGAGAGCTCTTTTTTCGAAAAGCTCTCCAAGATGGCATTTAGAGAGCTCTTTTTTCGAAAAGCTCTCCAAGATAGCACTTAGAGAGCTCTTTTTTCGAAAAGCTCTCCAAAAAAAAATAATAATAACATAGAGAGCGGTTGTTAACCGCTCTCCAAGTGCCATTCCAAGTCGACAATTGGAGAGCGGTTCTTAACCGCTGTGCAAGTTTTCCCTCAAATTAATTCGATTTTAGAAAAAACGGGTACGTAAAATCTCAGGGTGCATTTGGTTGGAGGGATTTGGGCCTGTGGATTTTAAATCCACAGCCCAAATCCATTTCACCTGTTTGGATCAAATAATTTCTCTATGCATTACCCGGATGGGAGGGATCTGCTTCAGACGCACGAGTACTACGTGATGCTTTACAAAGACCTATTGGCTTAAAAGTTTCTAGTGGTAAGCTAATTCCTTTCAATGCATTATTTTTTAATATTTAGGTTAAATATTTATTTTTGATCTTGACAACTTTTCTAGATCACTATTATCTTGTGGATGCGAGTTACACAAATGGTCCAGGTTTTTTGGCTCCATATAGAGGAACTCGTTACCATCTGAATGAGTGGAGAGGGAATACTCCGAGAAATTACAAAGATTTATTCAATCTTCGACACTCTTCTGCAAGAAATGCAATTGAAAGAGCTTTCGGTTTGTTGAAGAAGAGATGGGCTTTTTGAGGACTGCAAGCTTTTATGATATGAAGACTCAAATTAGAATCATCAATGCATGCTTTATTTTGCATAATTTTGTGCGCAATGAGATGCCTATTGATCCTTTATTGATCGAGGTTGATAGAGAATTAGTCGATCAATCTATAATTGAAAATGATGATTCGAGTGTTGAAGAGCAAATAAGAGTAGTTAAAACTACATCGGAATGAACAACTTTTCGAGACAATCACGCTAAGCAAATGTTCGACGAGTATCAAGCTGGACGAGCATAGTTCGTTAAATTCTATTGAAAAATATATTTTTTGGATTTATTATAGAATGCATTTCATGAACCATGAGATGATTATTTTGTGAATATTTAATTTAATTATTTTGAATTCTATAGTTTTGGTTGTATCTTAGTATTATATAAGAATATATTACTCGAAGCATGAGGTAATTAATATTGTCAAAAAAAAAAATATGAGTTAATTAATATTTTGTACTATATTTTTTTTAATTTTTTTGTGTGACTATTAAAAATGAATTTGTGTTTTGGTGTATTATAATTTATTATTTTATTATTTAAAAAAAATGAGAAAAAAAAAGAGAAAAAAAAAATGAAATATCAATTAAATTTTGCCAAACAATGAATTTTAAATCTAGGTATTTGACAAATCCTCCATAAATCTACTTTAAATCCAAACAAGGAATTTCAATTTCATGGATTTGAAATTTATGAATTCTCACCTTGCATTTCAAATGACCCAATCCAAACGCAACCTTGTTTGGATGGAGTCATTTGAAATCCAAAGGATTTGAAAATGAATGGATTTAAGAAGTCTTAAATTTCAAATCCATGAACTTCAAATCCTTTGTTTGGATTCAAAATAGATTTATGAAGGGATTTATCAAATACATAGATTTAAAATTCATTGTTTGGCAAAATTTAATAAATATTTCATTTTTTTTCTCATTTCTCATTTTATAAAAATATAATACATTAATAAAATTCACAATCATTCTACCAAGATAATTATACTAAAAAAAAAGACTACGTATAATCATCTCATAATTCATGAAACATATTTGTATACAATACTACGATACAACCAATATCTTTCAATAAAATTCTAAAGTATAAAATGTCAATATAATAAAGCTATAGAATTTTAATAAGATAAAACGAGAGTCCACAAAATTAGATAAAATAAGAAGCCTTCATAGATTCACAATCATTAGTACAAAGAGTGGATGATAAAAGAAATATACTCCTTCTTTTCATCCGAAAAAGCTTTCAACAATTTGAACTCCTCTGGATCACCACTCATCAATTTACGTACCGCCATAAAAATTTGATCGCTACTAAGCCCGGGAATCATCGAGACAACATCATGTATCTCAATACCACTTGGTTTCTCTTCATTTTTCTTCTTGCTAGCTAGAAACTCTTGAAGTGTTGTAGCCATTGCACTAACAACTTCAACCATAGTATCTTTCTTCGACTTTTTAGTCTTTTCAAACATCGTATCTATTGAAGAATTTGACGGTCGTCCCCGTGCTTTGGATCTTGATATAGAAGCAGAATCCACTTCAATTTCCTCTCCCTCGCCCATTGCTTCGCTGCCTTCATCGTGAGTTTCAGCTCCATCACCCGTTGCTCTATCTTTTCCACACAACAACACAATTTCATCCCAATTATCTATCATTTTATTATGCATTCCCCTTGCTTCGGGATGTGACTACATATAAATCAAACAAATGAATTAATTATAAAATATAATATAGATACAATTTTTTTTATCAAGAGAATAACATATATTATTAAATAGGCAAAGAACCCCATTGTAGTACAAAGATGTATGTTCAAACAATAGTAGACTAATGAAAAATTAATAAAACAACAGCATACCATCAAACACCTAGAAATGCAGAGTATATGAATGCAATTAGTGATCCAATTTCAGATGCAAAACCATTATCTGTTTTGAGTTGTTTCCATTAGTTTTTTACATGCTTATCAAGTTATAAAAATCCATATGAGCTATACACAAATATAGATGACTATGTAAGATGATTATAATCAGAAAAATTTAACCTCAATGTATGCAAGCCAGCTTCATAGTCAAGATATTATCACATACGTCAATCAATAAAGATACAAATACTGTATTAGGATTTTGTCTAACCTCAATGTATGCAAGCCACGAACTCCACATATCCGATGTGACAACTATCATTTTTCGCTCCTCGTCCCATGTAAAACCACTTTGATTGGCTTGGACATCGGAAACCACATTGTAGTGTTTCTTCCAATTTTTTAGCCTATTTTTTATGTTGTCTTTTGTTAAAGACAAATTCAATTCTGTGTTCAAGTGTGTCACAGCAGCATGTAGAGCTTGGGGCTTCCATGTATCACCGTCACACTTGTATCCCAAAACCATTTGTTCGGATAAGACATTCGCTAAATGACGATCCATCTCCCTATTCCAAGATACATATGGTTGTTTGTACTTATTTGCTGTAGACAAACATATATAAGAATAACAACAATATATTAAATCAAAAGATATATAGATATTAAATTTTTGAAGAGGCAACCTTCTACACGTCCACTTGAAGTTTCACCACGAGAAAGATTGTTGTTAGGCTTAAGAAAGACATTTGCTCCCTTTTTCATGTTGCTAGTCACGATTAACTGTTTGAAGGTATATATGGAGGAAACAAGAATCAAAGTTATTGTAATTAAACTAATAAATATTAGCCAATATTATAAATAATGTTTTGTAAAAACTCATGCAAGGTTTATATCTATCTCACTTATCTATATTAATTACCACCAAAAACAAAATTTTGTATATACTATATATACATTATTTGCAGATTCACAAAAACAAACTCCAGCCAAGAAACTTGTGTATATACCCCATAACAATTTATGCCTCCAACTCGATATAACTCAGAAGCTTCATCAATTTCATTTTTGTACATTCATAAAAGATTTTACAGCATGAAACAAAGGATAACAACAATATGTAACAACAAAATAACTATACAATTTAAAGGGGTTTACAAGATTTACTACCCCAAAGGTACCAATGCCCCAAATTAGTTCTAGTTCATTAATGGTCATAAGAACAGATTGCATGTGCAAACAACAATCCACCAAAATTTTAGTTGAAATACTATTTATACTTTTCTTCAAACTTGCTGCAACAAATTAACAAAACAGGAGCTACACATTTTGTGACTCCTAAACCAAAAAAACAGAATCAATGGAATTAAATATTCCAGGCCTTAACAATTACATCTAGAAACATCACCAAATACCACAAGATCATTCATTATAGAGGCTTGACTCTTGAAATTTCTTGTCTATTAATATTTGACTACTCTGCACCTCTTACAACTATGGCTTAACACATTACCTAAAATTTGATTATATGGATCATCAGAAAAATTAGTTTATGGATCAGCAAGTTCCCACCAACTGTGCACAAAAATACTACATTTATTGAGGGCATGCTTACTTTATAGAAACAAATATTAACTCTCAACACTGAACACTCCCCCACTTGGTCCCATTTTTCTTTTCATAGTCTAAAGCCTAGCTAGCACCTTCACCAACAACATACTAATTAAAGGAGATGATCAATAACCTACTGAATTATTTTAAAATATGCAAGCAACAAGTTCTAAAATGATGAATTAAATTGTTAAGATTGAGATACGCTCGAGAGTTACACATGTGAAACTGAATATTGTATATTGATTCTTAATGACCTCTGATCATGCGAAGATGGGCTAAATAAGGAAACAAGATCCCAATGCTTCTCAACAAACTAACAACATATTAATTCTAATTAAAAATATACCCAATATAAATAGTTAATTCCTACCGAAAATCATGTTTTTGAGCTACAACAAGAAATTATTGATTATTAATTAATCGCTCTGATAGAACACTGTTGCTTAGGAAAACCCGATTATTTTAGCTGCACCCATTAATCATACCCAAATCCATAAACAATTTACACAAACAGATGCACAAAAAAGTGTGTATAAATAGAAAGCAAAAGATAAATTCATCAGCAACATACACAAATGCTTTGAAATATAATAATGATCTGGAGAGGTCAACAAAATAAACACACAAAAATAAAAAAATCAAACAGATTATGACAGCAAGAGCAATTGAAATTAACCACTTCTAGCAATAAATGTACAAGAAACCACGAACTAAATCGGGACAGTGAAACATTGTATTTACAGAAAAAGGAAGATGAGGTGTAGAACTTTTGGCACCTGTTAATGTGGGGAGAGGGGGAGAAGATCAAATTCCGTTTGTAATCGATTTCAAATCTTCAGATCGAATTCCATTTTGTTTCATTTGTGTGAGCGACAGAGTGAGAGATTGGGGAGAACGAACTATCTGTGTGAGCGAGAGAGTGAGGTTGATGGTCGCCGGAAATGGTGTCGCCGGCGACCGGAAGTTGTGTGTTAGGGGAAGGTGAAAGAAATGAGGTGGGGTGCATCTAGTATGGTCTATATTTAATGAAGGGTATTTTAGGTTTTTTACCTATTATTTTATTAATAAACTGAAAGGGGGAGTGCATCAAACCGAAATGGAGGTGCATATAATCAGACCCTTTATTAATTTATCCAAACATGGAGGGTGGATTTGAGTTCTGGATTTAAAATCCACAGGCCCAAATCCATCAATCCAAATGCAACCGGTTACATTAATTGCTTCTCCCCCAAATTGAAAATACGCGCCCTTGCGTCGTGCCGTCGCCTCCATCTCCGGCCTCGCCTTCGCCGTCGCCGTCAACGTCTCACCACATCCAAGGACTGTAGGAATTTGTCCCACAAGTATGTTTTCTTGCTCTGTTTCTCCCACACATGGATAATGAAATTAAACTGCTTCTGTGTTTTTTCTTTTGAAATTGGGTGAATTAATTTGGGCCTTACCTTGGGGTGCATTATCCTGCGACAGATATCCCACACGCAGCTAGTTTCTTGTTCAAGCTAAACCTCGTTTATGAGAATTAAATTAAATTAAATTAAAATATATCGTTTATATCTTCTCCGTGTGGTATCAGAGCGAAAGATCTTAAGCGCGATTTTTCATCTGCCACCTATTTGTCATCTTTCATCCCGTGAGTCAGTCCTGGTTTTCTTTCGTGTTTTAGTTGATCCCATCACCTGACTAGAGACGCAATAAAAATAAAATCAAGGTCTCAGGTACGAAATCCCTAAGGTGCAAACAATTCTTAATGGGAATGGGTCAAGTCTATATAGAGCGTAAGCTCTGATTTTAAACGGGATTTTCACAAGTGGACGATCGGATTGGTCCCTAAATTAGTGAGTCTTTAAATCGAATATCGAGTAATAAAAAAATAATTGACATCTATCTTCTGATTTTTTTTAAAGAATATATTATTGTACTTATCTACACTATAATCTTCTAGATTGTAATCTTCACAACTTTTAATTGAGATACACTATCCCTACACAACTTAAAACATACATTTTACTTATTGTCTTACTCTTATAATTCTTGGTGTTAGTCGTTTGTCTTTAGATTGAGATTTGGATGCTTATATTAGACTTAATGTCTTTAATATACTTTACTTTATTGTTCTGTACACCATGACTTATAATTCTTGTTTGACTAGAAAGACAAAAGATAAATTCATATACATGCAACAAAATTGAAGTGGCTACTAAATGCATTTTTCCTTTGTCATCATGTGAAGTATAATGCACCAAAGCTGTATGTTTGGGGTATTAATGCAATTTTGTCATTAATTTTGGGTCTTTTTAAAAAGACAAAAACCCCTCTCAGTTAAGAATAAAACGGCGTCGTTTATTTACTTCTTCTCTTTCTTTTACGAAAGAGTCGGCGCGGCAAAATCAAGCTACCTTAGCCATCAATCAGCAATTAAACCCTACTAGTACTGGAAGTTGCAAGGATAATCCACAATGGATGCGGAAACTTCGTTCCAAGTATCTCCCGAAACGGAAGCATTTTTGTGCCACAGATTGCTCGATCAAAATCAACCCATCTCTGAGAGATTCAGAGTCCTATTTTCTCTCCGCAACCTTCGTGGTGCTGCGCCCCGGAATGCGCTTATCCAAGGTATCATCTTCTACTCAAGTATTTTCTGTCTAATTTGAATAGAAATAATTCTACTGTGGGTAATTTGTTCAGCTTTGGGATTTTAAAAGCTAAAGATTTAAGAACTGGATAATTGGGTTTACTTTGCCTTATTGGACTTTGTATTTTTCATGATGTATGTTATATTACCCGTAAAAATGAATTTTGGAGCAACGAAATTTCTCCTGGAGGATATTTCAGTAGTTATGTGTTGTAGTGTTTTATAATCCTAAGTAAAATGAATGATTTAACTTTCCTTAATGTTCTGAATGAGATCATGATTTCAATGCTAGCCATTTTTTCCCTCGTTGATGGTCAATCATGGCTGCACAACAGTAATTTGATGCATTCTTTTCTACTCCAGCAACCAGGGATACTTCGAACCTGCTTGCACATGAGGCAGCATTTGCATTGGGTCAGATGCAAGATGCAGAAGCTATCCCTGCTTTAGAAACTGTTCTAAATGATTTCTCTTTGCACCCCATTGTACGCCATGAGGTATCTACTCTTGACTATTTATCAGTTTATCAAGCAAGAGGGTTTTTATTGTTAAGCTTCTAATTTTTCTTGTGAACTTCTGAATCAAAAGGCTGCAGAAGCTCTTGGTGCAATTGGTTTAGAGCGTAATGTTTCACTTCTTGAGAATAGTTTGACGTCAGATCCAGCTCAAGAAGTTAGGGAAACTTGTGAACTAGCCCTCAGTCGTATCAAGGAGCTGAAGAATATATCTGTCTCCAAAACATCTCCGTTTTTGTCTGTTGACCCTGCTGGACCTGCTTCTTGTTCTTCTGTACAAGAACTTAGGTTGTCATTTTTGGACATGCAATGAAATATATTTTCTTACATTAAGTATATTGCAAAATTGGTCTATCTATCGGGTGTTGGCAATTTTAGTCCTAAATTGACAATTTTTTTGTTTTAGGATAATAATTAATTTGTTATTTTTTAATTTTATATTTGAAATTAATATTTTTGGTTCATTCATTATGCCATGTAAGTGATGTTAGTCCGGTTTGGTACATGGAATTCTGACATCTCCCGCGAATGGCAAGTGCAAAAATCCTGTAACCTAGTCAATATAGGACTAAAATGGCATCACTTTAAAATTTATGGAACTTAATTGAGAAATTGATTCGTAGGGAACTAAAATCGCCAACACCCAATAGATACGAGACCAATTTTTCAATTTACTCGTTTTCACTTGCTTTCCATTGTTGCTTGACCCATTTCTACATTTTTTAGGGAAATCCTATTAAGCGAAGATAAGAGCATGTACGAGCGCTACGCTGCTCTTTTTGCTCTTAGGAACCTTGGGGAAGATGAAGCTGTCTCTGCTATTATTGAGTCCCTAGGTGCCAGTAGTGCTCTGCTAAGACATGAGGTCTGTTCTTGTTTTCTGGTTCATGTTTATGATATTATTTTTCTTGAATTCACCCAAGCAGGTTCAACTTTATTTTTCTTGCTCGCCAATGTTTTTATGTTAATTGACCTTATAATTGATTATTGAAAGAAATTTGAATTGTTTACTAAGTAATTTAAAGCAAACTTATGGAAAAAAGAGTCTAAGTGGACTGGCCAAGAGGCTGTTTTGGTTCTTCCATCCCATGTCATATATTTGCATATAAGTCTTCTTACAGTTTCTTGATCCTTCTGTTCTGCATTACGATGCCAATTTGTTTTAGGTTTTGTTCTTTTCAGTACATAGACTAGAGATTTCCAATAAAAGGGAGTGAATTTCATGATTTCATCTCCTTTTGCAAATTGGTCAATTTTTATGATCCTCTTTGTGTATGTGTGTCCTCTTTCATGCCAGTATATTTTGCTTATGTAATTTTTGTTTCTTATCTTTGAGTTCTTTAAATGATTGGCCATCAATCTGTTAATATATGGGATTTGTTGAAGATTATGTTATGATTCTGTCTTTATTGTGTATCCTAGTTTTGTTGTTCTGTGTTTAATATGTAGATTGTAGATCATTATTTATTATTTCCTTGCTTTTTAGATTGTAACCCGAGGTCTTTCTCCCACTATAAATAGGGGAGTCTTCTACCTAAGTAATATACACTATATGTATATTTTCTATCCAATACATATGTCTCTATTTTATTCTATTTTACAGGATTGATTGACTTTATGTAAGTAAGTTTGTTATTTATGGGGGACTTTACTTTGGAATTGCATCGGGAAGGTCTTCATTTTTTACCTCCCCCCCCAACCCTCAGCTGCTGAATATTAGATTATTGGAGGATAAGGATGGAGACCCTATTATTGTGCAAAGACATATGAAATGTAGCGATAGATGGAATTGATATTCTAGGATATATCAACATTGTTTCGAGTAAATCAGGAAAAGCTAAAAGTAGAGTGCAAGTAGGTCATGTTAGTTGATGAATTGATAACATCTAAGATATATCATGCATAAGATGCAAGTCTTTATTAGGGAGAATTCTAGGCTTTGGTTATATGCAATTTTATGGAAACACAGTTATTATGACTGAAAATCTTTAACGTATCAAAATTCTGAGTTTTCATCTGTTATGTTTCTACATTGTTGTTCACGTGGGAGTCCTTGGTTCTTGTTGCTGTAAATGATTATAAACATGCAAGTATAACGGTTATGCAACTTACTGAAACTAGGTTGCGTATGTATTGGGCCAACTACAGAACAAGAAAGCTTCGGATGCACTTTCCCAGGTTCTTAGAGATGTAAACCAACATCCTATGGTTAGACATGAAGCAGCTGAGGCTCTTGGTTCAATTGCAGGTACAACTTCTCCACGTTTTAATCTGTCATGTATAAACAAGTTGTATTGGTTCATGATTCGTCAACAAACTTGTCTTCTGTGATTTTCTAATGGAAAATAAAGGGGTTTATTACACGAAACCCCCTCTTGGTTTTGAAATTGCATGAAATCCCTCCCGTGGTTTATTAATATTGAATAAAGCTTAACTCTCTCTTTTTATAAAAATGAGTTAACGGTGTTATCTATATGTCCTTCGTAGTATAGTTTCAAGACTTCAATATTTGGAAAAACAAGATAGGGGGAATAGAGGCAATAGATTTAGCTTTATATAAATAAACCACAGGGGGGTTTTATGCAATTTTTAAACTATGCAACATGTCCCAACCACAAGGGGGTTTCGTGCAATTAACCTGAAAATAAAGTCGGGCGGGGTTAAAATATTGCATAAGCACTCGTTTTTCATTGATCTTTAAATGTTGTAGATGGCCAATGCATTGCTCTGCTTGAGGAATTTACCAAGGACCCTGAGCCTATAGTCTCACAGAGCTGTGAAGTTGCTCTGAGCATGCTTGAATTTGAGAGATCAGGAAAATCCTTTGAGGTAAACTACTACTACCTGATAATTGATTTTTTTTTTTTAAGTTGGATGTTTTTAATTGTGTGTATATATATTGATTTGGGTGGTGTGTTGTTGTCCAGTACCTTTTCATGCAGACACCACAAGCTGCTTCACATTAAGTTGGATTTCAACATTTTTGCATATCCATTATTATTCCCACAACTGACTTGGATCAACTCACAAGCTTAGGGTGGGTGGTTTCAGTTAAAGGAAGATCAAACCACATATACTAGATTTAATTTAACTTCTTCATCTTGTATTCTCCCCTCTAAAAACTTTATTTTATCTAAATTTGGGTGTGTTTGTTTTTTCTTTGAAATAAGTTATTTTATATGTAATTCAGATTTTATTTGGAAGTTTAAATTTTGGAGAAAGATTGAAAGTTAAGTTGAGTCAAATATTTAGTTGGGTAAATTGTGATCCAAATGACTTAAAATATAATTGACTTACTTAGTTGTTTATTAAAAGGTAATACTATTAATTGTAAAACTGGTGAATGATGAAATTGGTTTACACAGGAACAACCGGATGAAAAAAAAAAAATTAGTCTATCAACAAGAGAAAATGTCAAAAATAAAAAATTGAGATGGTCTTGGTCCTTTGGTGAGACTATTTTATACTATTTTAATTTGTGGAATATAAAAAGTGATAATATTTTTAATAAAAGTGATATATCTTTTACTTAGACAATGGTGAATATATGACACATTGATTTCAATGATATTTCAAAAAAGCATCAGTGGTCTAGTGGTAGAATAGTACCCTGCCACGGTACAGACCCGGGTTCGATCCCGACGGAGAATTTCATCCCTGAACCCAAATTTTTTTTAATCGAATTATTTATTTAATTATTATCGTTCCCAATGAGGTTAAATGTTTCGAATGATGTGGAGAAAAATTAAAAAAATCAAGGGTATGCTTGAACGTGGAAAAATGTCATTCTTGTTTTTTACCAAGACTATTTTTTTTTTTCTTTCCCAATGCAGCAAGCCTTTTGTAATTTTACATTTTGTAACTTTTAATTTAAAAAATTGAGAAAAATAAAAAATGAGGAAAAAATTAAAAAAGCAAATAAATTCATTCTTAAATATAAATTAATTTACCTAATTAATTATTTAAAAAATAAAATAGCTTATGTAATTAAAAAAAATCTATAACTACAAAATAAATATTAAAAATTATTTAGTTATTTTAAAATAATTAACTAAATATACAAATTTACCATTAAAATAATAAAACTCCCAAATATATTTTTGTTTATATCTTTTTTTTGAGGGGACCAGTAATGGTCACAAACATTTAACCAATTACCCATTTCGGAATTTCGTCACCACTCCAATCATGAGGAGAAGTCAATTGATAAATCAAAGATGTTATCTTATGGGCTACTTAATTTTGAGTTCTCGAAATGTGTACAACCTCGCACGCCTCAAATTCTTCCACCTTCGCTCATATGTGTTGTCTAAGAAGTCTGCTTCATAGCCTAAGAATGTGTTTTTCTTCCGGATCGTTGAAACTATATCCATAAAATCTGTGAACACCCATAATCCTGTAATTGTCTCTGCACCCCTGCTCCGAGGATGGAACCTTGGGGATCGATCCTATACCCCCACCATAATGATACTTCCATATTCATCCGTAATGACATAACCCATCCCGTAGATATTTAAATCATCATGAAAGCTCCATCGGTGAAAACTTGGTAGCATTACTTTTAAATGTTTTTCATTGTGACATGCATATGTCATAAGTTAGACAGTGCCACGTGTCATAAGTAGAGTAGTTGCATCCCCTTCTATATAGGAGTAATAATAATAATCCTTAATATTATTCACTAAAATTCACAAGAAATGTACAGTAAAATAAAAGGAAAAAGTAACAGACTCTGTTCTCATTTTCTCCCGTGATTTGATCTCATAAAATATACTCCATAAATTACTTTTAATTTTCATTAGATATAGAGTAGTGTAAACTTGAAATGTCATGCCCATACTATATTGACCTCGTCAATCTCTCAACTTTTTTTATTTAATACTTTTATATTCATAGTTTTTAAACCATATTTAAGTATAAAATATATTCCTCTCTCCATTAATTATATTTTATTTCCACTAAATTTATTTTCAAGTACTTTATTTTTATGTATAATACATTCATACAATAGCCTAATTACTTAGTGGACAGAGGGAGTGTTAATTATGTTGATAAATTTTAAAATAGTAGTAAGTGAATTTAAGAACATATATATTCAACGACGTGAATAATAGTTTGATAAAAATGTGTTGTAATAATTTGATAATAATTTAGTTGATATTTATATATCATGTTTATTATTTATTTTTAATATTAATGTTATAGAATACAAACACTTCAATTATATTTCGTAATTAATATAAAATCGTTATCAATTATGAGTCAATATGCTAATGTAATACTCTCTCACCCCCCAAAATAAACTCTTAAAAAAGAAAATTCATTCATAAAACTCCACCAATACTCATAAAATGTTGGTATTACTTTTGAGTCTATACATACACATAATTCAACTCATTAATTTACTTCATACATAAATGTTTACTAAATTACCTCTCAACGTTCTACTAATTACTCAATTCTTTTTTAAAATGTATCTTTTCATATGAAAATGAAGGATTTTCTCTCAATGGAATGCCCAAATATAGCAATGGGCTGACTAAACACGCCAACTAAATCAAATCTAATAAGAAGCCAAAATATCCAAAAAAGAATAATTAAGTAAACGAAATTGCTGTTTTTTCCCTTGTCTTGTAGACTTTCATAATTGGTAACTTAAACAGTCCAACCTCATGAAAACTCAACAATTAAACCTCAAGGTATTACTCATTGTACAACTTCTTCTTCAGACAAAAACTAGCAAATGAAATCAAATAAACTTAAACAGCATTGTGGAATAAATATCACTTTTTCATTCAAAAAAAAAAAAATCACTCATTTTCCACCTATGCTCATTTGTACAACAAATATAAATGTATAAAATTTTATAATTGAGAAAGCAATTACAGTCCAACCTAAGTAACACGTATAAGCAGCACGACCATGACGAATACACAAGTCATTGCAAAAATGAAGAGCCATGTGAAGCACGTCGTCTTCAAACTCTGGGAGTAGACCTCCATTGCCCTTGTGTTGGCATGCCCAGTGCTTGCTAAGCTGTGTTCAACAGCTTTCTCAGTCGAATCAAGTATCTGCAATCACAAGTTCACAATTCAAACAGGAGCACACAAGACAACTTGTGTATGAAAAAATGAAGGGATAAGAAGAATGCTTGGATGCATAAAAAAGCCTATACAGAGTATAAAGTATAAACTGAATCTCAACAAACACAAAGCAAAAGCAAAAGCAACGACACAATACAACAAATATGGGACGAGAGCAATCTCATATCGACTTCTTAGAATTGAAAATAAAGTTTTCTGCTTCATTAGCGTATTGTGGATGTAAGAGAAATACCACTTTCCACAAAGAAAAAAAAGGTTTTATACCCACTTTTTTAAAAACTACTAATTTTTTACCCAAAAAAACCTAAAATACCTCTAATACACTTAATACATTCCTTTAGACAAAACAAAGAGAGATCACCAAGAATTGTAGGACCCCATGAATGAATTGCTGCCATGGACAGTTTCTTTTACAGGAAGAAACCTATCAAGAATCCCAGAAAGGATTGTGGAAGCAATGTTTCTGCATTTCTTTTCAGTATGCTTAGTTTTGGAATTTGGGTTCAATTCCTTCTTTTTCAAAGGATCGGGTTCAATTCTTTGAGACAAAGGATTGGGAAAAACTGGGTTCAATTACATCCTGTTATAGCGAGACAAAGGATTGGGTTCAATTCCAATTTTTCAATTTTTGGAATTTGTGTTATGGATGTGAGGCTCTAGCTAGTTTGTTCCTGCTTCTTGCAATAAAATGGGTAGCGATTACTCATCTCGGAGTTCTTGATCTTCATCTCAGATGTCATGAGCTCCAAGAGTATTCAAATTATAAATTATGTCTCGGAGGCCATGAGCTCCGAGATAGTATTTAAATTATGAATCAGTGTCATATCATCTCGAAGCTCTTGATGTTTGAATACTATCTCGGAGTTACAATGTTTGAAATCAACCTATCTCGCAGCTCATTAGCTCCAAGACAAGTGAATTAGCTCTGAGACAAGTGGTTAATATTGTTTATTTATTTTTGTCATAAACTAATAAGGATCTTTGTGTTGCTTGACTTAAAAATGGGTAAAATTTTGTTTTCTTATCAAGTGGGTAATTTTCATTGTGTTATAAAAATGGGTATAGAACCCACAGACCCTTACTAATTTTTGTATCATAGACAGAGTGTACGGTAATGCATTTCAATCGAGCAAAGAAAGGGGATGAACACTATCTCCCAAAGCAATTTTCAATACCTAAAGTTTAAACAAACAGCATTTCACTCACCTTCTCAGTGTTTTTAATGGATTGATTCATCATAAGACTACTCTCTTTGAGTTGCCTTGCCAAAACAACCATTTCATCCGTCAAATCTTCTTGAAGCTTTCTGCAGATCAGATGTTCAATTCAGTAAGGTAGCATATTAAACCCAGAGACAGGATTAACTTGCACCACTTTTATAGAATAAAGAACTCTTTCACACTTGTTTTTCAGCCACAAAACACTAACATAACTCATCATTTATGTACCATTTCTCTAGAGTCATCTAACTTGATGGGTGTTTTGACAGAATTTATAAGCTCTTTAAAACATTTTATGAATTGTTAAGCTCAAAAGGTCTCTTGAAATGTTTGCCTTTTTCAAAAAGAAAAAAGTAGTGGAAGGAAAACAAGGAGCTCAAAAACTCCCATAATATAGTGTTGGGATATTATAATCTTTGGAGAAGCAAGGAAATGACTTAGGGGTATATGTTAACTAATCAATGGACTATCGGACATTTATTCACTTTGAACTTATAACATAAGATAGTGTACTCCTCTAACTGTGATAGTTTCTATTACCAAATTGTAATTTCTAACATCTCAAAAGTTCCATGGAAACCTTATTTTTTAAATGGGACAACATCTTACACACTCAAAACATCTTACAAACTGGATTTTATCTTCTTCATGTTCTAATCAAATACAAGTTCATGCAAGTAAAAATATAAGATACGAAATAATAACTAGCTAAAATAAGCTCATCCCAAATCACTTAACAGCAGCTACATTTGAATCTTGTAAATCCCATCAACAACAGAAATAGTGGAGATTATATCAATTTTTGGTCCCCTCTAAAGTTTACTTTTTTCCAGTGTTGCTACCCCTCTTTCACTCACTAAGAAATTTGATCCTCGAAGTATACTTTTACTCTCACATTAAATCCCACGGTTAGTTGAATGTCCGTTGACTGACAGAATCAATTATTTGGAGGTGTTAAATGTAACTATATGAAAATTATTAATTACTACATTTAGCATCCCAAGAATAATTACATTTAGCACCCCCACAAATATTCTGGCGATCAACTAATGATGGGACCAAATGTGGGAGTTAAAGTGTAATTCCAGGACCAAGTTTGATAGTGAGTGAAAGAGGGTGGCCAGAACTGGAAAAAAGTAAACTCTAGGGCCCGAAAATGATATTATCCTGAAATAGTGAAATAACAATACCTGTGTTTCTCAATATGAACCTGTGCTGCAGTGTCCAATTTGACAGACTTTGTAGTATCTCTATCCTCAACATTGCTGGGGGGTTTACCTTCAGACAGGCGCCTGCATCAACCAGAAGTCAATTTTGGAAAGTTATAGGTGACATATTTAATAGAGTGTACCAAACTGTCATTTGACATACAAAAGTCTCCTTCTCAGCCCTCTGGGGGAGTGAATACTTTCTCCCTCAGATGTAGACGGGGATGACTCCCTAATCTTAGCCTCAAACGAAGGCTCCTCAGAAAGTTGAGTACTAGACTGGAATTTGCCAAGGAAAAAGGTGACGTTATGTTAGAGAGATGATTAACATGTAATAGATTTGGAAAAAAAAAACATGATCAGTTAAAAATGTGGAGCCTGTTCAGCCTGTGCTTACTTACTACTACCCCGTTTCGCAACTAGTGTCTTTTTTTACAGATTAAAAATAAAATTAAGGAACATAACATTTAGACAATTTACCCTCAATCAATTAAAGAACAGAGTAAGTTATGGTATATGAAAGATAGGGGAGATCATTGATAAGATAAAAGTACGAGATGAAGAATAAAAATATCCTTAATTAAGAAATACTAAGAGTTCTTTTAAGTGGGGGTAAATTGGGAAGAGGTGAGGGGAAAATAGTTAAAAGGACAAAAATTAGAAACAAAATTAGACTCTAAAGAGACAATTATTGCAGAACGGAGGTAGTAGTGTTTAACTCAAGGAGGCAATCATGTAACTACCACA
Organism: Galeopsis tetrahit; assembly: GCA_963675135.1. Taxonomy (NCBI): domain Eukaryota; kingdom Viridiplantae; phylum Streptophyta; class Magnoliopsida; order Lamiales; family Lamiaceae; genus Galeopsis; species Galeopsis tetrahit. The sequence continues at coordinate 40,134,177 of OY776131.1, forward strand.
GCAGCAGAAATATTTTGTGCATTTTATGCACCACTAATTTGTAGAAAATTTGGAAAATTTGAAGTGGTAATATCAATGACAAAATGACAATAGACATTATGAAAAGACTAAAAAATTCATTTAAATTTATCAAAGCAATATAAAATCAAAGCATAAGCTTTGACATTAGAAACAAATTGATCACGTCAAAAGATAGAGAAAGCAAAGAGTAAGAAACATAAATATATCAACCAGAAGGTTAACTAGAAACGAGAGAAACAAAAATATATCATCCAGAAGCCCCCATGATAATATCCATTTGTGTTTCTAATATAGAAGAGCTTTGAGGACCACATACATATTCCAGTCCAAATGTTCATTTAAATTTACTAGCTGAGAAGTCAAATTAACTAAAAAGTTTACAGATCATTTTCACAACAGAGTGAATGCTCTGCTTTCCGTGGAAGTTTTATCAATTTCAGGTAATACTACAGAGAAGTATTAAAATTTGTTTGTACTCCCCTATTCAAATGATGGAACAAACTAAAATTTAACAAGCAAGGGAGTCAAAAAAAACTACCAACACACCTCAGCAACATCTAATTTGGCTGCTATAGCTTCAATTTTCTCTGAATATTCATTTAAGTGAGCTTTTGAAACCCTGTAGTGGCATAATTGGAAGAAAGTAATATTAGAACATGTGGATTGTGTCTATATATATATTTTAAGATTTAAGTACAGAAGGAGAAAAGCAAAATGTAGCAAACAAAAGCGAATGCATGATAGCAATTAGAAGTTGAGAATGAGCTCTTATATAGGAAGTGTAACATGCTTGTGGGGGGTGGGGGGGGGGGGGGGGGGGGGGGGTTATTCGACCCACCTAATCAGATGGATTTCATAGAAATAAGTTAGTATAAAAGATAAAAGACAAACACTTTTCCAGTTGCTTGTGAGGCCCGAGGGGCTAGGCACTTCATTAAAGAAATCAATACACAACATTAAGATGATGTTATCTTAAAGGTCTTTATTTCAAATGGCCATTCAATTCTTATAATCACAATTCACAAACAACAAATGTGTGTAACAGGTTGATATTTCATTATAAAACTAATGGGAGCTCTAACAACTTTGAACTTTCTATTAAAATGTTTCTTTATTATTTTTAAATTTTCTTTGAATATTAACCACTATATGAAATAGGTTTCAGAAATGGCTCTTTATGGAGTTCACAAAACATAACATAACATGCCTAAGCAGTGATCCAATGTTTAGCTGAAGGAGAACATATGCAACCAAAAAGCAGTAAGAACGGGATACTTATCACATTATACGATGTTAAAAAAATATATATATATCGAACACAAAAAATCAAGTTAAGTCACTAATTTTGCATACATGGTAACAAAAGCAAGTGCAGGAGTAAGATAATGTGCATGAATTAGACGAACCTGGGCAAACCTTCAGGACTCCTCTCTTCAGCCAGTTGCTCCAGTTGCTCTCTTAGAGTGGTAACATACTAAATAATTACTATACAAAAGAACAATTTCTCATCATCCACTAACTACAAAAATTCAAACTGACTCAGACATGTAGAAACTAAAAAACAAGTGGATATAAAATTACAAGACGATGCAAGAGTCATGTTGTTGTACAATATGTATAATTATACGTACATCATATAATATATTGGAATATGAATGACAACTAACTTGAGAGGACTAGAACATACATGAACAAGCTTTGCTTTATTTTGTTGTTGAGGAGCTGTTGCCAGTAACCTTCTCAAATTTACTTCAGTTTTGCTCAAACCCATTACACTGACACTGGAAAAAGAGCAGTCGAATTATATAGTTTATACCTAGCTGAAATGAATTGGTAAATTATTAAACCCAATCAAAAGATATAAAATTATTAGGATAGCCAACTGGCCATGACAGATGCAAATGACAGTGCTCCCAACGTAGTCAAGACTGCAGAGTGCATTCAAGTCGGAAAGGTCCAAATTCCAAAAGTGAGGCATGCCACGCTAAAAGCATTATACTTACACCTAACAATTGAACACAACAATCACATTTTCTGCCTCCTTTGTGTAATAATTAATTAATTTGTTGGTTTAATTAAGTAATCTTTACGATGTAAGGCAATTTCTACCAATTTCAAAATTGATATACAACAATGTTAGTTGATTTAACAACACTTGGCCGGATATCTAGCTCCCTAGCGATTTTCACTAATTTGGGCAATCTCACTGTATTTGTAAGTTTCCAATAATCTCAAAATTATAAGATTATCTCTTACCAGAGACGCTATATGTATCTAAAAAAAATTGTTACTTCTACTAAGAGTTTCCGCAACACAGGCTCTAGCTTCTGAATTATCAACCACTATATAAAGTCAATCAAGAATCTTGATTCAAGATTTAAAAAAAAAAAATCCAAAAACACAAAAGTAGTCATATTACAAGACAAGCCAATATAATTCACTCCATCTAGTACACTAACATAAAAGTCTCTGCATAATACAAGATCTATTTTCCTTCATTCCATTCGTGCTGATTTTCTGGGTATTTGATAAAGTCTCATTTTTCTGTAAAATTTCTGTGTTTTACAAAATCATGGAGCAATATAGATTATAGACCAACAATTTTGGCTTCAAGTTTTCAATAGTAACTCTAGGGTTTGTGGTCACAGCCTATTTACTTCAATTTTTCCTTTTCTTCCTGGTTTTGCACTCAACTTCAGATTGACCGCGTCCTATGCTCAATACCACATCCAAAACCCGAAATGAATTAGTATATCCATAAACTACTTGCATTACAGTGGAAAAGTAGACTCTCTTATATCTGATCATAAGATTGTTCAGTTTCACCAATATTCAACAATCGCAGTCATGTTTCCTGGCCAAAATTAGAAAAATTTCTAATTGGATCACCACAAGAACACATCTTATCAAGCATTCAGAGAAACCCAATTAGCAAACAACGTCGAAGTTCTACAAAATAATCCGATATTCAAAGAAACTCGTAATTCAGAATTCCAATAGAATTTCACCCAATCCGATCAACCCTTGTAACACAAAATCAGAATCCAAGAAGAGACATTAAGCGCAGAAATGAAAAAACTTGCCTTGTTTTTCCGGAGGAGGAAGATGTTCCGCAGGAGAAAATTCATGTGAGAAGAAAGCTCAGAGAGTTCTTCGAATTGATTGGAATCTACTAAGAAGAAGAAGTGATTTTGGGGTATTAATGCAATTTTGATTATTGAAAGAAATTTGAATTGTTTACTAAGTAATTTAAAGCAAACTTATGGAAAAAAGAGTCTAAGTGGACTGGCCAAGAGGCTGTTTTGGTTCTTCCATCCCATGATATTCTTCGTTAAATAAAAGATCTGTGAAGGATACATAAATAGTTAAAACTACCTATAAATTGAAACAAAATTAATCTCTAAAATGAATTTGTTATTCCTGATAAGGGTAAACTACAATGTTACAAAAAGCAGATCTAAGTCGAGTCGAGGAAAATTATGTTTCCGCAAGATAAATATATTATGACTAGTGCTCACGTGATATACGTAATGTCCCCAAAGATAAAACAATTTTCATATCTGAATAGACATAATTGGATCGGCTCAATTGTAAAATGGGCTTGTGAAGTTTTTGAGTCTCCAAAAATATAGATGGAGACCAAAGACCAATTGTCAAATCCGAATTCGGCCCGGACCTTGCGGGCGGCGGCGCGTGTGGTGCATGAGTGTGTACCCATTTACCATACTTAACCACCCTGATCACTTTAATTCTTGCAAACTTTCTATGTGGACAAAGCGAGACTTTTCACATTTCCACTCAAACTCATCATTAACTCCTCAAAAGATGTGACTTGTTCCATAAAAAATAAAAATCGCTCACCGAAATTTGATTTTGAGACTTTAAATATACCACGTTCAACTACTCCGCGAGTAAATCGACACTATCACATTTAATTTTTTTGAAAATTGACGTTTAGTCCATCAAATTATATATTTTTGTCAAACATGGATATCAAAACCCATAATTTCCAATAGAAACTTTTTTTTTTTTTTTGGAAGGAGCAAAGATTTTATTATTGGGTATGAGACATACCCCAAAATGAAGCATACAACAGGTTACAATACAGGAAATAAATCAAGTAGCCATTTCCTTGACATTCTTCCTAATTCCTAACACACACACACACAATTTCCAATAGAAACTTATTATAAAACGTTTTTAACAAGTTAATAACTTTTCGACCTTCACACCTATCAAATAGAGTGATACTTAGGTGCAATTGATAGCACAAATGTTAAGGCAAATATTAAATTGAATAAATTGAACATTAAAACTAATTGTGTATATACACTCAAATGCATGAACAAAAATTGTTTACCGAACATTTGGCCACATATCGGCCAACCTTTATGCTTCAGGCACATCGATTGAAAAAATAATTTATTAGTTTGTGCCCACATAACCCCCCAACTAAGATAATTTACTAGTTTGTGCCCATATAAAGGCCAACCTTTAAGCCTGATCAAGAAAATATATATGTAGACGGGTACGTACGTACTAGTTTGTGAAAAATTGTGCGTATTTCTTGGAAGAATTTTAAAAAGAAAAAAAAAATTAACATACGTTTATACATAATAAGTAGTTAGAATTTCATTCAATAAATTAACAATCAAACAAACCGAATTTATTCATGCAAACAAATCAATTAGATTTAGAAATCATGTGGCCTTGGTGACAGACTTGAGGGTGATGGATGAACCCAATCCAGACTTTGCAACATCAACGCTAATTGTATCGTACCGTAGGAAAAGTTCAACTACCATCATCCTGCCTAACACCACCACCATATCCTTTGCCGGGCATTGCTTATTATTCGCCGTCGGATCGTCCACTTCTCTCCCGTTGGACCAGTAAATGTACCGGATTAGCTTCTCCCCGCCACCTACAAACCTGTCGGGCATGAACTTTTCCGGGTCGTCGAAAATCTTTGGATCCTTCGTCGCAAACGGTTGGTACCCGAACATGGTCTCGCCTTTCTTGATCATGAAACTCGCTTCATGGCTCGAAATTTTCATGTCTTCTTTGGCGATAGCTGTTAGGAATTAAATTAATATAGATAAATTAGTTTCATCCTTTTTTACCAAGTTAAACTTTATACAATACAAAATTCTTTACAGCTTGGGTTTAAATGCACTTGAAAGCAACTTCCACAAACATAAAATCGTCTACTCAATGGACTTTCAGCCACATTTAATTAAGGGACCGTGTTAAAGGAGTATTATTATGTGCACTATACATAGTACACTATTAATTAATACTACTCCCTCCGTCCCTGAAAAGTTTGTGCGGAATTTTGGACACATGATTTAAGAAAAAAAATGTAATGATGAGAGTGTTGAGGGGTAATTTTGTAAACTTTTATATATAAAGTAAATAAAGTAGATGGATTGAATGTATGGTTGGTCCCCAAAGTAATGGCATGAAGGGTAAATATATGTATATTGTGAGGGGTGATTGTGATGATTATTTCTATTTTGTACTCCCTCCGTCCCGGTATAAGTTTCCCCTTTCTTTTGGTTGTTTTGATTAAGAAATATGATTAAATAATTGATATAGTACAAGTGATGTGATGGTGAGAGAAAAAATAATAGATGAGTGTGAGATGAAGTGTGATAAAATAATAGATAAAGTGTAAGTGATGTGATTGAGAGAGAGAAAATCATATGCCAAAAATGGAAAAATATGAAATGGGAAACTTATTGTGGGACATCCATAAAAGGAAAGTGGGAAACTTATAGGGGGACGGAGGGAGTAGTATGCAAACTCTTGGGGGAACAAACAAAAAATGAAAGTATGAAAACTTTTGGGGTACGGAGGGAGTATTACTTATAAAAACTAATAGTACTCCCTCCGTCTCGAGAGTTTTGAGCACGGAGGTTAAAAAATATGATAGAATAAGCATATGTATTATTAGAGGTGATGTGATTGAAAGAAAAAAAAAATATAATAGTTTGCTAAAAGGAGAATAACTAACTTTAATTGGAATGGACGAAAAAGAAAAATTGAGTAGTTTTCACTGGAACGGAGAGAGTATTATGAGAACTAATATGAAGTATTTATTAGATAATTAATATAAATAAATTAATTTCACACATTTTTTCCATATTGTATTCAATGGGAACTACTCCCTCTGTCCCAGAGGAATTTGCACCTCTGGGATGACACACATTTTAATAAATGTGTAAGAAAAAGTGTAGAGTGATGTTTTGAGGGGTAATTTTGTAAACTTTTATGAATAAAGTAAAGTAAAAGGTAGGTTGAGTGTGAAAAGTAATGGTGGGTAAATATGTGTATATTTTGAGGGTGAGAGTTATGACAATATTTCCTTTTATGTAGTGTGTAAATTGGTATGTGATATCCATATATGGAAAGTGTGCAAATTCTTATGGGACAGAGGGAGTATGTATGTAAGAGTAGTCTTCGTTTATCATGTTGGACAAGAGAACCAAAACTTTGCATAGTTTGATCTATTTCTGTGTGGTTCTCTTCCGTCCGGCTCATATTTTTAACTTAAGTCATTGCTTATGCCTTCTTTTTACATTAAAAATTTTCCGTGTACTAAGTATACATACCTTCTTTTAAAATTACTTTTTAGTTTTTACTATAGGCTGGAACTTTTAAATGAAACGAAATTCTTTAGTACCATATTGAAATTGCACGGGCGGATCAATCCTGAGCGTCTCCCAGACGACGGATTTCATTAACGCCATCTTTTCCAGCGCCGCCAGCGTGACACCTCCTTCCGCCTTGACAACATCCCTGATTTCACGACGAAGGCGACCGTGCAGATCCTCTCCACCGTCCCCAACGTACTTTAGCAAAGACGGGAAGAGCACTTTTGTGCCGCCGTTTGAGTTAAACCCGACGAGGAACATAAGGTTATGAGAAGCTTCGTCTCTGCTCAGGCCCTGCTTCTCCGCCTCATCGAGCAACTCTCCGGCGGCAGCGTTGAAGGCAGCGCGAACTTTCTCGTACCCCGATGTAACGACAAAGGACGGCAACGGGAACGTGTGCAGCAACAAATCTTCAACCCAATTTGGCAAGTATTTTATCCCTAGTGTCATAATAGGAGCAAGCTGGAATAATAGCCACTTGTCAAGATTCGTGTTTCCATTTTTAGAAACACTTGTGTCGTAAGAACTCTTTCCGGCAAATAAACGGAAAAGAAGATCAAATGACATTGTGTCACTAAGCGAGTTGAAATCTGCTTGTCCCTTTTCAGCTAACTCAGCTTCGAGATCTACGAAAAGGCGAGCCGTTGAGTTGCGGAAACTCGGGATGAGTTGTTTGTGCAATCGGGCGAGTAATGAGAGAAAGAAGGACTTAAGAAGGGCGTGTTTGGGTCTCAGAAGGATCGAGATAAGCGCAAACGCGATACCCCCCAGTGAAACGGGTCGAGGGCATGTAAGTTCCCGTACACACGTTTTTCTTTTCGACTTTTGAAGTGTCGAAAAGCGTTTGGAAGCTAATGGCATCTAGTAGAACCACGACTTTAGGGTCCTTGGCGTTGAACGGGCCTGGAGGGCCGTTAACCCTGAAAACAGTTGAGTTGTATTTCTTGAGTCGGGCTCTGAAGAACTCGTCTTGGCCCTGGTTATAGAAATAGTCGAAACGATCTTTAATCGGGCCGAAAAAGGGTAAGCCATAGCTACCTGGGATTTCCTTCAATGGAAGGGCATCACAAGGGTTTTCAGAATATGAAGACATTTTTCTTTAACGTTGTTGGGGTTATTGGTTGATGAAATGTTGGATCTATATATAGATGCATGAATAAATGGAATGAAATTCAAACACGTCTCTAGTTCGAACATTTAAATAAAATAATTTTTTTTATGATATCAAAATTATTGACTGTCGTCCACGTCATAAGTTCAAATCTCGTTGAAAACAATTCCTAATCTCATATTAAACTGTTCATTATTCTATGAGTCTCTTCGTTGGAGGATTGAAGTGATAATCTAACACAAAGAGAATGTTAGAATTTAATATAAAATATAAAAAAAATGAATTGATTTTATATCTATACAAGTTTCTTTCACTAGCCAATCGGATAAATTTGAGAGGGTTTAGATTAAAATTATGTTCGAGTCTTTATCGATTAGGAGTATAAATTTAGGTGATGATAATGATGTAACTAAATATGATGGATAGATACGATTGACCACGGAAACGGGTCTAAGATTTCATTTTAAGTGGGGACAAATACATTGTACTAAAATATCACACACTTTAAAATTTAAGAGGCATGCTCTTATTAATTAAAACTTTAGATGCAATTTCTTAAATATATAGTGACTTTGTTTAAAATATATATATAGTGACTTTTAAAAAAAAAAAAAATCAAGGGGCGTTTTTTTTTTTCAAGTTCAGGTATCCGGCCTGATTAATACAAGGATTCTACCCTCCACTAGAAGGGTCTCATTTAAAATCAAAATAAAGTTTTATATGGATTGACTTATAATGGGAATGACCATTCAAACTTCATTCCATTTTAAATTCATTTCATTCGTTCGTACCAATCATGTCCTAAAAATTTTGAACCTGAGACTTATAGAAGAATATACTCCTAAATCTTAATTGTACATCACTAAATCGACCTTTGTGGATTAAATATTTAGGGGTTTGACCGCGCCCCAAAATGACATGAGTCATAACATGTGCCATTTTTTTGTATGAAAACACTAAATAATAATTAATGGATCGTATGTATTAATAAATATACCAACATATTACATGTGTAAGTAACACACAAAAATCGAACGGAACCTGTGCCACTCTTAAATCCGTCCCTGGAAACCAATATCTAAAGTAGGACGCTTAGGCTGGCTGAAAACAGATAAAGGAGACATGTATTTTGACGGGCGGATGCCCCTTTTTCTTTTGAAACTTGGTGAAGTTGGATGGTACTTCCAAAAGATTTATCAGATCAGAATGAAAATAGACCTCTTCGGATAGACGTTTAATTTCCAAATATATTTTTCGGGCTCTCAAGAACTCTTCTTGCAGTTTGGTCACGTGCACAATATGCATCTTTAAAAAAAATGTTGGCCAAAAGGGGCAGAGCAGTCCGACAAATGTGGCTCAAAAATAAATCGGTGTTCAGCTTGAATCAAAACGAACAATATCATAATATTAGTGTTATTAGTGAAGTCCATCCTGAGACCCACCAATATAACTTAAATATATTTTAAAATAAAGGGGAAACAAATTAGACCGACTTAAAATATAATTATAATTAGAAAAAGAAAACTCTAGGGGATTTTTTTTAATTGTAATCTCAAATAGTGAGGAGAAACTAGCTATAACTAAATATAATACTCCCTTTGTTCCGCTCCAACTTTTCATTTTTTTTTTTTGTTGACGTTTCATAAAAAAAAATTTCATTCTGTTTTTTGTATATTATTTTCTCTTTAAATCAAATCATTAAAAATATTAGTAATTATTTTATTTTACTTCATCTTAAAACTAACAAAAAAGAAAAGGTAAGTGGAACACATGCGCGCATGAATTACTTAATCAAAACTAACAAAAAGAAAAGGAAAGTGGAACACATGCGCGCACTAAGCTATACGTGCACGTAATTAAAATCGTAGAACACTTAAGGTTACGTAGTTAAAAATACCTTCTATATATAACGACTTTGTTTGGGGACGGGATCTCTGTTACACAATGGTGTAACATCTTCTGTTACACCATTTAAATTTGCGCTATGTGGCTATTCATCAAAATTTACAAATATAAGAATATAACCCTTTACTCTATTTAAGAAATAATGTTAATTTAAGTAAAATAATAATAATTATATAATAATTAATTATAGATGTTAAGAATCACCCTCACAATATACACATATTTACCTTTAATGTCATTACTTTTGGGATCCACTACCGCAAACTTTTCGGGGACGGAGGGTTTAAGTCTTTTGACTTGTCAAATGATACCTTTTTATCCACTTAATTCAATTTTTTATTCAAATTATTTTTATTTATATTTTATGAATATATAGAACATTTTATAGAATTTTGTTGTTTTTTTTGAATTTTTGTTGAATTTTTTTATGATATTATTTTGTTGAATTTTTTTTTCAAAACTTCTAAGTCAATTTTTTTAGTTCAATTTTCTTTATTCAAAGCTCCATAATTTGTATTTTTTTACATAATTAAATATTGAATATCAACATATATATTGAATATTGAACACTTAATATCGAGAAAAAAATTATTTACGTCCCGTAACTTTTACCCTTTTTGAAAAACGTCCCAAAATAGTTAAAATTTTAATTTACATCCCATAACTTTTTCAATTGCTTAATTTACGTCCAAATTTCCCTGAAAATCCCCAAATTTATGTAAATGAGACGTAAATTGAGCAATTAAAGAAGTTATGAGACGTAAATTAAATTTTTAATTAAAATTGGACGTTATGTGAAAAAATAAAAATATTCAAAAAAATGTGTACAATTCACTATAAAATTAATGTAGTTTATGTGTACAATCATATAAAAAAAATAATTCATAAATTAATTAATTATTATAAAAATCAATTAACTTATCTAATTCATTATTAGAAAAATTATTAACTTACCTAATTAGAAAAAATTATAATTACAATATAAGTATTATAAAATAAATTGTGAATATAATTAAAATACTAAATAATATTTTAAAATATATGAAAATAAATTTAGAATAATATTTAAATAAGTTAATAATTTTTCATAATATCAAAAAAAATATAACATGAAAAAAAAACTAAGATTTATTTCTAATTCAATTAATTATATACTAGAAAAATCAATTAACTTACCTGATTAATAATTTAAAAACTCAATTTACCAAATTAAAAAATAATTTAAAAATTAATTAACATACTCAAATAAATATAAATTTTATCTTTAAAATAATAAAAATTCCAAATAATTTTTTTTTATTAAAATTGTGAAAAAATCTTATTAAAACTTAACAATTATTTTAATATTTTAAATAAAAAAAATTCACAAATATTTAAAATCCCCAAATAAATAAAAAAATACTTAAATATATCCAAAATTCTCATCTCTCTTACCCACGGTAATTGAAATATGATGATGAATACTATATTTTTTAACAATTTGTTAATTTTATTATTTTACATTTTTATTATATAATTTTTAATTTTATATTAGTTCGTACAAAAATATGTGGACCCACTTTGTGTAATACTTAGATAATTTTTTATATTTATTTGATTACTTTAAAATAAATAAATAAATTTATAATACTTATATTGTAATTATAATTTTTTTCAAATTAGGTAAGTTAATAATTTTTCTAATAATGAATTAGGTAAGTTTGTTGATGTTGATATGAGTGTTATGTTTAATGATCCAACACCAACAGCCGAGTGTTGTGTTTAATGTTCCCAACACTCATGACAACATCAGAATTTGCCCTTCCTTTTCTCACTAACTCTTATCTTACGCTTGTTGTCTAATGATGTCCCCAGAGCAGTTAGAAGACGTGGGCAACACCAAGTCATATCACTGCGTGGGAGTGAGAAGTTATTAGGCCATGGTATAACAAGTCCCTAAATTCTAGGAGTGGTGGAGAGAAGTTCTATAACCGCATGATCTCAAGGTTGAGGCGATCATGGGAGTTGATGGCAGTTCGTGAATGAAGCCTATAAATACAGAAGCTACCCTCAACACAAGATACACAAGAAGAAAAGCTGAAATCGACTACTACTCTATTGAACGCTATATACGCTTCTAGTTAGGAATATCTTTGTTTCTTCTTGTAGTTCTTCACATTATTATAAACCCGAATAGTAGTGTGTTAGGACATAGTCTTATTTACTAGGTTGTGTGATTAGATCTATGAGGGAGATAGTTTCATAGAACTTAGTAAATCATTATACACTTTCGTAGTGTAATTATACACCTCAAAGAGGTTGTACTCGTTTCACATATTCTTATATAGTGAACAGCATAGATTATTTTATAATCTATGCAAATTTTGAATACTTCCATTTTTCTACGTGCAATTTAATTTCCGCTGCATAGTGTTGTCTAGATTGTGCCAACACAACAGACAACATCTCTGATTTCGCACGCACACACACTTTCAGTTGGTATCAGAGCCAACTACTTGATACATGTAGTGAACCCATCACTACTCTTGAAATCCATATATTTTTATATGATTTTTGAAATTATAATTGAAATAGATAGAAGAGATATTGAGAGAGATAGAAGGTTTAGAGGGAGGGAGAGAACAACCGAGAAGAAGGAATTGAATGTAATTTTTGCTTGCCTCTTTCATTGATAACATTTTCTATTTAAACCTAGAAACAAACACTAGTGGGCCTAAAAAACATAAGTACTAAAGTCCAATTGAAAATTACAAAATGCAATTTAAAGGATAGTGGCCCAATGTTGTCTTCAATTGTTTGAGGCTGCAACTCTTAATATTCTCATAACTCATGCCCATGACAATACTCCCCCGTTTTTGAGATCCTTGTCCCCAAGGATCAAGATTCTGAAATGCATTGCATATGAACTCCAAGTCTTCCCAAACTATTAGTTTCAACCCCTTTGATTGCTCGATTTTGAAAACACCATCCTTCGATTGTTTCTTGAAATTGAGATTAAACTTCACTTCTTTACTCATGAACTTTAAAGAAGCAATATTCATCTTGATTTTGATCTTTCCTGTATATCCAGTCTTCTCAATTGCATCTATGAGTGGTACCAATCCTTCATGGTTATCTTGCACGTCCAAAGTAAATCCACCATCATTTCCAAAATTGCATGCATCTTGTCCTTTCTCAAAAATCTGAACACCACCTTTAAAATCCTTCGCAAACTCCATCACCATATCACCATGTAGAGGTATTGATTTACATAGTGCAAATCCATACAAGGATACAAATTTAAGCGATTCATGGTAAATCATCCTTTCAGCTAATCGACACTGAACTACATAAATATTTATGTATTCATTGAGGAATTCAAGTAACGGTTCCTCAGTCTTCTTGTTGCGGAACATGATTGAAGAGAGAGATACCGAGAGAGGATAGAGAAGAAGAGCCGAGAGACTGTAATTTTCTGCTTCAATAGTTCCTCTAATATTGAGCACTGCTACACCAATTGTAAGCCTAGCAAGCCTTATTTGCCACCTTTCCTTGTCATAATCCAAAGTGCTCAATTTAATTCCTGATCTAATCTTCTCACATCTTTCTTCCATGATCTTCTTCTTATGAATCAAGATTAAAAGATCTTCCAATTCATTGAACAATGTATTTCCATCTTGAATAGGGATGACACCCTCATTTCCAAAATTTTCCATGCCTTTTTCCATCAACCCACCATTAACAGAATGTGTACCATTCTGGACAATCTCCTTTAATAACTAATAATCCTTACCCTGCTTTCCAAGTTTGTAACCAAAGCAGCAACTACCATTTGAATGCCACGCCTGAGATCCATGACATTCATGTCAATTCTATGTGACTTACAACCTTTCATGAATATTACACGAATGAGCCGCTTAACACAGATGGTACTATCAACATCATTTGTAGCATTTGCAACCTATTTCACAAGGCTTGCCTCATTGTTCTTGATTTTTTCCTTAAATTCAATGTTATTCGAAACTGTAACACCCTCCCTTTTCATTTTAGGAGGAGGCCAATATTCATCATAACTCACATCTATCACTAATGATCGACATAAATTTGAGAGGAAAAGGCTGTCACAACTAGAGTTAAATGTAGTAAAAATAAAATGCTGCAAATTTGTCTCTTCTCTAAGGGTGAATAGCTCCATCAATTGACAAAAATATTTTACCCAGCAAGAAGCACACCTCATATAAATGGGAAAGCAGGAGGTAAGACATAACCTATTTCCATCCTCCTCAATCTTTTCCACGTATTTGGGGTAAGAACCACAATGCCCTAATTTAACAAATTCTATACTAATTTCAGCTTCCTTTGACACTTCCAATATAGCAGGTGATAATTCTAGAATTTCTTGTTTATCAACATTGGGAAAATCATTTTTGGGTAAATGATTTACAGCGTCCATACCTGGTTCAGCTTCAAAAACCTCATTTCCTTTGTGCAAATTTGATAACTGCAACTGCATCGATGCAAGAATATTTATAATGTTGTCAAGCTTGCTATCTATATTCTTGAATTTGTCTTGAAAATTAGAATCGAAGTGGGTGCCCTCATCCATATCCAAGAATGTATGGCTCTGGATACCAATTGTAGTGAACCCATCACTACTCTTGAAATCCATATATTTTTATATGATTTTTGAAATTATAATTGAAATAGATAGAAGAGATATTGAGAGAGATAGAAGGTTTAGAGGGAGGGAGAGAACAACCGAGAAGAAGGAATTAAATGTAATGTTTGCTTGCCTCTTTCATTGATAACATTTTCTATTTAAACCTAGAAACAAATACTAATGGGCTAAAAAACATAAGTACTAAAGTCCAATTGAAAATTACAAAATGCAATTTAAAGGATAGTGGCCCAATGTTGTCTTCAATTGTTTGAGGCTGCAACTCTTAATATTCTCATAACTCATGCCCATGACAATACACTAAGTAGAGATTCTGCTTAGAGTGTGTAAAATTTGAAATGGAGTATCCACTTTCACCCGCACTAAAGCCTCCTATTCTAGATGGCACGAATTATGCTTTCTGAAAACCAAAGATGAGGATGTACATCAAATCCATTGATGAACGAGCCTGGAGGAGTGTTCTTGCTGGTTGGACTCAACCAAGAACTGCTGCGGATGAAGATAATGAAGCTCGAATCAAGAGAGAGCTCGATTGGACGGCTGAAGAAATCACAACGACGAGTTATAATTCAAAGGCATTGAATGCAATCTTCACCTCAACAGATGCCTCAATGTTCAAAATCATATCAAACTGCATTTCTTCGAAGGATGCATGGGATAGACTGGAAGAACATTGTGAAGGATCGGATAGTGTACGAAGGACCAGACTACGTATGCTTGGAACTAAGTTTGAAAACCTGAGGATGAAAGAAGATGAAACCATCTCATCTTACAACGGAAAACTGACTGAGATTTCAAATGAAGCTCATTCTCTTGGTGATCCAATATCAAATCAAAGGTTAGTACATAAAATTCTTAGATCTGTTCCTAAACGTTTTGAACCTAAGATATGTGCTATAGAAGAAGCTAAGGATACTGATGTGATAAGTCAAAATGAATTGGTTGGTATTTTGAAAACCTATGAGATGAACATTTCTGAAAAGACTGATAATGAAAAGAAAGTGCTTGTTTTCAAAGGTGATGCCTCATCATCTGTATCATCAGGTTCTGGAAAGTCTCCTTATGTTACTGAAATCGATTCTGATGAAGATGATATTGAGGAATACTTAAATAATCCTGATTATATGGCCTTCATTACTAAACAGTTTAAGACATTTATGAAAAACAAGAATAATAGGATTAAGGACAACATTCAACCTAAGGTTCAGATTAATAATACTCAGCAATTGCCTATTAGGAAGAACAATTTTAATCCTTCTAGACAATTAGAAAAAGGTAACAGGTTTAGATCTGACCAAGAGTATAGGAAGAATGTTAAATGTGATGCATGTTCTGGATATGGTCATTATGCTAATGAATGTGCTAACACCATTCTAAAAAAAAAACTTAATTTCAGTGCTACTTTAAGTGATGAGTCTGATGTTGATCATGATCCTGAAAAAGATATTGAAAAAGCTTTCTCTGCTAGAATTCTGTATGATGATACTTTTGATGATGATCTGGACGATTATTATGATGTGAGGAAAAATGTGCCATCATTTGAGAAATCACTGAATAAAAATGATATTATGATTGCTCAAATCTATGTAGATGATATAGTATTTGGTTCTACTTGTGACAATATGCTTAAACACTTTGTGAATGAGATGACATCTACCTTTGAAATGTCCATGGTTGGTGATTTAAATTACTTTCTAGGACTGCAAATCAAACAGCAAAAAGATGGGATTTTTATCTCACAAAGTAAGTATGCTAAAAATCTTGTAAAAAGGTTTGGATTAGAGAGTGTTAAACATATGAAAACTCCTATGGGATCAACTCAGAAACTGAGTAAGGACAGTGTTGACCAGAATGTTGACTCAACACTGTACAGGTCTATGATTGGCAGTCTATTATATTTGAGTTCCAGCAGACCTGATATTATGTTCAGTGTTTGCTTATGTGCTAGATATCAAGCTAATCCTAAAGAATCACATATGAATGCTGTTAAAAGAATCATTAAGTATGTTGCAGGTACATGTGATTTAGGTATTTGGTACAGCAAAGACACAAACTGCACCTTAATAGGTTACAGTGATGCAGACTGGGCAGGAGACTGTGATGATAGGAAAAGCACAAGTGGTGGCTGCTTTTATATGGGGAACAACTTAATCTCTTGGCACAGTAGAAAACAGAACTGTGTGTCTAAATCAACAGCTGAATCAGAATACATTGCAGCAGGGAGTTGTTGCACTCAATTACTTTGGTTGCAAAAAATGTTTCATGATTATGGCTTACCTAGTGATGTTCTAACTGTGTATTGTGATAATACGAGTGCTATAAATATCTCAAAAAATCCAGTGCAACACTCATTGACAAAGCATATAAGTATTAGACATCACTTTATAAGAGATCTTGTTGAAAAGGAAGTTGTTAAGATGGAGTACATTTCTACTGAAAAACAATTAGCTGATATATTCACTAAAGCTCTTGATGATAAGAGGTTTTCTTCTCTACGAAAATCTCTTGGCTTATGTAATATCTAAAAATATGATCAAGGGTGTTGTATCAAATGCGGCAGCATTTGAGACAACACTAAGACAAGTCACTTATGTGTTTCCTTGCTTTAATTTTCGTAATTATTGAATTAATGAAATTCCTTGTGATTGATATTTGAATTCTGAATGACTTGTGAAAAATACTAAAGAGCCTATACACCTCTCAAATGCTACAAAAGAAAAATCACATATTAGATGCTTTATAAATCACTGAGTAACTATGGGACACGGAGCTCGCTACTACGATGATCTCTTTTCAAAAGGTGATATAAATTGCATCAATATATTCACAAATCCATTGAGTAACTATGGGGCACGGAGTTCGCTACTACGATGCACTCTTTTCAAAAGATGGATCAATGTGAAGTGTGATAAAAAGAAAAAATTAGAGCAACACATATGATGAAAAATCATGAAAAAACTGTGTTGAGGTGTATAGAATCCCAACAATAGTCAAAACACTCGTTAATTCAGATTCTTATCCCAATTTTCATGGAATTAGTTATTTTTGATAATTATTAAATATTATTCTCTGAAATATTTAATTTGACTTAATCTTGCCATGTTTTATTATTTCAGTTATTATATTCCGCTCTTATTTAATTTTGTTTTTCCAGATTCTATAATCTCCCTGTTAACCACGATCATTTAGTGGGGAAGTTACTTCCACTACTTCACTTCCCTCACTCTCGTGTAACTCCTTCATCTCAACTATCCATATAAGATGAGTCTCCATTACAGTGTTGGAAAATACTTGAAAAGCTTAGTTATCTCATTTAAGCCTGGTAATTACAGATATTAATTATATTTGTAGCACTCAAGTATATTCAATTCCCTTGGACACACACTGGTTGATTTCTAACTTACATTGTGTATACAGAATTCGAAAGGTCTCAAAATTAATTTTGCCGTCTTGTTTTGTGTGTACAGGTTCCAATATGTCCACTCCTTCGATCACTGCTGCACACTCAAACTCAAATTCAAGCAACAAAATTTCTCCAGACCCTCTCAATCTCCTTGCTGATATGGCGTCATCCAACTCACCAAACTCACCGTCGGCACCATAGTGGTTCCTTTCGCTTCTGAAGAAGAACCTACTCAAACAACCCCTCTTGAAATCGTACCTTACAATCCATACGATATTCGCACTGAAATCGCGAATTCAAACGCCACTACAGAAATTCCAATCTCCAACCCACCAGATGAGCCCTCATCTGAAGCTCCCGTACCAGAAAACACCCCAGTCACCTTACACTTCCCTCTGGGCACCCCGTTCAACACTTTGAAAGAAGCTTTTGAAACCCTAAGCCTGAAAGCAAATCACCCTGTTTTAGTGCTTGAGGGAGAAACGCTGGATAATGCCATGTTCAAAGGGGATGTGGACATGCAAACTCAGCTGGAGTCCTCGGATGAAGAAGTCCTGGCCGCAAAGTTTGAAAGAATTCATCGGAACAAAAAGGGCAAAAAGAAAGCTGCTGCTGTTCCACCTACACGAAAATGGCCTGGTGGTAAGAGAAAGTCCCAAAGGAATCTGGGCAAGATTGTTGATTACTCTGGAAAAGGGAAAAAGCCCAGAACGGATGGGAATGCCTCTGAGCCAATTGCTGTATTTGATTCTGAATCAGAACCAGAAACAGAGGCTGAACAACCTGCACCTTCAATGGAAGAAGAAGTGGCTGTTAATGAAGAGGATGTGGACGAAGTTGCTGAGGAAATGGAGGAGGAAAGTGAACCAACTCCACCAGTTCGACGATCGAAAAGGCTCCGAGAGCCCGAAAGTGTTGCCTCTCCGGTGGCAACACCAGATCAATCAGAACCCGATCAGTCATCCGATTCATCAGATGAGGATGAACATGAGGTACTTTTCTCTTCTGATGATAGGAATAGTGATTCTGATGAAGATTACAATGATAAGTCAAGCATACAGTATAGAACCATAAGAACTAGGCAGATTATAAGTGAAAGATTGATTAAAACTTCTGATTTTGAGGATATGAATCTGCTTGATTGGTTTAAAGAAAGATCTTTACTGCATGCTTTGCAATTTGCTTGTCCCTATATTGTTGATTGGGTATATGAATTTTATGCAAACATCCCTCAATTTGCTGGTGATCCCAACTCTACAAGATATGGTACTTTTTGGTTTAGAGGAAATAGGCACATGATTACCCCTAGAAGGATCAATATTTTACTTAAAACTAAGATTATGGAGGATCCTGTTGTTATTGATCATGATGTGATGATAAGCATCTTGACTGGGGGAGTAATCACTAAATGGAGAAGAAGAATTTTGGCCTCTAAACTCACAAGTCTATATTCTGTTTTACATAAGTTGGTGTGTTTTAATTGACTGCCTACTACAAACAACACCACTCTCACCTTAGAACAAGCTGTCCTGATGTACAAGATTGGACACTTGAAAAGATTTAACCTAGGACAGGTTATTTTCACCAACATGATGACCTTTAAATCTGACATGACTGGGAGAGGTATCCTGCCTTACCCATGCCTTGTGTACACATACATGTTGGACAAAGCATTTGACAGAATTGAAGATGAGGTCATAAGCACCTATGTCCCAAGTTTTAGCATCTCAAATCAGTTCCTCATCCAAGGTGAAAGGGTGGTTGATCTTCTTTTGAAAATGAATGATGATGAAGCAGGGCCCAGTAGTGTTCCAGCAAATGATCCCTTCCACAATACCACACTGCCTCCAGAGGGAGCTGCCTCCTCAATCTATTTGTCTTCACATTATATTATGAGGCAGATTGATATTTTGCAGGGTTCTATTCTTAACTTGCAGCATTCTGTGGAGGATCTTCTAGTCCAAAAGAAATTTTGGATGGATCTTCTTTCCACTTCAACAGGGGGAGTAGCTGACAGTTCACACAATCAGCCCACTAACATTGTTGCTCCTACTGTAGATGAACAACCGGATTCAGTTTCTGGCCGAGCTGATGAACCTGCTGTGGACACTGAAATGACTGAGGGAGATGCACAGGATATTCAGGAGCTCTATGGTGATCTGGATAAATGATGAGCTTGAAGACAGGGGGAGAGCTTACACAATGGGGGAGTAAATGCAGATTATGGAGATGCAGCTGAAACACATTTCAGCCCAATCCCTTCCCAAGTGTTAATTCAGTTCTTTCTTGGTTGTAAAAGCTTTGTACTTATGTTTTTTTTCAAAACACTGATATTTACTTTTTGTAATTATTTAGGATTTACTTTTGCTCTAGTTATTTAAATCTAAACAAGTTTTTTTTGGTTTAGATGTCGTTTACTTTAATTTGATCTTATGCAGATTGTTACTTCAATTTTTATTTGGAATATCAATTGTGTAAACTTCTTAATCAATATCCTTGGTGTGTGAACTTCAGGAATGTTGATGTAGAAAGGTCAAATTGGGGGAGATTGTTGATGTTGATATGAGTGTTATGTTTAATGATCCAACACCAACAGCCGAGTGTTGTGTTTAATGTTCCCAACACTCATGACAACATCATAATTTGCCCTTCCTTTTCTCACTAACTCTTATCTTACGCTTGTTGTCTAATGATGTCCCCCGAGCAGTTAGAAGACGTGGGCAACACCAAGTAATGCCACTGCGTGGGAGTGAGAAGTTATTAGGCCATGGTATAACAAGTCCCTAAATTCTAGGAGTGGTGGAGAGAAGTTCTATAACCGCATGATCTCAAGGTTGAGGCGATCATGGGAGTTGATGGCAGTTCGTGAATGAAGCCTATAAATACAGAAGCTGCCCTCAACACAAGATACACAGGAAGAAAAGCTGAAATCGACTACTACTCTATTGAACGCTATATACGCTTCTAGTTAGGAATATCTTTGTTTCTTCTTGTAGTTCTTCACATTATTATAAACCCGAATAGTAGTGTGTTAGGACATAGTCTTATTTACTAGGTTGTGTGATTAGATCTATGAGGGAGATAGTTTCATAGAACTTAGTAAATCATTATACACTTTCGTAGTGTAATTATACACCTCAAAGAGGTTGTACTCGTTTCACATATTCTTATATAGTGAACAGCATAGATTATTTTATAATCTATGCAAATTTTGAATACTTCCATTTTTCTACGTGCAATTTAATTTCCGCTGCATAGTGTTGTCTAGATTGTGCCAACACAACAGACAACATCTCTGATTTCGCACGCACACACACTTTCAAAGTTAATTGTTTTTTAAAAAATATCCCTAAGGAGGGTTTACTTGGCAAGGTTTTAACGGGGCTCCGATTGTTAGAACGACATGTGTTTTCTTGATTTTAGGTTTTCAGCAATAAAAGAACTGAATTTATATGAATAATTGAATTATTTTTTTATATTAAAATAAATTAATTTATGAATAAATAAATTATATTTTTATTTGATTGTATAACATAAACTACATTAATTTTATAGTGAATTGTACACATTTATTGAATATTTTTTATCTTTTTCGCATGACGTCCCATTTTAATTAAAAATTTAATTTACGTCCCATAACTTCTTTAATTGCTTAATTTACGTCCCATTTACATAAATTTGGGGATTTTCAGGGAAAATTGGATGTAAATTAAGCAATTGAAAAAGTTATGAGACGTAAATTAAAATTTTAACTATTTTGGGACGTTTTTCAAAAAAGGTAAAAGTTATGGGACGTAAATAATTTTTTTCTCCTTAATATCAATATATATTGAATATAATTAAATATTGAATATCGATATATATATTGAACGCTATCAATATGTAGTGAACATATTTTACGTACGTAATGAACTAATGGAAATACTCAACCCTCCGAATACTCAACTAATTCGTTGTTCTTTTGGGGAACGAGGTTGGTTTGTAGAATAATATATATATCCCTTATCAACAAATCAAAATTACAAGGCAACTTCTAAATCAATTTCCTTTTCTCAAGGTGAAAATAACACATTTTCCTCAAATTCTTCTCATTGTTAACAACTATGAATTGGCCTTGTCGCCTTCAGCAAATTGAAATTCGAGTAAATATAAAGTCAATTCAAAACGAACACTAAAAAGCAATATATGAACTTTAGCTCATTAATCATCAATGGAAGGGTACATGTTGTTTGCCAACCTACGTCCCCGAACAAACGAGCTGAAAAATAGCATTCTGCCCATGGAAAACCCTGAATGCCATATCAAAATTTGGACCATCCTAAAAAACCGGACCTTTACCTTCCGTTACCTAAAAGGAGCAAGACAGAGAAGATTAGGAAACACAATTGGATACAATGTAAAGATGGAAAGTGAAAGTCAAATGAACAACTTACAGGCATGGGGAAAGCCATTTGCTGTTGAGAAGGAGAAGCTCATTGATGTTACGAAAAAATGGACACTTATTGATGCCTGGATTGAAATCAGAGGATTTGCTGTCCATCTTCCCAAAGATAAATTACATCCTAGAAAAAGAATGATTAGTGAATACCATTTTGCAGCATTGCCCTGAATCTCTGAGTAAGTGGAAATGGAATCTTTGCTGGAAAATAAAAGACAGAGTATGAAATTTTAAAAGGATAAGGAAATGCAAAAGCGAGAAGTTCAACATACACATTCTGTTGGGATATGAATCCTAGACAAGTCTTACATAATGATAAAAGATGAAGTTTTGATAAGCCAAAAGTAGTTTGAATATTTCTAAGTGTTGACTGATCTAGTCTAGTTAAGAGGAGTCATCTTGAACAGACCAGTAGAGTTCACATGTGAAAGAAAAGTATTGTTTAAAGTTTAAAAGATAAGTACGATTTATAAGTACTTCATATTTGGTTATATTGAATGTTTAGGTTGTTATTGAGCTATAATAATCATTGTATAGAGCTCATGATTTTTGTATGTAATAGATAGATTGATTGTATAGTTTATAAGTTGACTAAGCTATAAGCTTAAAGTAATGTAATAGTCTTGTTAGGTTTAGAATAGTCTACTATTGGAGATCGCACAAGAAGACCAGACTAGACAAGAAGAATGAAGTCTACTACACAAGACAGGTGCGCAATAAGACTCAACAAGACAGGTCAACTTGAAGTAAAGAAGAAGCGCGTATAAAGATAAGATTAAAGAGTTAGAAATAACTAATTAAAAAGAAACGCGTGGATGGATAAAAAGATGCAGTTGCAAGTAGACATGCGCAACGGTTAGAAACCGCCGGTTACGGTTTTCGAAAATTGGTAACCGTAACCGAACCGCCGGTTTGCCGGTTACGGTTTTTAACCGCCGATTTGCCGGTTTGCTTTTTTTTTTTTTTTTAAATATTATCTCCGTTTTCGCTCGTTTTCACTCCGTTTTTGTTCATTTTTTATTCATTTTAACTCATTTTTTAGAAAATACATTACTAGAATTGAATAAAAATTATATAAATTAAATTTATACATTAAAAATAGAAAAATTGTGTATTAAATTTTTTTTTTTTTTAAAAACCGTCAAAACCGGCCAAACCGGCGGTTTGCGGTTTGTCAAAATGTCAAACCGTAACCGAACCGCCATTTTACGGTTACGGTTCATTTTTTAAACCGTAACCGGCGGTTTTGCCGGTTGGCCGGTTTCCCGGTTACGGTTTGAACATGTCTAGTTGCAAGTTAGTTTTCAAGAAAGAAGTTGGTTACAACTAACTAAGTTCTTGATTTCAGAAGTCTATAAATACCTCAAGGTATTCATCGATTCAAGACTACTTATTACTGAAAGATTGCAAAGCTACATACTGAAGAATTGTTCGACGTTACTCTCAGAGTTCATTGAAGTTCAGAAAGCAAGTCAGAAGACAAGTGAAGAAACCAGAAGACTGCTACTGAATAAATTTTTAGTTTTTGTTTACTGTTTTCAAGTTGCTAGATACTTGTTAAATTTCTAGTAAGATCGTAGACATATCTGGTGGTATAGTCTTAGAAGATCTAAGTCTTTTTCTTGGGACTCAAAAGAACAAGAACTCACACTTTGTACTCGATTGGAAGAGTTAGTGGAAACATCACAACTGGGTTGTGAGAGTGGACGTAGACAAGTTGTCGAACCACTATAAATTGTTTGTGTTGATTACTTTACTGTTTTGTTTAATTGCTTAATTGTTTACTTACATAACTGAACAAGACAAGTTGAGTATAGAACAGAGTTCTCGAATTTAGAAGATTGAGTATAAACTTTAGTTGGGCTCATTATTAATTTCGTATTCCGCATTTTGTAATTCTGATATATCGAAAGATTTTAGAAAAGTCTATTCACCCCCCTCTAGACATTTTCTTTAGCTTCCCTCGATATTAACTCATCTTCGGGACCTACAAGTGGTATCAGAGCAGTAGTTTACGAACTGCTGTTTCTTGATAACCGACTTAAGACTTAGGGTGAAGTCTTGGTCCGTGATTGTATTTGCTTACGTGTTCTTGATCAACATTCTTGTTATATCTGTTTCGTGTTCCCTGTTCTTGATCTATCTGCTTCTTGATCATATAACTGGTTAGCACTAATCTACTTGCTTAAACATGTCTCTTGAAATAAGTGCTAATAAGTTGCCCAAGTTCCAGGTTCAGGACTACGACTACTGGAAACTGCGAATGGAAGCGATTTTCAGCTCCACGCACGATCTAATGATCTCTGTTGTGACCGAGGGTCCGATCGTGACAATGGTCCCAAATACTGCAAATCTTGACAAAGACAAACCAATTGGCACCCTCGTCAAGAAACCAAGGTCTGATCTAACCTCAGAAGAAATGCGTCAAAATAATTTGGATAGTCTGGCAAAGAATTACATCTTACACACTCTTCCTAACGAGTATCTAGGAAAAGTGTTAAAATGTAAAACTGCCAAAGAGATGTGGGACAGATTAGCTATCATTTGTGAAGGGACATCCCTGATCAAAGAGAGCAAATTATCCACTGTTGTCCAAAGATTTGAATCATTTCGGATGAAAGCTGGCGAAACTATCGACCAGCTGGATACTCGTTTTACTAAAATCATGAATGACTTTGAAGTTCTTGGTAAAACCTATACTCCTCGTGAAATCAATCTTAGGATTCTTAAGAGCTTAGATCCCCGATGGAAAATGGTAAAGATGCTAGTTAAGAATACCCAAGACATAGATAAGTGGAGTGCAGAGACCATATTTCAAACTCTTAAACCCCATGAGTTTGATTTAGACGAAGATGAACCTGTAGCCAGTAGTGACAGAGAACATGCTGTATCTAAGAATGTTGCCTTTAAGTTTAGCTCTTCTAAGTCCACTAAGGTAGACAGGTCTAAGTCTAAAACTAAGTCTGCCTCTGTAAAAGACGAGTTAGATACTGATCTTAGTCTGAAGGATCAGGTGAACCTCATGGTTAGAAAGTTTGATAGGCTGAATAAACGTTTCGGAAGATACAAGAAGTTCTATAGGGATCATAGAGCGTCTACTTCTAAGAACTCGTCTGAGACCAGACGAGACCGAAACTCGTCCGAAAGGAGAGACGAAGTCTCGAAAGGGAATAGGCGAGATAGAGAGTCTGACGATAGAAAGATTCAGCGTTCGGATAAACGTGATAAGCGTAGGGATAAATCTCCTATTAAAAAGGCTACTAATGATCTCTTGTGCTACAACTGTGAAAAGCCAGGTCACTACATTTATGAATGTCCAGACCTGAGCACTGACGATCGAGAAGAACGTAAAGCTCGAAGGGAAAGAAGATACAACCGTGGCAAGAAGGCAATGATGGCCAATGATGACCCTGATTCGGATTCAGACGAGTTGCCATAGTCCTTATCTAGCTACCCATCTGATCAAGACCACGACGAAGCATTCATAGTAGATGATGGCCTATGCTGCATGGCTAAAATCGACCAAGAGGTATCATCTGCTACTTCTTTTCAATCTTGTGATGATTCTGATACTGATGAAAGTGACACTGCTAGTAGTGAAGTAGGAAGTAGTCTGCAGCACTCTACTAGTGCTGTTGAAGACGACCTTCTACTTGCTAACCAAGCATTCATCGAAGTCAGTGATGAGAACATTGCATTAAAACAAGAAATCATTGATCTTAAGGAAGCTCAGTCCAAAGTAGATCCCAATATAACAGTCCTAAATGAACGCTTGACTGAAGAGTTGAGACAACTCAAAGAAAAGTGTGCATTGACAGACAGGTTATATCAAGACCTACTTAAGACACATGCAACTGAGAGAAATAAATTCAATGTTTTAAAGAGCAAGTGCAATAGACTTGAAGAACGTAATAAGTTCTTAGAGACCGAGGTTGTCACATTAGATCTCAAGCTTACTGACCTGGTTAACTCCTCAAAGATTAACCTTGAACTGTCAGATAGGTATAGAGATCCAGGTGACAAGACAGGTATAGGTGCTGAGTCATCTAGCTCGTCTACTCGAGTCATTAAGAACCCTACTACTACTAACGCAAGACTTTTGCCAAATGATAAAGGAAAAGGACCAATGATATACGATATTGGTACTCCATCCAAAGGTACTGTATCTAAACAAGCTCGAGTTAACATTCCAATTACCAAGGGAGGTAAAAAGAATGGTAACAACAAGCCTGTTCCACCTAGAACTAAGCTTCAAAGGACCACTAATCGTGGACGACCCAATCAGGTCAGATACGAGGACTGGTATCCTGAGGAGATGAGTACTAGACAGGTATAGACTAGACGACAAGAGCCTAGACCTCCTTTCCTAAGGCAGTCTCAGCTCTACTCGTCTAGACCTAGACAGGTAGCTCCAAAATATCGTACACAAGCTGTCCTATATCCTCCACCTTTATCATATGATATTATTAGTGAGGAAAGACCCAAACGCGTCTATAAACCGTATGGACCTAATGCTTACAAGCCCTACTCTGACTATCATAGACCAGTGCCTGCTCAAGTAGAGATCAAGTCGAAAGGCTATCTCAAACGAGTAGACCCAAACTCAAATGATAGGACAGACAAGGACAACAAGGTCTTATTTTGTAACAAGTATGGGCGAAAGCTTAAGAGATCGAACTTGTTCAAGACTCCAATGTATATTTGGATTCCTCTGAACTCGACTAACCCCCAAGGACCCCAATAAACAAATGGGTACCTAAATTATTGAATATCTTCATTGCAGGGTCGACTTGACTTGTATAAGAAGGGTGGCTCAGTAGGAGAAACCTGGTACATAGACAGTGGTTGTTCGCACCACATGACTGGTACCAAGGCTCTCTTATCAAGTTACCATGAGCAAGAAGGACCAAAAGTAATATTTGGTGATAGCTCCACTGCTGTCACTAAAGGATTTGGTTACATCCGGAATGGAGACGTAGAGATACAAGATGTCTCATATGTTGAAGGTTTGAAATATAATTTACTCTCTGTTTCACAGTTTTGTGATCGTGGATACAAGGTGCAGTTCAAAAGCCTCAAATGTCAAATCATTGACAAAAGGACACACACAGTTCTACTAGTCGGCGTAAGACAAGGAAGTGTGTACATAGTGAATTGGAACAGTTGTCCGAGGGACACCTGTCTACTTACTAAGAATCCTAAAGAACTTGGCTGGCTCTGGCATAGACGCCTCTGTCATCTAAACTTTAAGGTTCTTAATAAGATAGCCAGAGATTACCTTGTAGAAGGTATTCCCAATGAAGTTTACTACAAGTCACATGTATGCACGGCTTGTCAACAGGGTAAACAGGTGAAAGGTTTTTTAAGTCAATTCCTACTCTCTCAACTAGTAGAGTCCTAGAACTCCTACATATGGATCTTCATGGTCCAATAACTCCTCCAACCTTGAATGGTAGAAGGTACACTCTTGTTGTTGTAGACGACTATTCTAAGTTTACTTGGGTAGTCTTCCTACACAAGAAGAGTGATACACAAACACTTCTGCCTGAACTGTTGAAGAAGTTACAAGTTGAGAAGAACCAGTCCATAGTCAAGATTCGTAGTGATAAGGGAACTGAGTTCATTAATTGCTATATCAAAGATTTCTGTGCTAAACGTGGTATCCAACATCTTACAAGTGCAGCCAGGACACCACAACAAAACGGTGTAGCAGAAAGAAGGAATCGAACTCTCAAAGAAGCCTGTAGAACCATGATAGCCGAGTACAATACGCCTCAAAAGTTTTGGGCAGAAGCTATCAATACTGCATGCCACTCACAGAACAGAAGCGCGATCAACAAAGCTCTAGGCAAGACACCTTATGAGGTTTGGAAAGGTAGAAAACCCCGCATTTCATATTTCCATATATTTGGTTGTAAGTGTTTCATCCATAACAATGGAAAGAGCAAGTTGAATGCCTTCGATGCCAAAGCAGACGAGGGAATATTCTTAGGATACTCCTCGACTAGCAAGGCATTTAGGGTATTCAACTACTCAACTCTTTGTGTGGAAGAAACACGACATGTGGTTTTCGATGAATCTCGACAGGACTCGTCTGCCAACAAGATCAGTGAGAAAATTACTGATCTAACGATCGAATCTGACAAAGACTCAGAGGTATATGAATCCGTTCAAGCCTACAATCCATTCATGAAAGCTCTCGAGTCTGATGACAAAGAGAAGGTAAGTGCTCAAGGTAAGTCTTCTAGACCATCTGACATGCCTGCTCTAGTTGACTCCACAACTCCTGGTAAATCTGTTGATGATACAAATGATGTCGATATGCATGATGTTGTACATGATATAGATGATGATAGTGCTATTGTTAAGAATAGAAAAACATGGAAATCTGCGCATGATACTGAAAATATTATTGGTGACTCTACTGTTGGTGTGAAGACTAGACGACAACTCTTTGAGTCGCAAGAACAGCCTAGTCCAACTATGTTTTGCTGGTGTTGTTTCCTCTCATCTATCGAGCCTACCACTGTTAAAGAGGCATTGACTGATAGTAATTGGATCATCGCTATGCAAGACGAGTTGAACCAGTTTGTTCGAAACGACGTCTGGGAACTTGTCGATAGGCCTAAACATCATAATGTAGTTGGCACTCGATGGATTTTCAAAAATAAGAAAGATGAGAATGATGTAGTCCTTAGGAATAAGGCTAGACTAGTAGCCCAAGGCTATTCACAAGCTGAAGGCATAGACTATGATGAAACATATGCTGCTGTTGCTAGACTAGAAGCCATTCGATTGTTCCTTGCATATGCTGCTCACATGAAATTTACTGTATATCAAATGGATGTTAAAAGTGCATTTCTTAACGGTATTCTTGCGGAAGAAGTGTATGTTGAACAACCCCCAGGTTTCGAAGTCAAAGGCGACCAGGTGTACAGATTGAAGAAAGCCTTATACGGACTAAAGCAAGCTCCAAGAGCATGGTATGATACTCTCTCTCTCTTTCTATTGGAAAATGGTTTTACTAAGGGCAAGGTAGATAGAACCTTGTTCAGAAGACAAGAAGGGAAAGACATTTTACTTGTCCAAATTTACGTAGATGACATCATTTTTGGGTCACCTAACAAAAAGCTGAGTGAAAGTTTTTCGACACTCATGCAAAGTAAATTTGAGATGTCCATGATGGGTGAAATGAATTACTTTCTTGGTCTTCAAGTAAAACAGACTCCAAAAGGAATTTTCATAAATCAGGCGAAGTACACTAGAAATCTTCTAGACAAGTACGGGATTAAGACTTGTAAGTCTACTGGCGTACCGATGCAACCAACTTACAGAATGGATCCTGATGAACGCGGTAAATGTGCTGACCAATCTTATTATCGTGGATTAATTGGTTCTCTACTATATCTAACTGCTAGTAGACCAGACATTGCATTCTCTGTTGGTGTTTGTGCTCGTTTCCAAGCCAATCCAAAAGAAAGTCACATGGAAACCACGAAACGGATTTTGAAATATTTGAAAGGGACCATCAATCGTGGTATATGGTATCCCTCAAATGATGATCTATCCTTAAGTGGCTACTCAGACTCAGACTTTGGAGGCTGTAGAATAGATAGGAAATCTACATCAGGTTCTTGTCAATTCTTAGGCACAAAACTCATTTCATGGTTTTCGAAAAAGCAGACTAGTGTAGCTACCTCTACTACCGAAGCCGAGTACATGGCTGCTGGTAGTTGTTGTAGTCAACTACTCTGGCTCATGCAACAGCTTAGAGATTACAATATATATGAATCAAATGTTCCTATTTTCTGTGATAGTAATAGTGTCATTGCCATTACACAAAATCCTGTTTTGCACACACGTTGTAAGCATGTTGATGTGAAGCATCATTTCATACGTGATCATGTAGAAAAGAAGGATATTCGCATGGAAAAGATTCATACTGATTTTCAAAGAGCTGATATTTTCACAAAACCATTAGCTGAAGCTCGATTTCGTGAGTTATGCATTAGTTTAGGGCTAATTGATCTAGACCCTACTTTCCTATAGACATGTACTAACCAGTCAGGTACATCAAACAAATAAGGAGACCAGAACAGAGCACTCGACTACTCACGCAACAGACAGGTATACAAGGCTAGACTAGATGACCAAACAACCCGATGAGGAAGCTGGTAAAGCTGAGGGTAATACTAAGGGAATAAACATTTAAGGGGGAATCTATGATTTCTTAAATATCCTTATGTTGACTCTTATGTTTGTTAGAAGTCATCTTGTTCGAAACCTTGATCACTGCTTTAGATTGATATTCATCTAATTTATTTTACTCTACTTGTACCTACGATTACACGTTGTATATGATAAGATAGGTACATGAAAGTCATTCGATGATTCAAGAATAGACAAGCACAGGCGAAGGGGGAACTCGTCTTGTGTTCATAAGTCTACTCGTCTGTTCTGGATGGACTCGAACAGACAAGATAAGTGTTCTTTTGATCTAAATATGTTAAGTGTTTAATCAAAACGAATTAAGGGTATTATGGTAATTCGATAATGCTAAAGTTGGAAAACCCTAGAATTGGATTTATACACTCCCATTTTAATGAGGTGCATACACCAGTTCGCACACCACTCTACTATACAAGGTCGGATGAGTACACTCCCCTGACCTAACTAATAGAAGAGGCGGATTCCAAATTTTACAATATCAAATCACATAATATTCTCGATTCTGTAACTGAATACCAAAGGCCCCAACCGTTGGATCTAATCCTTCAATCTTGGTCGTTGGATTAGGAATTTCAGTTTTAACAAAACCCATCTTCCACACACAACTTGCCCCACGATTTCATAACTTCCCTATTCTAGCTCTCGAATTTCTTGCAAAATCAAACTCCCCTGTTCTTACTCTATCTACTAAAGATGTCGATTATCTCTCTATTTGATGTGAGAACTAACATGCAAGCTAAGTTTGATCTTGGCCAGTTCACTGCAGAAGGGAAAGTGCATGTGGAGCCATCGATGTTCTTCAAAGGGTTACACACTGAAGGAAACCAAGAAATTATCAATAAATGTATTCGATGTGGATTGAAGCCGTATCTGGAGGCATTTCCTCAAGTAGTATTGGAAGAAGAGGTGTTTCTATTCTATGCCAACGCCACCAGGCGAGGTGATGTGATCGAATCATTCATTGGAACGAGTCGAGTTGAACTCACTCGCGAGGTTTTGTTCAAGCATTTGAAGTTGCCCATCGGAACGATTGATGTGGAAAACTATGTTATTGGTCAGGAGATGAGGTATTTGAGCATCTTTTGTGGAAGGAAATTGAGGCTCAAACTAGATGGCAAAATTCCAGCCGTCAAGAAGGGGGAACTCCTTGAAAAATATCGCACCCTTCTGGACATAGCAAGCAAAATGTTGCTATGTGCCACTGGCTCTCATGATTCAGTCACTCTAGGCAAGGCGAGAGTGATGGCGGCGATATATGACGGAATCACAGAGGGCAATTGGTTCAAGTTGATAGCTGATCGGATTATGTATTTCGAGCGAAGTGTTAGGGTTGACACCGACTCTTGCAGTTGGGTGGTGTCGAATGTTGTTGGTTTTGGTAACAAGCTGAGTATTCTACTCCCCTTGTTATTGACAAACAAATCTGATTAGAGGAAAGGAAAGCCCTTTCACCCACTAAAGTTCTATCTGAAGAAAGAGGCACTAAAGAAGCAGGCTGCAGCAAGAACAGCTGCCCCAAGGCAAGTTCAGGTTGATGATTCAGCAGTTTTGCCGTATGCTGACTCGTCTAGTTCTTCAGAAGACGGGTCCGATGATGAAGAATCGGAGGACGTTGCGATAGCTGAGTCCAGTGCAGCTGACTCAGAGAAGACTCAGTCGGAAGAGGAGTCGGAACAAGAGAAGGAGCCAAGTGCTCAAATTCCTGAAATGTACACACTCGTGAGAGTTGGGTCGCCTACTCATCAAGACGAGTTGAGTCCTCAGGTTGGTACCTCTTCTCAATCTTTGTCAATTCCTCTCTCTCTCTCTCTTTTGTTCGAACCAAGGCTAGATCACATCGATCTAGGCCTAGACCTCAACCCTCAACCTCGCAAGTACTGGCAACATTACCGCTTAGAGCCAGTCATCCCGAAATCACTCCCATAAAGGATACAGCTGATACTTCGACAGTTGTCACACCAAACCAAGCCACAACTCAGCCCCCAGAAACCACAGTCCAAACTCCATCCTTACCCTCAACAGAAAATGTTGAACCCTCTAACCCATCTACTTCAGACAAGACGACAGTTGCCACTGCAACAGCTGAGACAGGGACCCCACCTGCTCAGAACCCGTCTGATGTTAGATTTGAATCCTTGGTATACTATCCTATGTGTCTAAGAGAGAAGAGAGTTCGTGCTCGAGTATCCAAGAATTTGAAGAAGCAGCTCTCAACTCTCGACATCGACACTTCCTCAGAGCAGTTTGAGAAACTCGTAAGGATATGCACCTGGTTTTCATTGAAGAAATCTTCAACAGATAATCTTTTTGAGGTCATTCAAGGCATGGGTGGAATCTCCAATTTTATGGATTGGGAGATGGAACAAAAAGAGAACAGTGGTGTTCAAGACCATTCAGAATTATTCCCTCGTAAGGCCTTAGTTGATCTTGTAAAAAGGATGTTGAGCATTCCTGATGGTGTTCTGGTAGAAGAGTTCTCGTTCGATGTTGGAACTCAAACTGATCTGGTAGAAGATGAGGTAAAGCCAGAAGTTGCTGATATTGCTGTTCAGACCTCAGAACCCTTATTGGAGTTAGAAAATGCTCCTGAACAAGCTGAAGAGGAGGCTGAAAGTTCTGGAGAAGTTGACTCTTTCAAGTTTGGAAAAGAAGACGATGAATTCATGGACGCTGTGATGTTCAGAGAAGATGAGCTTGTAGAGAAAGTCCAAGAAGAAATAGTGGTTGAAGCTCAGTCGACTACTCAAGTCTTTCCTGAAGGCTATCTTGAAGAGTTGAAGACGGATTTGAAAGAAGTTGTACACTCTGCTATAGATGAGTTCCTGCACTCAAAGGTGAAAGACATGCTAGTTGAGCAGAACCAATCACTTGTTGACAGCTCAAGGGAATTGATTGTTGGAGAGGTCAACAAGATGGACTCAACTTTCCGAGCAGAGATGTATGCTGAAGTTGAAAGTTTCCTGAAGAAGCAGGTTGATTTCTCTGAAAAGAGATCTATCTCATTTGCTCGTTCGTTAGCTGAAGAGTCAAGTAAAATGGAAAGACTCTACAGGGTCAAAATTGAGATTGCTGATGAACAGAGACGGGAAGCACAAGATCAGTTGGTGCGTTCTCGAGCTGTTCTTACAGAGCTAACAGAGCAGAACACACTCCTTCGCCAGACGGCTACGTATTTCAAGGATGAACTAGTTTCAAGTTTAAGGAAGCTAGAGTTGGCTACTGATCATCTTGACAAGATGAGTCACGACAAAACGCATCAAAAGCAGATCGAGATGGCTGCTAAAGCGATGAAGGAAGCTGTGAAGGAAGAGATGACTCGCTTTACAAGTCTTTTCACTCTTAAGGCGAATGATGAAGCCAAAAAGGGGGAAGAGACTAGTAGAGTTGAGAAAGATAAGTCTGCTGAACCGGAAGAGAAGGAAGCTGCTACTGCTATGCAAGAGCTAAGAAGGCCTAAGAGAGGCAAGCTAGTCAAAACTGCAGAGCTGGAGCAAGCTAAGGCTAATGAACAAAAGAAATTGGAGAAGGGCAAAGGTGTTTCATCTCCAGAAGCTGAGGTTCAGACCAGACGAGTTAAGAGGAAGCTAGCTATTGAAGCTGAAGAACCTACTGCGATAGTTGAGAAGAAGCAGAAGGTTGTTGATCTAAATGATGAAGCTCACTATGCAAACAAGAAGAAGATTGGTAGACACATTGAAAGTTTGCAGAAGCTGAAGGCAGATGAAGATCAGATGGAAGATCAGTTCATTGACTACTTCATTGATAGAGAACATCGAGCTGAATGGATGAAAGTGAAGAAGCAATGGGAACTTGATCATTGGATAATCAGGAAGTTTGGTGACTCTGAAAGTCCAGATGAGTTGTATTCTATGTTCGACAAGTTTATGGAAGGTCAGAACAAGATGTTGTGGAATTTGATCTTGAGGATATCTGCTGGAGCAAATTTCAATATTCTTGTCCCTGTATTTCCAAGATGGAAATGTCCTATGACTAGCTCTGGAAAAAGAGTTGATTTTAATCAAATCAAGAAGTTTGAAGAAGAACTACTGGATAAAGAGAAGATTGATGATGATGATGAGCATACTTCAGTTATACACAGAAGACTCCTAGATGCGTTTTGTGTTCCTAATCTTGAAGGAGGTAACATAACTGATTAGTTTTTGTTATTTTATTTGCTCTGATTGATTTTTGATTTTTGATAAGTATGTGTAATATCTACTGGTATCATTTTTTGAATGAATGAAAATATAAGTACTATTTGATGTTAAGACAAGATAACTACTTAACTAGTCTACTATTGAGAAAATATTCAAGTAGTTTTGGCTTCATCAAAAATGGGGAAATTGTTGGGATATGAATCCTAGACAAGTCTTACATAATGATAAAAGATGAAGTTTTGATAAGCCAAAAGTAGTTTGAATATTTCTAAGTGTTGACTGATCTAGTCTAGTTAAGAGGAGTCATCTTGAACAGACCAGTAGAGTTCACATGTGAAAGAAAAGTATTGTTTAAAGTTTAAAAGATAAGTACGATTTATAAGTACTTCATATTTGGTTATATTGACTGTTTAGGTTGTTATTGAGCTATAATAATCATTGTATAGAGCTCATGATTTTTGTATGTAATAGATAGATTGATTGTATAGTTTATAAGTTGACTAAGCTATAAGCTTAAAGTAATGTAATAGTCTTGTTAGGTTTAGAATAGTCTACTATTGGAGATCGCACAAGAAGACCAGACTAGACAAGAAGAATGAAGTCTACTTCACAAGACAGGTGCGCAACAAGACTCAACAAGACAGGTCAACTTGAAGTAAAGAAGAAGCGCGTATAAAGATAAGATTAAAGAGTTAGAAATAACTAATTAAAAAGAAACGCGTGGATGGATAAAAAGATGCAGTTGCAAGTTAGTTTTCAAGAAAGAAGTTGGTTACAACTAACTAAGTTCTTGATTTCAGAAGTCTATAAATACCTCAAGGTATTCATCGATTCAAGACTACTGATTACTGAAAGATTGCAAAGCTACATACTGAAGAATTGTTCGAAGTTACTCTCAGAGTTCATTGAAGTTCAGAAAGCAAGTCAGAAGACAAGTGAAGAAACCAGAAGACTGCTACTGAATAAGTTTTTAGTTTTTGTTTACTGTTTTCAAGTTGCTAGATACTTGTTAAATTTCTAGTAAGATCGTAGACATATCTGGTGGTATAGTCTTAGAAGATCTAAGTCTTTTTCTTGGGACTCAAAAGAACAAGAACTCACACTTTGTACTCGATTGGAAGAGTTAGTGGAAACATCACAACTGGGTTGTGAGAGTGGACGTAGACAAGTTGTCGAACCACTATAAATTGTTTGTGCTGATTACTTTACTGTTTTGATTAATTGCTTAATTGTTTACTTACATAACTGAACAAGACAAGTTGAGTATAGAACAGAGCTCTCGAATTTAGAAGATTGAGTATAAACTTTAGTTGGGCTCATTATTAATTTCGTATTCCGCATTTTGTAATTCTGATATATCGAAAGATTTTAGAAAAGTCTATTCACCCCCCTCTAGACGTTTTCTTTAGCTTCCCTCGATATTAACTCATCTTCGGGACCTACACATTCCATACTATGATTTAAGTAGTAAAAGTACCACCAACTAAATCAGCAAATCATTCTAAAGTTGAAGCACAGATGACAGATAGCTTGAGCATATCTGCTTATGTAAGTAAAGTCGTAAATTGCACAACTATATGCCAATATGAGAGGGAAGGAATGGAAAAAAAGCAACAAGAGCAAAAACCAACATGCTACAAATCCAGAGAAGAAAAAATTAACCCATGCAAAAGTAAGGATTGAAATAAAGGCTCTTCCCATCTGAATTAATCCGAAAAAGGCCGATTTCTTCTGTGGCTTATGCCGATTTCTTTGGCGGCTCCATAAGCCACAGAAAAGCAACCACGGCCCCCATTAAGCCACAAAAAACAAGTGGCCTTGATTCAGGCCCTCTATCTTTAGCATGGACAAAAATATCCGGAAATTTTCCCGATATATTCTCGATATATCCATTTTTCGCAGTCACCGATATCGATATTGAGAAGAAACGATATTTCCACGATATTTGTAAAAAAATCGAAAATATCGATAAAAATCGATATACAATAAAAATATCGAGACTAATATCGGTAAAATATTGAAAGAATATTGAAAAATATCGAAAAATGTCTATAAATTTCAAAAAATATCATATGAAATAACATTGTATGCTATATTTTATATAAATTTATCATAGATGTAAATTGATTTATATTGTTTTTTTGAATTTATGTATTAAAAGTTAATTATTAATTTTCCACAATTTTTAAAATTTACCGATATCGATATTCGATATCGAGATATTTTCACAAATTTAAGGTCTCGATATTTCCACCAACACTGATATTTTTGTCCTTGATCTTTAGGTACCTCAATTAACTAGTAAAATAGTGCCCTTCCAACTTTCTCATTCACAGTAACATACACCGAATATTGATTTTTAACATACCCCGAATATTGATCAAATCCAACGTTTTGAAGCTGCTCAAGTAAATAACTAACCTAGTCTAAAATTTTGATCTGCATTAGATAAAGAGTAACATATGCCCACAAAAGAATTCAACAAAAATAGGCAGATTACACAAATTGTTGAATGCAATTGATACCCCATTGATCGATTTACCCAAAAGAATAAAAAGATTAAGCAAAATGAGTAAAACCCAGAATCACAAACACCAATTCGATTTTGGGTTTGAATCTAAACTTTACAGAGGAGCAATTTAACTCAAGCTAATAACACATTACATAGAATTTATAGTAATAGCTCAATCAGGGATAGAAAATCAATATAATGGAGACAAAATATCATGAAGATTCGAATGCGCAACCCTAAGAGAGATTCAATGGCTATTGCAGAAAACGGAAAAAGAGAGTAAAAACTCACTGAGTCAACTCAGGGTGTCAACAACCCCCAGAAAACCCTAGCAGTACAATTTCAGGCCCTAAAAAACTCTCTTCATGACTTGGTTCGTATTTTTGCACTTTTTAAACAACTATACGATCCCCACAAGCGTATGGGTTCGATAGTAGTATGATAAGTATACCAAGTAGATATTCGTTCCAAGGACCTAGAGAGAGCGTGGAGCCCCAAAACTATAAGTTAAAATGGTGTTATAGAAGCTAAATGGGAGGATAAAGCTAATATCAATTAAGAAAATAAACAACTAATGCAAACAACTAAACTAACTCTCAATAATGAAAGTGCAAGGTGGGAAAGTATTGCCTCGGGTGTATCCGTTTTGTGAGCAATTAAGTGAACTAGTGAACAAATTACATGATTTTACTAAGAATTCGGGTTAAGCTAAAGGCTATCACATGTGTGTGTAAACCCCCTCGAAAGACATAGGTCAACATCGTGCATTGATTAGCAATTATAGGATCTAACCAAATACCATAAGCTCCTAAGATAGTGTTGCATAAGCACTTTCAACACAGTTACTAATGCTTATGAAACGCCCTCTCACCTAGACGACCTCTATTTGTTTAATGTCTAAAGTTGTCGGTCTAGCCATTAACCTCCTCTCGGTTAGCTAATTACTAATTAACTTCTATTCAATTGACCAAAGCTCACACTCACACTCCCAATCATGCTACCCAACTCTCGTTGCAATAAACATAATCGAACATGCTCGCTAATAGGGTTGATCAACCAAATGAATCAATCAAAGTACAACTCTAGAAACATAAACACCCAAATTCTAAGCTAATCATGCAATTAATCCACAATTACTCTAAATTATCATCAAAACATCAACACTCAAGGCAATTAAGGATTAGCCCATGTCTAAATTGACAACTAGAATAAAACTTATGTAAATTAAACTACAAAACATTGATTAAAATGAAATTATCAAATTAAATTTGCAATAAGAAAAATATCACCTCTAGTCTTCAAAATCTTCAATGCCAACATTAAATTGAAACACTAAATTAAAATCTATCTAAAAGTGAAATAACTAATCTATTGAGTGAAAGTGTTTGGAGGAGAGGAGGATTTCTCCCCCAATATGGAAGAGCCCATGCTTTGCGTCCGACAATCTCGCTCTCTGTGTGTGTTCCCCCTACTCCCAAATTCCTCCTCTGGTTAACCCCAAAAATAAAAGTTAATTGATGAAATGGGCCTTGGCCCATTAGAATTCCAGCTCAGCTGTGTATGCGCATACCCTTTCATGAAATGGCTGATGGGCCATTTTTATTTTTCTTCTTGGGCCCAATGTGCTCCCCAATTTAATTGCTGCTGATATATATAGCAAGTTGGGCCCACATAGTTTCTTCCCTTGGGCCGCAAAATGGTCATTCAATTTTGGACCTCCGTAATTTAATTAAATGGGTAGTATAAATCAATAGCTAAACCCAAATAATTTTCTTCGAATCTTTTCTCGTTTCGGCTCGGCTCGGCTCTATTCTCGTATCACTCCTTCAATTGACTTTATAAAATAATTAAGGTGTGCTTTGCTCTAAAAATGCTCATTTTCCTACAAAAATAGCAAACTACACCATTTCTCCAAATCAAAGGCAATTAGTCAATTTAGTGTAAATAATGCACAAAATCCTATAAAATTATACAAATTAAATACATGAATTTCAAGCAATTTTCACACTAATCACTTCACACCATAAAAAATACAGATAAAAAAATTCAAATCATTTGAGATGTATGTTTACACAAAGAAACTAAAATTTTCAAATCATCCTCAGAACCCAAAATGCAATCAACAACATTCCCAACAGAAAAGCTACAAGAAAAATCGGAAGACTCCAATTCAGGCCACGTACCGGATATCTGAAGGCGGAAATCGGAGAAATAAACGCTTTCAGTCAAGGAGAGTGTAAAGGATATAAAGTAGTTTTGTTCCTTTTGTAACTACTTTTATAACTTCTTAGTTAGTGGTTAGTTAGTAACTACTAGTTGTTACTTAGTCTATAAATATAGATTAGGGTCTTTTGTATTCATAATGCATTTTATGCACTTTATGCATTGTAAGCATTGTAACACTCAATCTATGAAATACCCTTTGTTTTGTATTTTCTTCTTTACAATTATAAGATGAGTGTGTGTTTACATCTCTACATGGTATCAGAGCTATGTATGGATTAATTTATGATCGATTAAACAAGTTTGTCGATCTAGATATGTTTCCGCAATTCGGTATGAATGAATTTCCGAATTTCTTGAGTTTTATACTCATTTCTGCCAAATCTTTGATGAATTTGGATTTCTATCATTTTTTTTCTCTTTTCGAGATTATTCTTTACGGGCATGTTTACTTTTGGTTTTAAAAACCAAGTTTTGGATTTCAAGATCCAAAACCCGTGTTACTTCGGGATTTAAAAACCGGTTTTCAAAATCCACTCAAAACCACCCTTATCAAACATATTGATTTGACATAAAGTTATATCTATATAATATTACTTCAATCATTATATTATTTCTCAACAATAATATAATAATAATATAATAATATAATAATACAATAATATAATACATTTAATCATTACACACTTAATCAATCATTATAATCTCATCAAACAATAATATAATAATACAAATTCATTCAATCTTACAACTTGATTTACATAAAGTTAAATATTTCACTATTCCAAAATCCAAAAGAAACACCCATATTACTATTTATCGGGATTTCAAAAACCAGGATTTCAAAAATCTGATTTTTAAAATCACCCAAAGCCCAAAAGAAACACCCCCTACGGGTTTTATGCTCGTGAATTTTTAGATTCGATTTCATCTTGATTCGAATTCTTCTTTGAGTTTCTCGAGTTTAATACTCATTTCTTTGCGAGTTATATCCTCGTGAGTTTATATTTGATTTCATGTTGATTCGAAATTGATTATTTCATGTTTATCACGCGATTGCTCGTTGCCTTGGGTTTGATTTTGTGCAACTGCCGCTGACTTCCGTCGATTGGGGATTGTTGTATTTTGGCAATTTCGGAGGCGATTGGAAGTTATTTTTGGAGGCTGGTTGCGGTTATTCTTCGCCAGCGATTAGCTTTTGAGTTGTTGTGCTCGGAATCGGTGGATTTTTGTGTTGTTTCCGTCCGATTCTCGACGTTTGGTAAGATTTGTTGTTGGTTAGTAAAGCTTGGTTATGGGGCTTTTGACTTTTAGTTGGAGATTGATCATTGCACTTCATCTGTTAGGGATTCTTTGTTGATTGTGGTTGGTTGTGTGTACTAGCGCCATGGTACGATTTGAGAATGCACTTTGCTCAGAATTACGACTATTGCCAAAATGAGGTTGATTGACATCCACTCTCATTTTGAGGGGGGTGTAAAGGATATAAAGTAGTTTTGTTCCTTTTGTAACTACTTTTATAACTTCTTAGTTAGTGGTTAGTTAGTAACTACTAGTTGTTACTTAGTCTATAAATATAGATTAGGGTCTTTTGTATTCATAATGCATTTTATGCACTTTATGCATTGTAAGCATTGTAACACTCAATCTATGAAATACCCTTTGTTTTGTATTTCCTTCTTTATAATTATAAGATGAGTGTGTGTTTACATCTCTACAGAGAGAAGCTTGAACCTACCTTGAAAATTAATAGTAGCAACCACAGAAAACGACATATCGATCATGCAAATTGCTGAAACCCTCGATTACTCCGAAAATGGAATCACGATCAAACAAAAAATAAAATCTAAATCGAAGACGACGGACATATGAAATGATATGAGAAGATTCCATGTTATATTTGAATTTGAAATGGGCGAGAAAGCTGGGAAGAAGGGCCAAGAAGGGACACCTTGACTCGACAAAATTATAGGCGAAATGAAAAATGCGTATGAAAAGAAAGCAATAACTTATTAAAAAAGAAGGGGTAGAAGAGACAATTTATCTGGGATTTTGTATTACAAAGTGGAAGATTTTTTTTTAAAATGCGTGTGTATCTTCAGACACTTAGGGGGCAGATTTTGTATCATGGGGTTAATAATCTCTTTTTTTATTATGGTATAAGACTTTACACTCATGTAGTAAGTCACCTTCGTACATTTTTTTTTTCAAATTCCGCAAACTCCATCCATATTAAATTATCCACCCGTTGAACCTTTTTTCTATTAGAAAATGAGCATCGTAAATGACTAAATTTTTTAAAGAAAACGGAAAATTGAGGCTCGTGCACACAGTATTTCCTTAAAATAAAATACGTCAACATTCACTCTCGGTGCTAGTGAATCAATAGAACGTTTTTTTTTTCAGGATACAACAATAAAAAAAACAGTGATATTAACATTATATATATCTTGTTTGGGACGAATCAAAATGTTGCCTGAAAATTGTCATCAGAATGCCAAAGAAACTAGATCAAATCGAATGCAAAACAGCGTAGCAATTGCCATAATATATTTGTATCTTTTCCAATATTTCATATTTTTCTTACTGATAGATTGCAGCTTATATAGCCAACCCAAGAAAAATGAAATTGTTGCGTATTTATTGATGCACTAATGCCACCGGTTAGGTGAAGTATCATATTATGGTACGAGCTAGGTCCCGTTGTGTCAACTCCGTGTGAAGTTGATGTAAATCCATCAAAGTTTGATGTGGACGTGGACCCCAACTCTCCTCACCGGTTAAAATTCAATTATAATTATTGAGTTTAAAACAATTGTTGTATTAATGTGCTTTCACCTCACTAGGATTTGTAAAAGTTTGATTTCGACATAGCTAGCTTTTGTGCAAGGACACTTAATGTTTCTCTCCCTCATCTAATTCGGGTTAATAGTGGTACTTTCAATAAATTCATCTAGCCCAGTAAAAAAATTGGGGTTAATAATCTCATACACTGATTTTGGACTACCATACATCCAACTACGACTTGAATAATCCATGTCGGCATGTTTCATATTGATGGACATTTAAAGATTAATTAATAATTATCCAAGTTTAATATAAATTTTCTAAAACTTTCGATAGAGTTTCGTTTATTTCAATTGTATTCTCAAATATTTAAAATCATAGTGCAACAATTTTTGGTGCCAAAAGGAGTGCGATATATGTGTAAAAATAAATTTCATGAATTCAATATAAAACACGAAAATGCAATACAGTTTGATTATTTATTTTTCGGATTAAACCGAGTAATTGATGGGTTACAATCTCTATTTAATTTTCCTCTTATTCTTCTCTTCGAATCTTAACTTTTGACTTGGAGATTTTCGGGGCGTGATCCCCATTTTGATCTTAACCACGATTGAATTTAAGAATTTGGAACGTTTAATCCAAGGGCTATGAGCCTTATTTTGGATTAAATACCATTTTTGTGGAGAATTCTCAAATAACACAACTGCACTTGCGAAGAACGCTTTATATTTGACTTAAGAAAATCGAAATGAAAGGTTTAGCACCTTAATTGCAGATCAAGTGTTACTTTTGGTCGATTTGTACGAAAAACATTTTTTAAGCTCCTTCGAATGCACATGAACACTCTAAATCTTTACAAAGAATTTTAGAGTTTTTAAAGTTTTTGTAAGCGTGTTTTGAAATGAATGAGAGAAGACACTATTTATAGGATGCAGGAGTGAAGACTTTCCCTCTTGACGATGACATTTGGCACTTTCCTATTGGTTTGGTGCTGATTTAATTCACACGGTTTGATTTAATTTATTTATCTTCTATTTTTGAAGAGACGTGATTTGATTTAATTTAATTTAATTGGCACACTTGTCATATTTGAATGTCACAAACCAATTTGTATACTCCATAAAAAG
Organism: Galeopsis tetrahit; assembly: GCA_963675135.1. Classification (NCBI taxonomy): domain Eukaryota; kingdom Viridiplantae; phylum Streptophyta; class Magnoliopsida; order Lamiales; family Lamiaceae; genus Galeopsis; species Galeopsis tetrahit. Next base: position 40,177,406 of record OY776131.1, read on the forward strand.
AAATATCTTCTGTTGGGAATAAAATGAGATATGTTTTGATTCAATACCAAAACCCCCTGAGACATGCCTAAGTCAAAGAGAATTATGTTCTAAGTATGTTAGAACATATAGAATAAGGCTAGATGAGGAGCTAATATGTTAGGCAGCTCTTAGTTAATTAGATGCACAATTTGAGGGGGAACACATGTTTTAAAGAACATCTAGAACAAGTCCCCTCAAGGCTCAAATTCTGGAATCATGATCAAGTCCACTGAAGGACAAGTATGCTGATCAGAAGAGTTGTCCAGACAAGTTGTCTCAGCACAATCAATTCAGAAGAAGTGTACTGAAAGCTTGAGGCCAACCATGCTGAAGAGACAACTACACCCTAGAGATCCTCAATGAATCATGCTAAGATCATTTTGAAGTGAAGCAAAGGGTATGAGCCAAGTCATCTGAAGAAGAGCAAGCCAACCTTGCTGATAAGCAAGACTGCTGATAGTGATAAGGAGAGTTCTCCATTTGATAAGGAATGTTGTCCTATCATTGGAACAACCTTCAGAAGTCATGTCCATGTCCTAACAAGAGAATCTGAAAGTCAGACATTGGGAAGAGTGCTGCAGAATGAAGACAAAGCTTATACAGCCGTTTATTTCCCAAATGAGGACATGTCACTATCAAGAATTTGTCTTCAAGGTTGAAGAACCAAAAGAAGACATTTATGGACTTTTGAGGCTGCCTCTCCAACGGGCAAATCCTTCAATTGTCTATAAATACAGAAGTGTGAAGACCATTTGAAAGCACCTCAACACAAACCAACTAACCTCAAGTTCTTACAAGCTAGAGTGCTTTCAAAGCTTTCAAAGACTATCTTAGTCTTCATACACTTCATCTAAGATGAACCTATTGTATATCCATACACAAGCTTAGAGAGATATCCTATCCTTATACACTGATCTTCATTGTAAAGGATATCTCATTAGTTGGAACCTTACTTCAACCCTTATATCTTTCAAGAGTGAAAGTGAGAAGGTTGTAGTAGTAGAAGTGGTATGAGCTGACTGTTGAGAGAAGAACAGTTCAGTTCTGAGTTGAGAAGAGGGTACTAGGACTCTAGACATCCTAGGGATCAATTCACCAAGGAGTGGTGTCATTGATCAAGTGCACCTTGGCACTATAAAACAAGTTAATTCCAAGAGTGAAGGAATTATCCTGTTTAATCAGGGAAAGTGGATGTAGGAGCTTGAGTCTCTGAACCACTATAAACTCTTGTGTTGTTTTGCTTTCAAAGTACTTACATACATTCAACACTGCACACTAAACTGATCTTTCAAAGGATAAACAGTCAAAGACTGTGCAAAACCTATTTGGACAAGTTCCCTGAAAACTGGACTGTATTGAATTGACTAAGTGATTTCAGAACTTTAAAGGAGTTTAAACTAAAAGGGCCAACCACTATTCCGCACATATAACTACTTTAGATAGTTATTCAACTAAGTACTTAATAGTACTTAGTAGCTTGATTATCTTAGAAGAGTTAATCATCTTCAGCAGAGTTGTCCAAGACAACCTTGTTGAGATCTGGTTTGATCAAAAGTTGAAAAGAATTGCATACAAGTGTATTCCCCCCCCCCCCCCATACACTTGTTATATACTCCTTTTAGGACCAACAAGTGGTATCAGAGCAGGGGTTCAAAGACCACTGCTTCTGAAAAACCATCTTGGTTTTCAAAATCACATATTTAGTGTGGTCACTGAACTGGTCTATCTGAAATCCTATAAATTGTTGACTGACTGTTTGCTCTTGAGATATGGCAAACAACAATGCTGCTGTTCCACCTCCTGCTGTCCAAGGATTGGACAACATGACCACAAATCCAGTCAATCACATCTCTCATCACAAATTGCCCATGTTCTCAATAGACAACTATGATTTCTGGAAAATCAGGATGAGGGTTCATCTTGCATCTCTGCACACTGATATGTTGAGGGTGATCACAAGAGGTCCTTTTGTGTTCACTCAAGTAAATCCCAGAGTCTCTGAAGCTCAAAGAGCAGATATAAGGGAATTGATTCCCAAAGATGAGGATGACTTCACTGCTGATGAGAAGAGGAAAGATAATCTAAATTATCTTGCAATGAACACCCTCTACCAAACAATTCCAGATGCAATAATGGGGAGAGTCTACCACTGCACAACTGCCAAAGAAATTTGGGATACTCTTGCTGAAATGTGTGAGGGCACTGACAAGATCAAGGAGAACAAGCTCTAAGTAGCAGTGCAAAAGTTTGAACAATTCACAATGGAGTCTAAGGAATCCATTGACAAATTTGCTGGTAGATTCACTGATGTGATGAATGAGATCAACTCATTAGGCAATGTGTACTCCAAAAGAGAAGTTAGATTGAAGATCTTGAGAAGTCTCACTCAAAAGTGGGATGTGTATGCTGTAATGATGCAAAATACCAAGTATCTTTCCACCATGCCAATGCAACAAATCTTCTTTGAACTCAAAGCTTTTGAGTTCGACCTCAATAGAAGAAAGCCTGTTGAGGAGCCTTCAAATCCTACGAAGGGAGTGGCATTCAAAGCCAAAACTGCTGAACCAGAAATGCAGTCCACTCCAAGATCATCAAAGTCAGTCTCCAAGACTGAAATGAAGGAGGAACTAGCCCTGATGGCTAGAAGGTTTGACAAGCTAAATTCAAGGTTTGGTAGATACAAGAAATTCTACCAGGACAACAAATTCAGGAGAAGATACAACTCTCCTGAAACTCAGGCCGAGGTCAAAAAGCCTGAAGAGAAAAGATCAGAGGACAAGTACTCTGATAGAAGAAGGTCCAGTAGAGCTGAACCTTCATCATCAAGAAGAAGAGAAGAACCCAAGAAAGATGATGATGAAGACTTGTGCTATAATTGCAAGAAGAAAGGGCACTTCCAGTATGATTGCCCTGAATTGAGCTCTAAGGAGAGAAGAGAAAGGCAAGCTAAAAGAGACATAAAGTTCACCAATAGAAAGGCCATGATGGCTGGTGAAGAATCTGAAAGTGCTGAAAGCTTCAACTCTTCTGATGGACTGTTCTCCAACAGTGAAGATGATGATGATGATGTTTGCAACATGGCTCTTGAGGATGATGAGGTATCCTTTACTTCTAGTTCACCATCATTCATCTCACAAAACACTAGTGAGGTCAACCTGAAACTTTCTCTTGGAAAGTTGATGGAAGATTTCACTATGTTACAAGAATATCATGATAACTGTGTGAGAGAAAATGAAAGATTGGCAATTGAGCTTGCTAAAAACTGTGAGGTAGGTGTTGATGTCAAATCTACTGAGTTGTATCAACAAATCTTGAGAGAGCTTGAGGAAGCAAATCTCAGGATAGTTGACCAACAAAAGGAGATTGATGATCAACTTCTCTCTCAGAAGAGAAAAGATTTTGAACTAAAAATTCTAAATGCCAAATTTGAAAACCTCTCACATGAGTATGACATTCTTAAATCAAGTGAAGAGAGCCTGAAATTAAAGATGTCTGCTCTGAAGAAATCCTCTAGAGCAATAGAGGAAATTCAGAGTTATCAAAGACCTATGGCTCAAAGAAGTGGATTAGGTTTTGATCCATTTGAATCTTCACCTTGTCTTAGTGTTGCTTCTACAAGTAACACTAAGAGAATCTTTGTTAAGTCAATGGCACCAACTGAAAATGAAAACAAACAACCACTGAACAAAGGAAAGGGCAAAATGGATGACTTGCCTACTCAAGTGCTTCAGGAGACTAGACCAAAACCTAAGGAAATGGCCAAAGCTCCTGATCACAAGAGGAATGTTGGTCAGCAGAGTAGACCCAGTGGAAGGGCAACTCTCCTGAACAATGTTCAGAGGAGTTATCCAAGGTATAATCAGCCTAGGCCAACTCTACTGAGAAAGCCTCAGCTGACTAGGCCTAAGGACAACTATCCTCAAAGGCAAAATAAAATGAGACAACCAAAACCCTTCATGCCAAAGGGTAATGGTCATAAGAAAACCTTTCCTCAAAGATTCCCTCAAGTAGCACAAAGAACTCATAAGTTCAGGAGATTTGACAAGTCTCCTGAAACTTACAGAGTTAACACTTTCACACATACTTTCCCAAAGGCATTTAAGGGAAAGACAGTGTATGTAGATGCTAGAGGAAAACAACTTAGCCACCTTGAATCAATCAGGGTTATTAGGCAAGTTTGGGTTCCTAAAGGTACAACTAACCTCTCAGAACCCAAAACTCAAAGGGTACCTAAACCTATCTAATTGCAGGTACCAATGGGCCACAAGAAGAGGAGCATGAGTAAAAAGTCAGCATGGTACATTGACAGTGGATGTTCAAGACACATGACTGGAAACAAGGAACTCCTCACCGATTTTATTGAAAAAGAAGGCCCAAATGTCACATTTGGAGACAGCTCACAAGCTACAACAAAAGGTTATGGTACTTTGATGATTGGTAATATCAAAGTATCCAACGTGTCTTATGTGGCTGGTCTCAAATATAATCTCCTAAGTATAAGTCAATTTTGTGATAAAGATTTTAATGTTGAGTTTTCAAGTGGAAAATGCTTAATCAAAGATAAGACTCAACAAATTCTATTGACTGGAACTAGGAAAGGAAATGTGTATTTTGCAGACTGGGACAAGTCTACTGATGCTGCATGTTTCATTGCTAAGAGTTCTAGTGAACAAAGTTGGTTATGGCATAAGAGATTAAACCACTTGAACTTCAAAACAATGAACAAGATTGCTAGAAATGCATTAGTTAAAGGACTACCTAATGAGATTTTCATTAAGGAGCATGTTTGCAAACCATGCCAAGAAGGAAAACAGATTAAAGCCTCATTCAAAGGAAAACCAGTAATTTCTACTGAAAGGGTACTTGAACTTTTACATATGGACTTATTTGGACCAATTACCCCTGCAAGCATAAATGGTAGAAAATACACATTGGTTGTAGTAGATGACTTCTCTAGGTTCACATGGGTAGTATTTCTCCTTAAAAAGAAGGAAAAACAAGTCAAACTACCTGAACTTTTAAAGAGACTGTCAAATGAGAAAAGCCTTAGCATTATCAAGATAAGATCTGATAAAGGCACTGAGTTCATAAATTCATACATCAATGAGTATTGCACATCTAATGGAATTGCTCATGAAACCTCAGCAGCTAGAACTCCCCAACAAAATGGAGTTGCAGAAAGGAGAAATAGAACCTTAAAAGAAGCTGCTAGAACCTTAATTGCTGATTCAAAATTACCTAAGAGGTTTTTGGGCTGAAGCTATAAACACTGCATGCCATACTCAGAATAGATGTTTGATTACTAAGGGGCAAGGCAAAACCCCCTATGAACTCTGGAAAGGAAGAATGCCTAAAGTGTCATACTTTCACATCTTTGGTTGTAAGTGTTTCATACACAATAATGGGAAAGAACAGTTGAAAGCCTTTGATAGCAAAGCTGATGAGGGAGTATTCCTTGGATATTCTCAAATCAGTAGAGCTTTCAGAGTCTACAACAAGAAAACCCTTATTGTGGAGGAAACACCTCATGTTGTGTTTGATGAATCTATTCATGAGTTCAGGAATGAGAACTTGGAATCAGAAGAAATCACACAAAGGACAACCAGACTGAGCCTAAAAGACAAAGACATTGAATTCATAGAAGTTGTCCAAGCCAACCTACCTGAAAAACTCCCATTGGACAACAATCCTGAAGGCAGCCTTCCTGAGGCAAATCCCACTGAAGGAAATGGTGAACTGAATGATCCAATCCCAGTTCACATCCAGGTAACAACTACCAATGAAGAAGCAGTTCCTGCTGAGGTAGTTAATGGGTCAAATAATCAAGGGGGAACTCAAAATGTTGAAAATGCCAATGTCCCTGACATTGAGGACAACACCCCTGATTATGATCCTGAATTAGATCCTGCATTCAATTATCCTGAATTTTATGATCAAAATGACTCAACTTCAGTAGAGGACAACTCTACTGAAGAGATCAGAAAAAGAAGGACTTGGTTATCTGACCATCCTACTGATCTAATACTTGGTGACCCAAGTATTGGAGTCAAAACAAGGAGATTTCATGGTGAAAGTGCTATTTTCTGTTGTTTCTTGTCAGAACAAGAACCAAGTGATATTGAAGAAGCACTTCAAGATGCCAATTGGATCACAGCCATGCAGGAAGAACTGAATCAATTCACCAGAAATGAAGTATGGGAGCTGGTGGATAGACCTTCACATCAAGATGTTATTGGAACAAAGTGGGTGTTCAAGAACAAGAAAAATGAGAATGATGTGATTGTCAGAAACAAAGCAAGACTAGTGGCAAAAGGTTATTGCCAGCATGAAGGCATTGACTATGATGAGACCTTTGCACCTGTGGTAAGGCTAGAAGCAATAAGGCTCTTTCTAGCCTATGCAGCCCACAAGAGGTTCAAAGTGTACCAAATGGATGTCAAGAGTGCCTTTCTGAATGGAGTCTTGAAAGAAGAAGTCTATGTGGAGCAACCACCTGGTTTTGAGGTTGGAAACCAAGTTTACAGACTGAAGAAGGCTCTATATGGACTCAAGCAAGCCCCTAGGGCTTGGTATGATACACTGTCTCCACAGAATCTCTGAAGGAGAGGACATCTTGCTTGTCCAAATTTATGTGGATGACATAATATTTGGATCTCCCAATGAGAAGCTGTGTGAGAAGTTCTCAAAGCTAATGCAAAGCAAGTTTGAGATGTCCATGATGGGATTGATGAACTTCTTTTTGGGACTTCAAGTCAAGCAATCAAAAGAAGGAATCTTCATCAACCAAGCTAAGTACACCAGAGAAATGATCAAGAAGTTTGGGTGTGCTACTAGCAAGCCAGTAAGGATCCCAATGAACACAAATTGGAAGATGGATCCTGATGAGAGTGGTGTTTCAACCAACTCTACTGAGTATAGAGGAATAATTGGTTCACTCCTCTATCTCACTGCCAGCAGGCCTGACATCACCTTTGCAGTAGGTGTTTGTGCAAGGTTTCAAGCTAATCCTAAGAAAAGCCATCTTGAGGCTGCAAAGAGGATCTTGAGGTATCTCAAAGGCACTGAGAATCTAGGCCTTTGGTACCCTGCTGATGACAACATTGAGCTAACTGGCTACTCAGATGCTGACTATGGAGGTTGCAGAATTGATAGAAAGTCCACTTCAGGGACTTGTCAATTCTTAGGCAACAAGCTCATATCTTGGTTTTCCAAGAAGCAAAACACAGTGGCTACTTCCACCACTGAAGATGAATATGTTGCAGCTGGAAGTTGTTGTGCTCAAATTCTTTGGTTGAGACAACAACTCAGAGACTACAAAGTCAACTCTACTGAAGTGCCAATATTTTGTGATAACAATAGTGCAATTGCAATATCACAAAATCCTGTCTTGCACACAAGATGCAAACATGTGGACATAAAGCATCACTTCATTAGAGATCATGTGGAGAAGAAGGACATAAAGTTGGTCAAGATCCACACAGATCACCAAAAAACTGATATTCTAACAAAGCCACTTGCATAGGCAAGATTTCTGGAACTATGAGCAGAGTTGGGACTACTTGATCCAGGGAAGTTGGACAAGTAAAACCCATTGAAGTTAACGGGAGTAAAGTAACTGAATTGGTCTTCAGCAGACTTGGTCAAGTCTACTGAAGTTCAGAAGAGATGATCACAATTACTCAGGACACTTGTCCATTGAATCTCAGGACACTTGTCCACATCTTTTCAGGACATTTGTCCTAGTGGGGTCAGATAAGTTGTCTTGACTATCAAACTATTTCCTTGGTTTGATAAGCACCTATTTTGGGTAATCATTGTCTACTTTGATATTTGTCCCAATTACAGATATCATCACTGTGGGATTTAATTTGTCCCCCACCCAAAAGGTCACTATCCATGCATTAAATGCCAAGATTTAACTCTTGTTTGCATTACACTTTTCAAGCCATGATCTATCTCGAGAACTCCCCAACCATTAACTAATATTAAATAACTTCCACGTTTTGAATAAAACCAATAACTCACTGTTACATTGGTTTTTGACCATTGGATCAAAACTGGCCAACTCCCCTGAAATCAATCCTGGCCGTCCAAGTATGTTTTCCATTTTTGACAACAGTTGAAAACTCACAAAACTCACCAACTCATTGACAAACATTCTTTTTAGAATATTCTCAAGCCTTAAGATCCCCCACAAACACTTCTTCCCCAAGCATTCGAAACCCTAGCTCTTATCTTCTTCAAAAACTCTCTCAAATTCATTTCTGTAACCCTCAATGGCTCCCAAAGTTAGACCAGAAATGATCATTGATTTCTCCAACAAGGCTCTAGACCTTGATTTTGGATACTTGAGCAACAAAAACAACCTTCACTTTGAGCCCATAGTATCATTTGAAAGTGAAGACCCTGAGATTACACCAACCTTGAGATGGTTGAGAAGAGCTGGATTACAGAAGTTTATGGAGGAAAGACCAAGTTCTTGCTTGGAAAGTTACATGGCAGAGTTCTTTGCCTTTCTCAAATGGAAAGGTAAGCATGCAGATGGTGAAGTTTCCACCAGACTTTCATATGTGGCAGAGGGAGGGGAGGAAGAGAGATTTCATAGAGTGAAATTCTCTTCAGAAGATCTTGAAGGAACCTTTGGATTGCCTTCAGAGGGAAGGAATCCAGAATTCTATGGTGCTGATCATGAAGAGGAGATAGCACAAGAATGGCTTTTGGTTCCAGGTCCCATCTCTTCAACACAAAACAAGAAGACTCTCAAGCCAAAATTTCTCAATCTCTTTGAGGTAGTTGCTAAGAGTCTCTTGAGCAATACTGGAAGCTTGGAGCAAGTCAGCCATCCAAGAATCAGAATTATGGCTGCAGTCATTGATGCTAGTGACAAAGGCATCAAGTTTGATTGGAGGACTTTCATCATGTCTGAAATGATGAAAGAAAAGGCCAAGTTTAAGGTAAAAACTCACAATAAGGTTGTGCTAGAAGGGAAACTCAAGTATTGCACCAGGGCAAGCTTGTTGATTGAGAGATTTTCCCATTATTCTCAAATGCAAACCTTTGCAAAGCCCCTCCCAGCCCAGAAGATAATGTTCAGAAAGCTCAGCAAGAAAACTGAGCAAAGGAGGATGCTACTGGCCAGATCTACTGAAGAAAAGGTGGAGGAGAAGCCAAAATTGAAAAAGAGGACTAAGGCCAGAGTGGTGAAGACAAGGAAAACGTCTCAAATCCCCTCAGAGGAGAATTCAAGAGCTTCAACTGAGATTGAAGAAGTTGCTGAAGAGGGAGTAAGTGTGCCTTCTGATCATTCAGAAGAGTTGAGACAGAAGTATAATGAGACTAGACAAAAGTCTAGAGGTGATAAGAGGACCAGGGAAGTTGTCCCTGAGAAGGATGGTGAAGGAAGTGGGAGCAGTAGGGCCAGCAAGAGAAGGGCCAAGCCTACTGATAAGGTGTTGGAGCTTCAGGAGGAAAGGTCTCTCCAACTTGCTCTAAGAGAAAGCAGAGCTGAAAGCAGGACCAAATCCAAGTCAAGGACCAACTCATCTGGTTCTGGAACTCCAGAATCCAAGGTCCCTGAAGGTCAACCAATAGAGGCCAACATCCCTGAAATTCAGAACCCTGAGCCCAACTCCCCTGAAACCCACATAACCCCAACCAATCAACCTATCACCCCCATCAATTTTACAAAGAGATATTCTCCAGAAAGGAGTGTGCAAAGAAGTGGGATAGATGTGCTAGCAGATATAGCAGTAGATGAGACAAGATTACATTCTCCCCTTGACTCATCTATGCTCAATTATTCAAAGCTTTTAGAAGCTGCACTCTTTGAGCCAACCCCCCTGAGTAAAGCCCCTTCAGATCCATTGCTCTCTAAAGCAACTGAAGTACCTTCAATTGCAACCAATCCTTCTGAAGCCAATATCCCTGAACTCAACCTTCCTGAAGCCACTTTAGGAGAACCCAGAGCCAACTCTCCTATAACCCAAAGTCCCCATTCTAGTGGAGATGAGGAGGAGTATACTTATGAGAGTATGCTCAGAGGAGGAGCCAAGGCTACTGTGGACAGTTTGTATCCACAACTTGCTGAATTTCCAAGAATTCAGAAGATGTTCCATGATTTGAGGATGCTTGTGGATGTGAAAGACAAGACCATTATGGAAATATCCCAAGTCATTCAAGATAAGGGTGCAAACTGGTGGCAAGTGGAGGAGAGCAGATTGCTACACTTTGCTGGTGTGTTGAAAACAAGATTCCTTACTGATGAAGACATTTTTGCAAAGTTGGTAGATGATAAGATCATTGAGGAGAAAGAGAGGAAAGCTAAGGGCATCAAACACCCTGATAGTAGCTCAAATGATGATGATTCCCCTGATGATCCCTCAAACCCTTCAAACCCCAACCCTCCTGAAACCCCTCAAGCCAACCTCCCTGAATCTACTCAACCCAAGTCTTCTGTATCAGCCAGACTTTCAAACCCTCCTAGAACCTATCATAGGAAAGGCTCTGTATCTTCAGAGGTGTTGACCAAGGGTGGTAACACAACCAAAGACACATCTGCCAATGAAGGTTCTCCTGAACCCAAGGCACAGCCTAAAGATGTGGAGGTTCCTATACTAGAGGCTGGTTTGATTAAGGCCTATTCAGTGTCAGATGAGTTGGACACTGATCAACCCTTAATCATTCAGGATGACTCAGTGGCTGTTGAAATAAGCACTATGATCTCCCCACAACTGCCATCTTTGAACCTTGTTGAAGGTAGAGATGATGCAGGTTTAGGTGATGGAGTTGAAAAGGAGAATTTAGTGGAAAAACCAGAGGGAGTAGTAGATGAGAGAGATGTGGTGATCACTAGGATAGTGAGTGTACCACCAAATGAGGGTGATATAAGTGAGGAAGGGCAGGCTATTCTTGAAGTCAAATATGAACTTCAGGAATCCCTTGATGAGAGGAGGCCTGTTCCTTTAAGTGAGGAAATTAACAATGAAGGAAGAAAAGAAGTAGTTGAAAATGAGAAGAAGACTGCTGATGTATTAGAGTCTTATGAAAAAGAAATTGAGGGTGATGAGTGTGTTTTGACTAACCCTTTTGATTTGTCTGACATTGCAGGTATAAGTCTTGATCAAATCTTTGCAGATGATTTCTTGACAGATGCTCCCATCCATGTTGATTCTGGATCAGCACAAGCCCTACTTGGCTTGCAATCAACAAAGTTGGATTCCTTGGCTCAACAAGTTCAAACAGCTCATGCAGAAACTTCTGGGGCATTAGATGAGCATGGAAGAACTTTGGCATCTGTGGAAATGAGGCTGACAGGCTCTGAGGATGTGGTGTTACCCACATTAGAAGCAAGAATTGAAGGAGTGGAATCTGGTCTTCAAACCATCTCCACTGAAGTTCACAAAGCCAAAGTCAGTATGGAGAACATCTCAAAGGAGGTCAAGAAAGATCAAAAGCTACTTAGAGATAACCACAATGCAAATGTTCAAGCTATCAGATTGACCATTAAGAAAGCTCTTGGCAAGAAGACAGCCTTGCAGAAGAAAAGAGCAGAGGCACAAAGGCTTGCTATGGTGAAAGCAGCTTCAGAGAAATTTTCCCAAGAGGTGATGGCCAACATTGCTGAAGGTGCAGTGGCCAACCTCACTGAGCTCCTTAAAGCCCAATTAGATGTATCTTTGAAAGCAACCTTGGAAGAGGTTGTCCAACAAAAGATGAAGCCTGTTCTAGCTTTCCTTAGCTTGAGCAGTGATAGGATGCAAAATATACATGATGAAAATGTATATTTGTTGGAAGAGATGAAGTCTCTAACCCAAGCCCAGTCCTTAATGGAATCTACTATGAGTGAGCTCAAACCTGAATGTTTTGATGCTGCCAAAAAGGGGGAAAGGGAAAGAGCAAGGGCAAAAGGTGCCTTAGTGATTGGAAGCCCAGTGAAAGGGAAAGACAAAATTGCTGAAGGAAAAGGGAAAGAGCCAGCAGTGCTGAACTTAGAAGATTTGGATGAAGAAGAGCAGTTAGCACTTGCTTTGAAGAACTCAATGGCCTCGGCTCAAGAGGAAAGAGTGAGGTTACAGCAGAGGCCAGGTGGTGAAGTTTCTGGTTTGGACAAAGATGCTGAAGGTGTCCAAACTAGAGGAAAGATCAAGAGGGCAAAAGGAAAGAAAAGACAAGCTGAAACATTTACTGATTTTCCAAATAACCTTGATCTACCACCTGAATTCAGAATTGATGATGATGAGCCTATCTCAAAGAAGGCCAAAGTTGCTGAAGAAGACAAGACTGCTGAGATGTCCAAAATTGTTGAAAAGGACAAGTCTTCTGAGAAAAAAAAGTCCACTAAGACTAAGTCCACTGAAGGTGCCAAAGCTTCTGATGATGTAGAGGAGCTGTATGAAGAAGGCTTTGGACCTGGACCTAAGAAAAAGAAAGTGGTGATGCTAAATGATCCATCAAAGCTGCTTCATGAAGGGTATGGTAAAGACCCTGAAACTCAACAGAAGCTGGCCATGATGAGGGCCCAAGAAAAGATGGACTTGATGGATGAAGCACAAAGAGCAAGAGATAAAAGAAGAGCAGACTTTCAGAAACCAAGAAGAAAGAGAGCAACTTACAACAAGATGAAGCCACAGCTATTGATCCCAATGGACACCAAATATCCTCACTTAGATAAATGGGTGCCAATTCAGCTGAATGACTCATGGGAGGAAGCCAAAAGGGAGTTTGTCTATGACTACTATGTCATTGACAGATGGAATGGAAAAGATGCAAACTCCACTTTTGTTGAGTTCATGATAGAGTATTACAGAGAGCTTTATCAACAACTACTTGCAGCTGCTGATATTGCAAGATTTGAACTCACAGCTCCCAAGCCAATCATATACATGCCTCCAAAGCTTGAAGGATGGATTGACCAGGCAAGGATCCTGAAAGAATTTACTGAGATCCTCAAGCTGAACAAGATGGTTCTTGGACCCAAGGGAACAAACCAAGAAGCCATGGCCTTGAAAAGAAGAGTGTGGGCACAATATGGGATGGTGCCACCTCCTGAGGATGATCTCTGAAAATGGCTAAGTCTTCTGACCTTTTTGGATAAAAACTTATCTTATCTGAAGATATTTTTAATTGGTCAAATATGCTGAAATTTGGACAAGCCTGCTGATGTGGTGTGCCTTGACATGCTGTTTGCTCTGATATGCATTGGTTGCTCTGATACAAGTATTTGCCTTGATATCCAGTATTCTGCTCTGATACTTGAAGTATTTTGGTGTTGCTCTAATACTAGAAGATGCTCTGAAACTTGAAGATCTAAGTACCTTTAAGTGTTTAGTTGTTTTGCTGTGATACTCTAGATCTTATGATTAGTAAATGCTCTGAATAGTTGTAATGAAATGATCAATTGTAATGATATCTTGAATTCATGCTCTGATAAGTTATTTTCAACTATCAACATGTTTGTAATGATCTTTATATGAATGATAGTTGAACTACCTTTGAATCAAGATACATTATTACAAAAATCTCTCTATGCCTATATTTGAAACCTATGTACAACATGAATAGTGAGTACACTAACACATTGCTTTTCAGGAATATTGACCTTAATCATGTCTTCTGAAGATAAATGTAATAGGTGTAACTAAGTCACTTTTGCATAGAATGTGTAGGTTTTGGCATCATCAAAAAGGGGGAAATTGTTGGGAATAAAATGAGATATGTTTTGATTCAATACCAAAACCCCCTAAGACATGCCTAAGTCAAAGAGAATTATGTTCTAAGTATGTTAGAACATATAGAATAAGGCTAGATGAGGAGCTAATATGTTAGGCAGTTCTTAGTTAATTAGATGCACAATTTGAGGGGGAACACATGCTTTAAAGAACATCTAGAACAAGTCCCCTCAAGGCTCAAATTCTGGAATCATGATCAAGTCCACTGAAGGACAAGTATGCTGATTAGAAGAGTTGTCCAAACAAGTTGTCTCAACACAATCAATTCAGAAGAAGTGTACTGAAAGTTTGAGGTCAACCATGCTGAAGAGACAACTACACCCTAGAGATCCACAATGAATCATGCTAAGATCACTTTGAAGTGAAGCAAAGGGTATGAGCAAAGTCATCTGAAGAAGAGCAAGCCAACCTTGCTGATAAGCAAGACTGCTGATAGTGATAAGGAGAGTTGTCCATTTGATAAGGAATGTTGTCCTATCATTGGAACAACCTTCAGAAGTCATGTCCATGTCCTAACAAGAGAATCTGAAAGTCAGACATTGGGAAGAGTGCTGCAGAATGAAGACAAAGCTTATACAGCCGTTTATTTCCCAAATGAGGACATGTCACTATCAAGAATCTGTCTTCAAGGTTGAAGAACCAAAAGAAGACATTTATGGACTTTTGAGGCTGCCTCTCCAATGGGCAAATCCTTTAATTGTCTATAAATACAGAAGTGTGAAGACCATTTGAAAGCACCTCAACACAATCCAACTAACCTCAAGTTCTTACAAGCTAGAGTGCTTTCAAAGCTTTCAAAGACTATCTTAGTCTTCATACACTTCATCTAAGCTGAACCTATTGTATATCCATACACAAGCTTAGAGAGATATCCTATCCTTATACACTGATCTTCATTGTAAAGGATATCTCATTAGTTGGAACCTTACTTCAACCCTTATATCTTTCAAGAGTGAAAGTGAGAAGGTTGTAGTAGTAGAAGTGGTAGGAGCTGACTGTTGAGAGAAGAACAGTTCAGTTCTGAGTTGAGAAGAGGGTACTAGGACTCTAGACATCCTAGGGATCAATTCACCAAGGAGTGGTGGCATTGATCAAGTGCACCTTGGCACTATAAAACAAGTTAATTCCAAGAGTGAAGGAATTATCCTGTTCAATCAGGGAAAGTGGATGTAGGAGCTTGAGTCTCTGAACCACTATAAACTCTTGTGTTGTTTTGCTTTCAAAGTACTTACATACATTCAACACTGCACACTAAACTGATCTTTCAAAGGATAAATAGTCAAAGACTGTGCAAAACCTATTTGGACAAGTTCCCTGAAAACTGGATTGTATTGAATTGACTAAGTGATTTCAGAACTTTAAAGTAGTCTAAACTAAAAGGGCCAACCACTATTCCGCACATATAACTCCTTTAGATAGTTATTCAACTAAGTACTTAATAGTACTTAGTAGCTTGATTATCTTAGAAGAGTTAATCATCTTCAGCAGAGTTGTCCAAGACAACCTTGCTGAGCTCTGGTTTGATCAAAAGTTGAAAAGAATTGCATACAAGTGTATTCCCCCCCCCATACACTTGTTATATACTCCTTTCAGGACCAACATCTTCATAATCCTCGCTCTCTAAATATACACATATACTTCATTACTTTTTCACACTCAATCTACCTTTTATTTTACTTTATTCATAAAAGTTTACAAAACCACTCCTCGAAACATCACTCATTATACATTTTTTTACACATTTCTTAAAATGTGTGTCATTTAAGGGTACAAATTTCCTTGAGACAGGGGGAGAGAATATAACATAACTTTAGATTTAATTGATTAAAACGGGAAAAACTTATTATAGAAATGACCACAACGATGCGTAGAACAAGAATCAGGTTGTGGAGGTCTCGATCTACAGCATCAGCGGCCGCGACGATGTGAGTTAAAATGGGAAAGGGTTTCAAAAGCTTTCTGGGAAGAAGATATATTGTTAGGAATTAATATACAAGAATTAATTCCCCACCTCTCTACAAGTTCGGACTTTTAGATGAGACAGAATTCTTTCATGGTATCATAGCAAACCAGGTAAACGACCTGGGTTCGATTCCTGTTGAAAGCACTTCACCCATTTAAATTATCCACTCGATGGGCCTCCTCCCCAAAAAGGGTAAGAGGTGTTAATCCGGCCCACGGGTGAGGGGGAGTGTTAGGAATTAATATACAAGAATTAATTCTCACCCTCTCTACAAGTTCGGACTTTTAGATGAGACAAAATTCTTTCATAGCTAAGACTGTGTTCTTCAAGGGTCTTCTAGTCTTCAGGTCTTCTTCTCTTCATCTCCTGAGATTGCGCGTGTAAGCTAAGACTGTGTTATCAGCTGAGATACATACAGCTGATCACATAAGACTAGACTAATTAGTGAGCTGATCTATACAACATCAGTTGACCCTATTACATGCATTTATAAACTCTAAGTGTTTTGGCCATCAAAACTCGAAGGCCGGTCGAGGAAGACTCTTTGTGAACATATCGGCAAGCTGGAGGTGAGATGACACAAAATCAGTGATGAGTCTTCCGGTGGTGACCATTTCCCTAACAAAATGGCAGTCGATGTCAATGTGCTTTGCCCGTTTATGGGCGACCAGATTCTGGCTGAGGAACAGAGCACTCCTATTGTCAGTCAGCAGCACTGGGCGAATAGATGGAAGTTGTCGGAGCTCGCGGAGAAGATTTGTCAACCAGATCATTTCGGCAGTAGTGTTCGCCATTGCTCGATATTCGGACTCACAACTGGATCGAGCAACGGTTGGTTCTTTCTTAGAGCTCCAAGAAACAAGATTTCCTCCCAAGAAAATAGAGTAGCCATAAGTGGATCGACGAGTCTCAAGATACCGGGCCCAATCGGCGTCAGAGTAGCCCATAATCGACTGATCAAGGCGGCGAGCAAAGAATAGACCATGGTGAAGTGTACCTTTGAGGTAGCGGATGATACGCTTCACCGCAGAGAAGTGGTCGACAGATGGTGCCTGAAGGAATTGACTAACATGGTTGACGGCAAAGGAGAGGTCAGGGCGGGTGATCGTCAGATACTAGAGAGCACCAACAAGTGAGCGATAGGGAGTTGGATCTGAGAACAGAGGACCAGCACTCGTCAAAGAATCACCAGCGCTTAGGGGAGTGGCAATCGGGCGAGAATCAGTAAGAGATGCTCGGTCGAGGATATCGCGAGCATACTTGGACTGACTGATAAATAGGCCATCCGGAGTATACAAGATTTCAAGACCCAGAAAGTAGTTGAGACGACCTAAGTCCTTCAGCGCAAATTTCTTGTGAGCCTGGGCTATGAAGCGAGAAAGAAGGAATTTATCATTGCCCGTCACAATGATGTCATCCACATAAAGGAGCAAGAAGATGACTGATCCGCCCTTGTGGAGGTAGAACAGCGAGGAGACGGACTTGCACGCAGAGAAGCCGAGACCGAACAAAAAGGTATTAAACCTTTGAAACCAGGCGAGAGGAGTTTGCCTCAAGCCATACAATGCCTTCTTTAGGCGATAAACATGATCCGAAAACCGAGCATCGAGATAGCCAGGTGGTTGAGCCATGAAGACAGGCTTATCCAGAACCCCATTGAGAAAGGCGTTCTTGACATCAAGCTGATGAAGGGGCCAGTTAGACTGAACGACAATGGCGAGCACAACGCGAACAGTGGCAGCCTTGACCACTGGGCTGAAGGTGTGAGAGAAGTCGTCACCAGGAATCTGAGTGAAGCCCTGGGTGACCAGTTGAGCCTTGTGTCGCTCAACAGAGCCGTCAGAATGATACTTCGTACGAAACACCCATTTGGAACCAACAATGTTCACACCAGGCGGACGAGGAACCAGATCCCAAGTGTGGTTGTTGCGAAGTGCATCAATTTCCTCCTGCATAGCAGCCAACCAAAGAGGCGACTTGGCAGCCGATTTGAACCCTCGAGGTACGGAAGACAGTGCCAGGGCAGAGATTAAAGTCGAGGAAGAAGATTTCACCGGATACTTTAGCTTGAATATGCCCGCCTTACCCCGAGTGATCATTAATGAGAGGGGGCAGGTGGAGGAGGCAAGCGTCGAGCAGGTTGGGCGAACACTGGAGGATCAAGCAGTGGTTGGGCGACCACCGGAGGAGCAAGCTGAACAGGCTTAGAGGAGCACATCGAGCAAGGAGCATGCGAGCTCGTAGGAGGTGGAACAACTGCCGAGGAGGGGCTGATGGGCTCCAAGTAAACCAAGACATCCAGCAAAGGCAAAGGTGAGGAGAGAGCAGAATCTGAGAACGGGAAACACTGCTCGTCGAACTTCGCATGACGAGTAACGAAGACCTTGTTCGACTCCTGTTGAAAGCACTCCACCCATTTAAATTGTCCACTGGATGGGCCTCCTCCCCAAAAAAGGTTAAGAGGTGTTAATCCGGCCCACGAGTGAGGGGGAGTGTTGGGAATTAATATACAAGAATTAATTCCCCACCTCTCTACAAGTTCGGACTTTTAGATGAGACGGAATTCTTTCACATACGGCTTTTATATATACTGTGTTTATGAAGGGCATTAGCGAGAGCTCACTAGTCCTCATTATATTTTAATGACGTGTCATAGTTTAGCGAGGCCCCACCCTCACCAAATACCAAAACCTCACCTCGATATTTGAGGACCAATTTCACTGTCCACTCGAGGGGACCTTATTTAAAGATAGAGCAAAGCTCTATATACCTCTTAAGTTTACACCTTATAAGGGCTTTCGAACCTGAGATCTAGAAATCAACACACTCCTAAATCTCAAGTTTACACCACTACACCAAAATCTCATTCCCTTCTTATTTAAATTCCCTCGCCAATTAGCGATGGATTTTAAAAGCCCTCGTTATAAATTAACGAGGGTTTTCAAAATCCCTCGACAAATTAGCGAGGGTTTTCAAATCCCTCGCAAATTCACTCACCATTTATTACTCTCGTTAAATCCCTCCTATTTAGTGAGGGATTAGGCACCGTTGTTAATATTAATTTCTAGTCATTCCAGATTTTTTTTGTAGTGAACAAAATAAACGTTGAAGTGAAGAAAGTGTATGGTTTAAACAAAGAGCGTGGAAAATTATGTGCGTTGACCACCTTTTGACTCCGGACTACTGTTTCCAACTATATATGAACGAGAGAGAAAAGAGGAATATACGTGAGTGACAGTTTTTACAATCGTAAATTCAAAGGTCAGATTTATGACGATTTTTTTCGTAAATTTCACCTAAACCACTTTGTTTCCTTCACCGGTTGAAATTCGACGCAAATACCATAATTTTTTTGATGAATTTGTTTTCCATTGCCAATTCGGTTGACTGATGAAACAATTTGAGACAAATTACTAACGGTAATAAATTCACCGTTATTAATTTCAGTATTTTTTTGGTAGTGTATAAAACATCACTTATCAACTTTGTATCCTAAGCCTCTCAAAGAAATATCAATTGATTGAACTTTAAAATTTTGCTCAAACTCATTTTTGGGTTCATAAATATATATTTATTCTATTTAAATAGTTAACTTTTGAATAATTTTTTTTCTTTATTAACAAGATTGAGTATGTACCAACAATATTCTTTACTCGTTATTTCACATATATTTTTTATAATTAAATTATAATTTTTTTAAAAACATGTATAAAAAAAAGTGAGCAAAATTTTACGTGAAAGTATATTTTACCCCGACGGAAAATTCTACACGGGGCATCTTAGATTCTTAATTTGAAGTACTATTAGAATTGAATTTGATAAAAATCTACTTTTGCTAATTAGTAATCACGAAAAGTTCTACACCATATTATTTTCTCTTTTATTTTTTGTTATTTAAAGTTTCTCCCCATCGAATATATTTTTCTTTCTCCTACAAATTATAATATTAGACTGAAACACATAAAACTTAAAAATAAATAAGAAAATACAAAAGACATGCATTGAAAATTGGTAGAGTTATGAACTGATATACTGTTGCCTAGTAAACTCTTTTACTTGAAAATTCCTTTCATGATTTTTTTACCGTGAGGTAGGTGATTTGTGTGAAAAATGCTTGAAATCTATGTATTTAATTCGTATAGATTTATAGGATTTTATGCATTATTTACACTAATTTAATTAATTACACTTGATTTGAAGAAAAGTTGTGGTTTACTATTTTTATAGAAAAATGAAGATTTTTGAAACAAAGCGTACCTTAAAATTTTATGAAATAAATTAAAGGAGTGATGCGAGATTATAATCAAAACAAGAAAATATTGAAAATTAAAAGGGCGCGGCTAAATGCACACAAGGATCCTATGAGGATACCCACGCGATGAGGACACACACAAAACGGATGAGGACACCCACGTGGAAATCTAAAAAATAACCTTCTCATTTTAAACCCTAATTAAATTATTTATCTTCCTCCATTTCTCACATTTTCACACACAAAAGGGGTGCACCCACCTCCCCTCCCTCCCAATCGGCGCCGCCGTCCACCACCCCTCCCTCCCCATTTCCGCCTCCTTCCTTTCCCTCCCACGAGCGGCGCCGTCACCCCCTCCCCTCCTCTCTCCCAACGTCGCTGCGGCGCAGCTCCGCCTCACTCCCCACGTTGCCGCCCTACAGATCGGAAAAACGCGTGGCTGTCCCCTCTCCTGTTACTCGCCGCCCACTTTCTCCTTCGAACGTCTTCGCCGCTGGAGAAGGGCGAATCCTACGCCGCCGCCCCTGCCCTCGTCCGCCACCGCCCCTGCCCTCGCCGCCGCCCGTTTCAAGGTAGGTTTTTGAAAGTTTTTTTAAAATTTAGGAATTGTAGGAAAATTAGGGTTTTTAGAAGTTCGGGAATTATTTTCGAACATATTGAGTTTGTTTTGGAAAAAATTTCGAACAATCTGTGTTTGTTTTGGAAAAAAATTCGAACAGTTTGTTTTTGAAAAAATTTCGAACATCTTGTTCGATTTTTTTTTTCGGACAAATTTAAGTTGTTTTGAATATTTTTTCAAACATATTGAGTTTGTTCATTAAAAAAATTCGAACAACATGAGTTTGTTGGGTAAAAATTTTCGAACAAGATGTCCGATTTTTTTTCAGACAAATGAAAGTTGTTTATGAATTTTTTTCGAACACATTGAGTTTGTTGGGTAAAAAATTTCGAACATCTTAAGATTTT
Organism: Galeopsis tetrahit; assembly: GCA_963675135.1. Taxonomy (NCBI): domain Eukaryota; kingdom Viridiplantae; phylum Streptophyta; class Magnoliopsida; order Lamiales; family Lamiaceae; genus Galeopsis; species Galeopsis tetrahit. The sequence continues at coordinate 40,198,335 of OY776131.1, forward strand.
TTTTATTATTTTGGTTGATTTTTTGTGTTTTTTGAGTTTTTTTTTTTTTTTTTATGTTGAAGAATGGTGTTTGTTTTGATGGTGGTGGAGGAGATGATTTTGTCGTGAAATAGAAGCGGTGGATGAACTTATCCGTCCTTTTTTTTTAAAAGAAAGTGCAGAAGGGGTACAAACGTTATTTCACATACCATTTGTGATAAAAAAAAAATTCGATGGGTGTCCTCATAGGATCCTTGTGCATTTCGCCCAAATTAAAATTATCTAGGCTTTGCAATTAATTTTTATGGCCCATTTAATTAAATTATTTTGAGCCCATTTAATTAAATTATTTTGAGCCCAAGTAATTAAATTGTTTGAGCCAAGTAGTCAGCCATTTAATTCAGTAATTTTTCGAGAAGCTGGGCCTTGAGGGAGATTGCAATTAAGGCGCAGGCTACATACCCTCCAGCTTTGTATTCCATTCTATCCCTTTATTAATTTAATATTAGTGTAAAATAGCTAATATGCCCTTTTAATAAAACATTCATAGGCAGATACACCTCCCTTTGCAGCATCCGCCACCCACGGCCGTCGTCGCCTCCAACATCCATCGCCACCTCCGAAGACACCACCGATGCCCAAACATCCGAACATTTTTAAAAAAATATATAAATCTTAAAAAAAAGACATTTTTTTCGACGAATCAGTGTCGAACGACACTGGTTTATCGACCATAGAGTATATTTTTTACTATAGTTTGTCGACGAAAAACACTCTCTTCGACAACATTTTTTATCGAAAGAATTTTTTTTTAAAAAAATCAACACGAAATTTTCGACCATAAACATGTTGTCGGCCACCATGGTTATGGTCGACAATTTCATGTCGAAAATAAAAAATACATACCTGTAAGTTTTGAAGAAACGAGGAAAAGGGCGGAGGGTTGAGGCGGCCGCGACGTTGGGGATTAGGCGACAGACTTGAGGTGGGGGCGGAGGTCCGTGGTGTAGAGAGCAGGAAAAAAAAAGAGGTGCAGGGGAGGCCGGCCGCGTTGGGGAGGAAGAGGGGAAGGTTGGTCGCGTGGGGGGAGGGAGGGGGAGGCCGGCCGTCGGTGGGGCATAGGGGCCGGGAGGGAGAGGGGAAGGCCGACCGTGGGTGGGCGGCGTGAGGGTGGCGCGGCGGGCGACTGGCTGGTGGCATTGCGGCAGCGAGTAGGAAAGGTGGGAGGAGTTTTTGGGTTTGAAGTAGTGATTGAGAAATAGAATTATGATTTTAAATGGGGAGAGTGTATATATAATTTGAATTAAATGTATAAAAGAGCAAATTAGGTATTTAGTGAGGAAGTACATCTAATGTAGGCCATTTTAGGGGGTACGAAAATCGTGGAGGTATATTTAACAAGGTTGGAGGGGTATATAGCCAAATCCTTTAATGAGACTTAAAACCATTTTAATCCATTCCAGTTGGGCCCACATTGAAAATAATGGTTGAGCTCATTCCTTCCTTACATTACAAAGAGGGACAATCATTAGCAACAAAAAAAAAAAAAAAAAAACCGTCGTGAGAATTGGCGCAGAAACAGAAATAACTCATGGGAAACCCCTACTCCAAATAGTTTAGCTTTTAATTTTCTTTAATATAATAGATAGGTTTTAATTGGGTATTTCATTTTATTGTTAATTTGTTTGAAAGATTCAATACAAGATATTTTGGTGATACTTTTCTTTATTTGAATGCTTTGTTGTTTATCTTTTATGAATTTGATTTCTTTTTTTTTTAATCAGTAAAGTGTAATTTTTATTTCACAACTATTCCAGCTACAAGATGTATCTAGAATCAGGAAGTACAATGTTCAAATATGCATATCAAAGCATTACAGACCTTATCAAAAAAATTGGCATATCAGCACCATGATTCTTTCCAAAAATTTGGTCTTGATTTCTTCGATCACATTTTCCACGTCACAATTCAAGTTCTTAAATATTACCGTGTTCCTCCATTTCCACACCACCCACACAATACACACCCACATACAGATTGTAAATTATGCTCCTCTCTTACCATTTAGTAGGCCAATGTGATGTAAAAAATGGTATGCTGCCCTATTTATCCATTTATGACACTTGAACAACACCAGATTCTCGTTATATTCATGCACTCGAACAACACATGATTTGTCGTCTCCACCTCCAATCCACATAGAACACATTTTGTATCTGCATTGCTGCATAAAATTTGTCTCCGTAACTGATTGGCCCGGGTCGGCAGCCTGTCCAACATAACTCTCCATGCGTTGACCGAGGCTTTAATGGGCGCATGCTTGCTCCAAATCAGCTCGAACTCCTTCCCACCTCTACTCTCGTCCAAATCTGCAGCCATGGTTATTGTTGTTATCTCTTCATACATTCGTTTGGTATTAAATATGCCATTTGTTGACGCCTTCCATTTCCATCTGTCCCTCTTGTATTTCTGCAAATTAACCCCGTTAATTAACGAAATAAGTTGATCTTGCATCTCTCGTTCTCGAGTAGACAACACTCGACTCCACCTCCATTGCCATTCTACCAACCCCCCGTCCAGCGACACATATTCCCAACCTTCTCTTCCTTATCCAAACATAAATGATACAGTGAAGGAAAGGAATCCTTAAGCGCTACCCTATCAGCCCATGATTCTTTCCAAAAATATGTTTGAGCCCCATTTCCAGTAACTCTCTCCATCTTATCCCACGACCACCTCCCTTTCTCACCACACCCACTTCCCACCACATCTTTCCACCACCCCGACCATTGTGTTCATCGTCCCCCCACTTGACAACCCCTAGCCCCCAAAACCAGACTCCCATGCAAGTACGACACTATTCTAGTCCACAAACTGTCGCGCTCCGTAAACCTGCGCCACAACCACTTCCCAATTAAGACCTTATTAAATAGGCCTATATCCCTAACACCCAAACCTCCCTTGCTCCTCGGTATTTAACCCATGCGACTTTCCTAGTATTTTCAACCCCTCCACCCCACAGAAACTTGCGTTGTAAAGAGATTAATTACCTCAATATTTTTTTGGGTAACGAGTAGAAGGATATATGATAGATTGGAATCGCTGTCATAACTGCCTTCAAAAGAGTGATTCTCCCGCCAAACAATATTTTTTTGTTGCTCCAGGACTGCAGCCTCTTCTTCATTTTCAACACTACATGCGACCACTCTGCGCGCTACTGATTTATGATTGGCTCCCACCCTGATCCCCAGATAAGAGAATGGTACACTGTCAATTTCACAACCTAAGATGCTTGCCATGGAGACGAGTCTCTCGTTTTCCACATTTATCCCAATTAGACTACTTTTATCATAATTTACCTTCAAACCGGAGAGAAGTTCAAATTTTTTAAAGATGTTTCTCATGGCCCGAGCGTTATCCGTTGTAGCCGAGCCCATAAGTATTGTGTTGTCTGCATACTGTAGATGCGAGACTCTGATTTTATCCATGCCCACCTCTGCAGCCTCAAAAAAGCCCCTTTATGTTGCAGAATTTATAAGAATGCCTAGTCCTTCGGCCGCAATCAAATATAAGAATGGTGATAGTGGGTTACCCTGTCTCAACCCTCGTTCCAGCTTAAATTCACCCGACGGGCTTCCGTTGACTAACACGGATGGCGTAGCTGTGGAGAAACATTCTCTCATCCATTTCCTCCATGTTTTACTAGAGTTGAAATTCTCCAGCATGGAGTCTAAGAATAGTCTCTCCAATTTTTTCTTATTAGCTTCTGCAATTGCCTCATTCAATATCACCACCCCGTCATGTATCTGTCTCTTCCCCACAAAGGCACTTTGATTATCTGCGATGGTGTTGGTTTCATTTATTAATTTAGTTATTAGCTAGATTTATTGTGTTTGGGTGTTTGATTTATGTGGAATTTTGATATTTAGTTTGATTTTAATTGTTTAATTCAATTGGAAGGTGGGTAGGTTAGGTTATTGGATATTAAATGATCATTTACTTGAATTCAATTATTAGGTTGTATGTTAAAGCATAATTAGTGCAGCGAGAGTTGGTTATTCGTCTTAGATCGTATAATCGAGAGTTGGGTTCGTGTGAATAGAGTTTATATTTGGTTATCACAACGAGAGTCGAGTAATTCCATTAGAACCTCTTTAATAGACACTAATTATTTGAATGAGAGTTTTGGTGATTAGTGAGGAGAATTTAGGAGTTTAGTTTTTAGTATTCAAGTGGATAAACATAATTAGGGATTATATTGGAATAGATTAGGTAGAACCCCTTAATTGTGTGATTACCCGAGTAAGAACAATTTTATACGTCCTCGCGATCTTAGGTGTTTTTTTTAGGTTTATGTCTTAGTGATCGCTCTTACCACACACCACCTACTACATTAAACGTCAAAATTAAATTTTAATCGATTTTCACGTAATGAAGAACACTAGAACACTCTCACTCACATTTGATCTTTGATTACTATTTCACTTGCTCTTCTTAATCATTAGTTTTTATTTGTTTGAATATGCATTTAGTTTTATCGCACATTCCATGTTTCATCATTATAATTACGTGTCAACACATAACACTAATGTTTCAATAGTTAACTAGTCCTGTGGTTTGGTAATTTAACCGGGCACTTATCTACAACTACAAGGAACCTCTTACACTTGAGAGACGAGTTTTTAGAAAATACATGTCAGCAGATGATTCACCTTGTCTTACTATAATCGTTCAATTAAAAGTTGACAATCCATTTAACTTTGTCATGAGCAATTTCACTTCGCCATTAGATAAAATATTTAATTTTTAGAAAAAAATATAAAATTATCGAAATGTCCTTATAATTTTTTTTTTTTTAAATTCAGTCGTTCTTTCCCTAGTCAGATTGGGCCGCATATTTCGAGGTTCAATACAATCAGGTTGGGTCCGAATGAAAGCTCAAGTGGCTCGAGCCCAAGAGAAATGTGCACCCCAACGGGCTATGAGCTACAATCTGACCTATTTGACAACGCTAGGTATATATGTCATTTTATAATTATTATTTTTTATTTTAAATTAAAAGGATATATGGTAACTTTTTATTTGTTAATTTAATTTATTAGTAGGATAATTCAGTGTCATTGCATTTTGCATAGAGAAAATGCACTAATGCGAAGTGCAATCATATAAATGAAAATTCATATGTTGAATCAACGATCCAATGATATTTGAAGTATTGTTTGTTATAAGACAAACTTCAGTCTGTCTTACGTTAGAAAGACCCTTCTTTCATCTTAAACTTGACTTAAACAAAGATATTGAAGAGAACTTAGATGTGTTTACTAAGTTGATACAAGATATATATTAATTTGACTGATGATAACTATATTGATGAATACTATATTCTAATGTTTTAGTGACATATCCATAATTTTGGATTTGGAGGTTTGAAAGAATATAAACCATTTATTACTATGAACACTTAAAGTTATAGAATTCGATACAAAGTGAATAAAAAAATACATAACATGCAAATTAAATAATAAATACAAAATTAGGTTCGTATCATCCACACTTTTTGAAGTTTATCTTAAACATACGACATTTCAAATAATATTCTTTTACATATTGGTTGGTCATTTCAAAAAAAATTAGATGTATCGTTCGTCATTTTCTAATTGATTTGATAGTTAATTATAATAAATTTCAATTGTTGTGATTAACTATAAACAAAATCCACCACTGAAACAAGAATCCATTAATAATTTTATCTCAATTAATTGTGTTAAAAAAACTCAATTAATTAATTTAACATATATATAGCAATAATAATATACATAAACCCTATTTTTTAAATTAATGGTTGGGCTAGAAGAATTGTGTTGAGTCCAATTTTTTTATTATTAATAAATATATAATGTTTTTCTTACACTAAAATGAACTACAATATTTTTTACATATATTAGTAGGGAAATTTCAATTTGGGGTAACCGTATACCCCTGTTATGTTGTATTATTGGGAATGTCATACTTAACTTGTATAAGAAGTCAAATTTAAAATAAAATGTGAGTGATAGTCCATCAGGTGAAGTTATGCATGTTGGGATTGGTAAAAAGAAAAATAATGATGATGAGTTCTTAATGTTTCTAAAATAAGGGATGGTGTATTAAAATTGAACCAAACAAGTGAAGGTTGTTGAGATTTGAATTGATAAATCTCCTACAACAAAATACACTTTTCGTAACAAAAAAATTTGGTTACAAAAAATCATATTTTGGTTACAAAAACCTTTTGTAACGAAACATTTTGTTACAAAAGTTGGTCTTGTAAAACTCGTTGCAAAAAGTTCTTGTAACGAAAAAAATTCAATTTTGTTACGAATACAATTGTAACGACATGTTCTTAGTTACAAAAACCATAGTAGTGGTAACAAAAGTTTCGTTACAAATTATTGTTAAATTTATTCAAAATATCAATTTCGTTACAAATAAGTTGTTACATAAAATTATAGTACTAAAACATTGATTTTCTACTAATATTTTGTAACATTTACTAGCTCATTACATTTCATGAATAAATAATTAATATGATAACTCATATGCTTTATTTACACATTATACGATACATACATAGAAACCTTATAAATAAAGAGCCATAATGCAATAATTTTATTTCAAGAAAATAATAATTCTCCAAATGAACTCAATCAACAATGTCAACATACCTAGGAAAAACAACTATCAATGTCATTTGAAGTTGATTCAGAAACAAAAATATGTCTAAAAACATTCTAAACAATTAAAGAAAAAATGCATGTATTCGTACATTTCAATGTGTCTAATAATTTGCATAAAAAAATATCGAAGTCTTGATTAGTCTTCTTGTCTACGACCAAAGTGAAGTACCTTTATTTTCCTACAAAAGACACAACCAAAAAATACCTTACAATTATAATACACAAATATAAGTTTACGGCATAGATAAAAAAATATTCAACTCTAAAAAAAGAAAAGAACAACCTCCTATTACTAAACACAACCAATCAAAACTAAGAAGATTCAAGCATCTCAAACCACCTCTCATCAAGAGAAAAACAGAGCATCATACCATGTATGATAAGAATCACAGATCAACACTGGAACATAGGCACATAAAATCCTTTTAAGGGCAAGTCCCTTCTGACTTCAATAACCTTTATTTTTCTTTCTGTTTCGACAGCTATTGCACGGACAGAAAATTTCAGCAGTGGACTCAATCAATAATAGGTTCAACAACTAAAATATACTTACTACTAAACCTATTTCTTTCACCCATCTAACTCTTATCCATAAGAGTAACATTTAATTAGAAAGAAATCAGTTATTATTAATATTAATTTAAATATATACACACAAAACACTTGACTAATATAAAGTTACATTTTGTAGTAAAGGTCGCTATATATATTTCTATGTTCGTACGTGTTACATATTAGTTGGTCCTCGACTCCCTTTCAGATTCCTAAGTTTCTTCAATTTTAGTTTAATATTAATTAAATTCTCATAAGCACAAAAGATTCGCAACAATAATATATCCCAACATAAACTGAAGTCCTTTCCTCCAAGCTTGAGTTATTAAACAGAGCATAAGATCGTGAGATAGGGATTAACTCTTATTGATTTCCCCAAAGCAAACTGAAAATTTCAGGTATCCAAAGTCAATCTGTTTTTTTTTTTTAGAGTAACAGAAATAAAGAAAAATACATAGGCTATGGATAACAAAAAAAACAATTAATAAGTTGTTCAAGATAATATAAATTTTAAGAATAGCAGCTCAAAATTAAACCCAAAAGATGAAGAATTAAGGTCACATTTTCTTTTACACCCAAATACATACTGTACATTCTATTTTTCCTGTTCTATTTCAGCTATTGTTTCAAATTTCAAGACCAACATTATTTGTAGTACGTATTGTTACAATTGCACATTAAAATAACCAATATTCAATTCAGTAGAATGTAGAAAATAATGATGTATATCATTTTAAAAAGCCCACATAAAAAATTCTTAATCTCCATTCTACAGAATATATGCATTGAAAAAAAATGATAGTATAAGCATATATATATAGTATATTTTCTTTTATATGCAGAGATTTAGAAAACGCTACCAAGATTTATATGTTTATTTCAAATCATGGATTTAACCTTTCATTTTTATTTTTCTCTTTTTAGTCAACTTTTCATCATTTCTGAGCTAGTCATAATTATGATAACAATGAGAAAGTTAGTATCTAGACATACCTTCGCGACGAAAACTTGACCAAGAAATTGAATGAAATTGACTCTATCCACTACCTACCGCTAATTCACAAAAAAATTAATCACCCTGCCAATTGGAGCTCCAATTTTATAAAATCCTAGGCCCTTGGACGCAGAACAGAGTCAATTTTATTAAAACAATATCTAATGATAGGATCAGTTCCAAAATTATACAAAATCAACAACTTCATAGCCCTGATACTTATCACATTTATATATTACACAAACAGCAATTCAAACCCATAAATTAATAAGAAACTCAAATAACGTGGGGGTGGGTGTTAGCAAATTAGAGTCGAAAAAAATAGAAAATTAAGATAGAAGTTACCCGAGATTGCAACAACGTGAGTCGTGAAAGCGTAATTGCACTGAGAATCGTCCGAAATCATAATTTTCTGGGATGGCTTCCAAACAGAGTGGGTCGTGGTAACGTGTATAGAATTGAAATCGGGCGTGTCTCTGGGGAAGGCTTTGTAACAGGGCACCGCCGGCAATGAGTGGGGCCGCCGAAAGAGAATATATGCCAATTGATCGGCACAATGGCAGAAACGGGTGGGATTTAGGGTTGGGGATTTAGGTGGGAGGCGTAAGATTTGGGATTTTGGATTTGAGATTAGGTTTCCTGGCCTCTCGACTTACCCGCCTTTCTCAAATAATTATTGGACTTGCCTGTATCTTTTTCTCAAAACCAATTCTGAAATTAGTTTTATTTATATTATAAATCTAAAATAATTAAAGATTATCTTTAAAAAAATGAATGTATAAATAAAATAAGAAGTTATTTACTATTCGTAACAAACTTTTTGTTATTTCTAACGACGATTACTTATTGTTATTTAAAATATGACATTTTGTAACGAAAATAAAATTTAGTTACAATAAGTTAACTTTTTGTAACCATTTTAGTGTTGGTTACAAATAAGTTCGTTACAAGAAATGCATTTTGTTGTAGTTTAAACCTGGAAGATTTTCCTCTCCAATTGATTTCTCTCTCTACGAAATACAATTGTGAGTATCCCCTAAGAACTTTCTTGTGGAAAGTTTCTTTCTCCCAGCCCGAATCGGTTTTTGCCTGATTTTAACCCGGTATTGATGTGATTCATTGGAACTGGTGTTTTTTGCTCCTTTTAGCCCCCATATCTTTTTTCGATTTGTGTTTTATTTGGGTAATCATTTGTTTACGCCTCGATTTCCTATACTTTGGCGTCTGGTTTGGTGAGCGTGAGGAGCACGCCTTTTTGCATTGGCAGTGTTTGTTTAGGGCTCCGATTTTGCATTTTCGATTTTGGAAGTTGTCTATGGCAATTGGTGGATTTTCAAAAGGCGCTTTATCTCATTGGATTTTCTCTGCCAGCAATAATCCACCTTTCTCTCTCCGCACGCTGGTTTCACAAATCAAGGTTCCCTCACTGGTGGTTTTGCGCCTATTTAAGCCCTCCAACATCATTAAGTTGATGCACAATTCTCATTTCCTCTCACACTTTACAAACGTTTTAGCTTCTATCACCATGGCGAACAATATCCAGGAAGCTTTCAAAAACTTTTCCCTTGCAGATTCTGAAACCACTAACATCATCGCTCAACAAGATGAGTTGGTAATTCCAAAAAACGCTCTGGTGCTGAAGTTTGTTGCTTACATAAAGTTCAACCCGCTGGAGTTACGAGATTTGCTTCAGAGGGTTTGGTCTGTTAAGGGGGTCTTGAGGGTGAAGCTTATTGGGGCCGGTCTCTTTCTTCTGGATTTCTCGGATGACGGCGAAATGAAGATGGCTTTGCATAGACAGCCATGGAACATCTGTAGGTCATTGGTGGTTCTAAAGAAGCTGCATGGCCAAGATCGACCCTCTAATCTCAAGATCCAGTTCGTTCCCTTCTGGGTACAAGTGCATGGGCTGCATTTTTGTGCAATGTCCAAACAGATCGGAGTTCGAGCTGGTGGAGTTATTGGAGAAGTCATTGAAGTAGGGTCGGTGATGGAAGACGATGCTTTGGGTGAGTTTTTACGAGTTCGAGTGGTCATTGATGTCACAAAACCTTTGTGTAGATGCTGTTTCATTACTGTTGAACAGGAAAGGGTGGTGGCTGCTTTTCGATACGAATGCCTGTCTGATTTCTGCTATTTATGTGGACATCTGGACCATGTGGAAAAGGAATGTGCCTTGGCTTTGGGTAGAACTGATGCTTGGTGTGCGAAGCATAGGTTTTTCCGTGAGTGGTTGAGGGCTGATCATCCAAAGGGCCCTTCTGAAGAGGACATGCAGAGGTTTTTGGGACTGGTGGAACGTGGTGTTGAAGATCTGGAACGTGCTCAGGGGGGGGATCAAGATCTGGAGGAGAGAAGGAAGGAAAAAGGAAAAGGTGTGATGGTGGATGACGATACTAACTCTCTCCGCCTAGGCATTGGGCCAAGGCCTAGAAAAGAAGTGCACAGTTTTGCTGATTTGATGTTTCAAGAGGGTCGGCGAAGGCTTGCTGATGAAGGTGTTTCCTCTGTTAAGAGGCACAGATGGGACCCAATTTTAGGTATGTTTCTGGAGCCTCTTGATTTTGTTGTCCCTGTTGATTATGAATACAGGTTGCTTAAACTTCCACTTTGGGGAGATGATAATGGAATGGATTATCGAGTGATTCATCACGTGGGAAGAAGCTTCAGAGCCTTTGATTATGATGAGTATGTGGAGATTATCCATCAAGGGGAGGCTCCTTATGTTCCAGTGTTTGAGGGTTTTCTTAAGAAAGGCCCTGAAGCGAGGGGATGGATTGGAAAGGAACATGCAGGGGGTTGTTCGACTAATACAGACTCAATGTTTAGCTCTACTACTCCGTGCAGAAAGAGATCCCTTCAGAACCGATAGCATGGGTGTGTGGAAAATGGTGTATGGGAAGAGTTTGACAGTATGAGAAATGATGAAAGTGGGCTCAAGAAGGCAAGAAACATGGCTGAGGAGATTGGGAGGGAGATTCAAACACATGCAACGGCGGAGGCCGAAGTAGTTCGGCCCCGCCAACAAGAATGAGTGTTATCTGCTGGAACGCACGAGGAATCTGTAGTCCTCGTGCGTTCAGACATCTTAATAACATTGTTTTTACTTTTCGTCCGTCTTTACTTTTTGTTTGTGAAACTAAATGCACCAAAGCCAAGATAGAGGCTATTAGGAGTAAATTAGGATTTCGTTTTTTTTTAATGTGGATTGTAGGGGTCTTTCTGGTGGATTATGTATCTTTTGGAATGAATGGATGGTGCATATTTTGTCTTATTCGATGGGTCATATTGATTGATGTATTGATGATCTTTCTCATCGGTGGCGATTTACGGGCTTTTATGGTAGTCAGAATTTAGCACTCAAACCTTCTTCATGGCTTCTTCTTAAACGTCTAAAGCATTATAACCCCAATACTCCATCGGCTTGGCTCTTAGGGGGTGATTTTAATGAGGTGTTGTATCACCATGAGAAAAATGGGGGGTGACTGAATTAATATGAACAGAATTGAACAATTTCAGGAGGCTTTGGAATATAACGGACTAAAATCATTGACACACACAGGGCCGAAATTTACTTGGATGAACAAAAGAAAAGGTTTTGGACTAATCAAAGAGAGATTGGACAGGTTTGTTGCAAATAAAGAATGGATGTCTTTGTTTCCTCAATCCCGACCCAAAGCTTTGGATTTTGAAGGATCGGATCACCGTCCCATTTTCATACATTGCTCTCACCAATATGTGGACAGGAGACATGCTAAGCCTAACACTTTTAGGTTTGAAAATCATTGGTTGAAAGAACCTGACTTTTAAAAAATCATATCTCAAACCTAGAAAGATAATGATTTAGAAAGTAATTTGGATTATAAGCTTAATGCATGTAGCAAATCTCTTTGTGCATGGCAGAAGAGCAAGGGTGGTTCGTTGGAATCAAGAATTAAAACAATCAGTCGCTCAATTGAATGTGAGATGCAGGATGAAGTTATGAACCCAGATTTTGATAAAATTGATATGCTGGAAAAAGAACTGAACAAGCTCCACTCACAAAAGGAGATTTATTGGAAACAACGAGCAAGAGTTGATTGGTTGAGAGAAGGTGATCGCAACACCAAATTTTTTCATTCGAAAGCTTGTTCAAGAAGAGCCAGGAATTTTATTCGATCCATTAATTCTGAGGATGGAATTGAAATAACGAATGAGCAGGATATGTCATCATGCTTTATTGAGTACTTCCAAAACCTCTTTTCTTCATCAAACCCATCCCAAGGGGATATCCGTAGTGCTACACATAATCTTCAAAGATCAGTTTCTGAAGACATTGCTTTGCTATTGGATGCCCCATTCACAAGGGAGGACATTACTAAGGCTGTGAATGATTTGAATCCTTGGAAAGCTCCTCGTCCAGATGGTTTTCCGGCCTCTTTCTATCAATCAAATTGGGCAAACATTGGTGAGAACATATCAACACTTATGCTAGAGGTCTTGAATGGTGATCGCACTCTGGAGTCGTGGAACCAAACAACCATAGCTCTCATCCCAAAGATCAAAAACCCTACTCAGATTGCTCACTTTAGACCTATTAGCCTTTGCAATGTCAGTTACAGAATTGTGGCAAGAGCTATCACGAATAGACTGAAATGCTTAATGAATGATATCATTGATCCCTACCAAAGTGCTTTTATCCCAGGACGACTTATCACTGACAATGTCCTTGTTGCTTATGAAGGTGTGCATTGGATCAGGTCTTCGAAGAGTAAAGATGGCTACGCTGCGTTAAAACTTGATATGAGCAAGGCGTATGATAGGGTGGAGTGGAATTTTATCAAATATGCAATGCAATGCTTGGGGTTTTCGCAGAGGTGGATCAGTTTAATCCTTAAATGTATATCCTCAGTCCAATACAAGATCAATATCAATGGCCAACTGTCAACCTCTTTTTATCCGTCTAGGTGACTTCGGCAAGGTGATCCACTTTCTCCTTACCTTTTTGCTATATGGGCACAGAGTTTATCGTCCATGATCTCAAAAAATGTTGATTTGGGTAATATTGTGGGCATTAAAATTGCTAGATCGGCTCCTGTTCTTTCTCATTTATTTTTTGCGGAATACAACTTGATTTTTCTTAAAGCCACACCTAGAGTCAGTTTCTATATAAAGAAGTGTCTTTATACTTACTCTATGGCCTCTGGACAAGTGGTTAATTTTAAAAAATCAGCCATATCCTTCAGCCCTTTCACTTCAGCTGAAAATAGAGAACGAGTTGCTTCTATTCTTGGAGTAAAGAGAACACAATGGCATGATATATATCTGGGTCTACCAACCTTTTCACTCAGGACAAAACGATTGCAATTTGGGTATTTGGTGGATAGAGTTCGACAAAGGATTAATTCTTGGAATCACCGTTTTTTCTCGGATGGTGGAAGAGAAGTACTTATTAAAGCTGTCCTTCAAGCTATACCCACTTACACTATGGCCTGTTTCAGGATACCCACTTCTATTTGCGCTGAGATTGAGAGATTCATGGCTAAATTCTGGTGGGGAGGACAAGTTGATACTAGTAAAATGCATTGGACCAAGTGGAATACTCTTTGTCAGCCGAAACATGAAGGTGGAATGGGGTTCAGGAGACTTGTCTTGTTTAACAAAGCTATGCTAGCAAAGCAAGCTTGGAGGCTAATTAGTAAACCAGATTCTCTGGTGAGCAAAATTTTTAAAGCAAGATACTTCAAAGATGTGGATATGCTTGATGCTGGTTTAGGCTCAAATCCCTCGTATATTTGGAGATCAATCCTATGGAGCAGAGATATCATTGATAGAGGGTGCAGATGGAGAATTGGGAATGGAGAACGTGTTCGAATACTCAAAGATAGATGGATTTCAAAGTCTGAAACGGGTATCCCAGTGTCAAGATCGGTAAGTGCTTCCAAGGTTAATCGATTTATTTTGGACAATTACTTATGGAATGAAGAGCTCATCAAACAGGTCTTCCTCCCTTTTGAAGCACAAGTCATCCTAGAAACTCCATTAGTTGGTTCTAACAAGGAAGATGTATTGTACTGGTCGGAGAATGCAAGTGGAAAATACACAGTTGCTTTTGGATATCATTATGCTCGTATACAAGACATGAAGAACCATACTTATGCAAGTGAAGGACCTTCTGACTCCAATCCGATGGCTGGTTTATTTAAAACTATTTGGAAATTAAAAGTTCCTCCAAAAATTCGTATATTTGGTTGGAAAATGCTTAAGGATTTTGTTGCTACTGAAGGGAATTTAGCAACTCATCATGTCCCCACTAATCCATCATGTATTGTTTGTGGTTTCCCTTTTGCAGATTCTATGCATGTGCTTTTTTGGTGCCCTAAAGCGAAGGAAATCTGGAAAAAGCAAGGTCTTTGGTATCTTTTCAAAGAATACACGAAAGCGCACGCCTCAGAATTTTTCTCTAAAATGCTCAAGATACTAACAATGCATGATCTGGGGGTTATCATTATCATTGCTTGGGCCATTTGGAGAAACCGGTGTCATTGGATTCATAATCCGGAAGACAAAAAAACAATGGGGGATTTTTCATCGGATGTGCAGTGGGCATTGGATTTCCTGCGTGATTCGACACAATTGGATACGTTTTGCAAGAGCAAGATGACATACGAGGATGGTGGGATGTTGGAGTTGGCAGCGGAGGCAGGATTTAGGTTATTTTCAAATGCTGCCTTTAATCCTGAGAAAAAAAAAATTGCTGTGGGTTTTGCCCTGTTTAAAGATGTGAATACTATCATTAGGGCAGGAATTGAGCGCATTCAAAATCCGGGGACTGTCTTAGCTGCTGAGCTTATAGCAATTCAAAGAGGAATAGAGTATTGCCAAGCAAAAAATCTTCCAATCAAAGGTATACGATCTGATTCCTCTTTGGCTATTGCTGTTTTGATGGATGAGTTAAGCTTGGATGGTTTGGAATATGACATTGTGAAGGATATTCAGAGCAAGGTAAGATCAATCCTAGTGTGGGATTACCGTCATGTCAATCGAACAGATAATATGCTTGCACATGACCTTGCACAGAAAGCGTACATCTCTTCAAGTCCTTACGATTGGGTTGGAGAAGATGATGTTAGGAAATTCAGGGAAAAAGTCTTGTTGTAATTCTCTTTTTCCTCTGATTTTCAAAAAAAAAAAAAAAAAGATTTGAATTGATAAATGAATATTTATCCCAACTAAATAAAATTTCTCTATACTCAAATCTCCTCTCGAGTTTTGCCCAAATTTCAATATCAATATCAAGTCAAGAGGATTATATCATTTAATTTATGATTTTGATTTTTTTTTTCTTACAGCCAATAAATTAAAGTGAGTTATTTTTTTTTTTTTTAACGGTAAAACGTATATTTCACACGAGTACATGGAGTACTCAACCCGTATAATTTACATCAATATATTACATCACAACTCCCTATCCATTGTTACTATATCACAATCAGTACCACAGTCCTCAGTCTTCAACAGAAGAAAGAGAAACAGCAGAAAGTGAATACTAACTCCTATATCTATCCTCTCTTTGCCTCCCAACTTGTATATGGATCAACACACCAAGCATTAATTGATGGATTTGATTTTATGAGATCTCTTCCGTCTAACCACGACCATAGTTGTATTTTTATGTTCTCCACTGACCTTTTCACCATTGGTTCCACATTCGAGAATACCTTTTCATTCCTACTTCTCCAAATTTCCCAAACAATTCCCACCCATAAACTTATTGCTATTTTTATGCATCCTTTTTCACACCCGAGCATCAGGCTATGTTGTAGAAGGTGAGTAGGCAGTTCATTGTGTAAAGCCATACTTACCTTGAACCAATTTCGACATTCTTCCCATAGTGTCGACGAGAACTTGCACTCCAAAATGAGGTGCTTGTTGCTTTCCTCCTTTTCTCCGCACATTTTGCATACTAAATCCGCGTCCGAGATCTGAATGCCTCTCCGCTTTAACTCGTCAGTCGTGGCCAGCCTTTGCTTCACAGCTTTCCAGCACATAGTTTGTACCCTTCTTGGTGCTATGCAATCCCAGATTCTACTGAATTCCTCCTTCCACCTTTCCACCCCAGATGTCGCATCTGTCCCCTCCATCATCTTCTTGTATGCCTCTCTTGTCGAGTATATACCACGGGGTGCCAATTCCCAACTCCATGAATCCTCTTTGTGTTGTTTTATTTTGTACCTGCCAATGTTGGATAAGAGCACAATAAAGTCATTAGCCTCCCATGGATTTAAATCTCTCCCCCACTTCCACTCCCAAACCCAACCATGATCCCCCCAAGCTCCCATCTCACCAATCCTAGTATTTTTTTTGTAAACTGCATCTGTATAATCTCGGGAACAGTTTCATGGGCCTCTCCCCCCCTCTACCCATACATCTTCCCAAAACAGAGTTTTCTCACCATTACCCACATTCTTTTTAATCTCAGTTTTTACACCCTCCCCGAATCCATTCCCCCCATCATATATCCTTTTTATATCCTTCCACCAAGTTGACTCTCCTGCCCCCCTCCCTCTCCTATTGTTGTTTCTTTCTACCCCATCCAAACCCCCATACTTAGACCTTAACACCTTCACCCATAAGCTGTCCTCCTCGTTAAGAACTCTCCATATCCATTTTCCAAGTAAACCTTTATTAAAATATTGTAGATCTTTTATACCTAAACCTCCATTTTCCTTTTCCTCACATATTTCTGCCCACTTTACCCAGGATATTTTCTTTTTGTTTCCACTCCCCCCCCCCCCCCTACAAAATCTCTTTGTTGTTTGGTGATCTTATTCAACACTCCTTTTGGTATCAAGAAAAAAGAAAGGTAATAGGTTGGCACCGCAGATAAGACCGCTTGAACTAGAGTTATTCTTCCACCCATCGAGATATGACGACTTTCCCATTTTTCCAATTTGCCACCAATTTTCTGAATTAGTCCCTTCCATGTGGAATTTCTTCGGTGATTGATGCCCACATTCAGACCCAGGAAGGCCATCGGTAGTTTACCCGGCTTGCACCCTAGAAATCGAGCCATCTCATCTATTTCCTCCTCCCGTAAATTTATCCCCGTAAGGCTGCACTTGTCAAAGTTGACCTTTAGTCCAGACACCAATTCGAACAGCCGCAGTATGTGTTTGATCGCCACAATATCCTTCCATCTTCCGTTACATAGGAAAACTGTATCATCAGCGTATTGTAGGAGAGGTACTTTGATTTTCTGTTGGCCAATGTATGTTGGTTCCATCTCTCCCAATTCAGCCACCTTTTTCGTCATTACACTCAGGCCTTCTGCTGCAATAAGAAAGAGAAATGGGGACAGCGGGTCACCTTGTCTCAGGCCTTTTTTCAGCTTAAATTCAGCAATCGGACATCCATTTACTAGCACTGCTGCACTCGCCGTCGACACACACTCCATAATCCAGGCCCTCCATTTGGGTGAGAAATTCATCTCCATCATCATCTTGTTTAGAAAGGCCCATTCCACTTAATCATATGCCTTGGCGAAGTCTACTTTGAACAGGGCTCTTCGTTTTTTTTTTCTTCTTCGCCTCATCGATAGCCTCATGTGCTACCAGGATCCCATCCATGATCTGTCTGCCTCCTATAAATGTAGATTGACACTCTAATATCACATTGTCCAGGACTTTGCCCAACCTTTTTGCAAGTAGTTTTGAGATGATCTTGTATAAGCCTCCAATTAGCGATATAGGTCTGAATTCCTCCATTCTGCTGGCACCTTCCTTCTTCGGAATGAGTATAATGAAAGATGGGTTAATGCCTTTCACCAGTCTCCCATGTGTGTGAAATTCATCCACCATTCTCTTTATTTCCTCCTTAAGCAAATCCCAGCAGTTTTTGAAGAGCCCAAAAGTGAACCCATCAGGGCCTGGACTTTTAGATTCCTCACAATCCCAGATTGCTCCTTTAATCTCTTCTTCAGTAAAGTAAGCTGTAAGAAATTCATTGTCGCATCGATCGATTTTTTTGATGTTCAAATTCGGTCCCAGCGATGGCCGTGCGATGCCTTCCGATTTAAAGTGCTGCTCGAAATACTGAGAAATCCCTTTTTGCACCTCCTGTGCTTCCTCACACCAGCGTCCATCAATATGTAGTCCGAAAATTTCGTTTTTCTTTCGTCTACTATTAACCACTCTGTGGAACAGCTTGGAGTTCACATCTCCTTCTTTGAGCCATTTGATTTTTGCCATTTGATGCATTTGCTTATCTTTCCATTCCAGGTCTTGTAACAATCCTGCCAATATCTCCCGTCTCTTGTCGGACTCATCTTCATTTAAACCAAATGTGTCATCATGTATATCCAATCTATCAATTTCTTTTTTCCTCTCTTCAATTCTCGACTCTAGGCTTCCAAACACCGTCTTGCTCCATTCCCTCAAATCCCCTTTGAGGCACTTCAATTTTTCTTTCAACACATAACCCCCTCAGCCTTGGATTTCATATGTAGGCCACTTCTTCTTGACAAATTCATTAAAACTTAGGTGCCTTAACCATGCATTAGAGAAGCGGAAAGGTTTGGGTCCCCAGTCAGCTTGGCTCATTCTTGTGATGATTGGACAATGATCTGAGACAGTTCGCCCCAAGCCTTTCAATCCTTGGTTCGGCCATTTTGCAGCC